>BMAV01019754.1:0-35362 GCA_019973955.1 Trichonephila inaurata madagascariensis | reverse complement strand
GATCCCAGACGAATCACAAACATTGATGATGGGTATCTGAAAAAAGTGTCACTCTCAATCAAGCGAAATCACAGGAAATCTAATTAGAATTTGAACATTTCATTAAAATACAGAACATCCTGAAGTGGTATGTTTTACCTACATATACAGTGTTAGTTAAATTGCCTATTAATCAGCTGCATTACAATTAAAGCAAACATTAAACATATTATTATTCTGAACTACAAATTAGATAAAAATTTAATGTATCTAGGTTGTGGTTAGAGGTTTATTTTGAATATAATTCACTGGTTATATATATTAATTCACATTTTGGTAAATTATTACAATTTTGTGAAATATCTGAAAAATTTTTCATAAAATTTCATCAAATTCTGCATTTGTCGGTTTGAAAATATATGTACATAACTTTTCTAGTTTGTATCTGTAAGCATTCACAATAGTTATTTTATAAAAAATCTCTGCAACATTTTATATATTTGTAGATTTCTAAAGCAAAATTGTCGATATTGTTGTAGGTTTATAATATATATTCATACAAGATTCTCTCTCTCTCTCTCTCTCTCTCTCTCTCTAACTATGTTTAATTGATGAAAATCATTAAATCTTGTCAATGAACGAGTTTTCAAAAAGAAATAATTAGTTTAGTAAAAATGTCGGTAATTTGTTTTTGAATTCAATAAAATTTTGTCAATAGAATGGTCATCACGCGCATTTCACTTAACTAACCTCTGAGGTTACTTTATCCCTTTAAGACCCAACCCGCACGATCATGCGGGTTAGATATTCTTATACGTTTTTGCTTCTGAAATAGACGCATGTAAGAAAATCTCGAATCTAACGATTGAGCCGTTTCACGGAAAGAATAAAGTATTACTTTTTATCAACAGACGATGGTTGTGGTCCATGTTTTACTTTCAGCTGGCCAATCTAGCTTTGTTTTCAAATGCAACGAAAACATGTATTCTTTTTATCTGTCCTAAAAAGGTAATTGTCAATATATTTCTAATTGCTTGGATACAAATTCTTGTAATAATGTTTAATTAATTGTAAAATAGAAAAAATATTAACTATACTCTATTAATGTGGCATGTAAGACTCAGGATTTCGTTACCCGCACGATCGTGCGGGTTGGGTGATACTTGAGTCACGGCAGCTGTAAAGATAAATACTTACTTTTAGAATTTTCTTTTCTGTTTCAATAATTTTGATAAAAACTTACATAAAAATAAAATATTTATAGTTATATAATTAATACCAAATTTTCTTAGGGGTCGTGATGGATGAGTCCCTTTTTTCTTTCTCTCTCTCTTTTCTTTTTCATACATTTGAAGAGTATTATGGCATTTTTATCCTTTCCACACACGGATACCTTCCCCCCCAAAAAAAATTTGGGTTTCCGGTGGGAGTTGGTATGGTGTGGTTTAAATATATATATATCTGAAATCTGAAAATTTTATTACTTAATATATATATATATATATATATTTATTATATATATATATATATATATATATATATATATATATATTTTAAGTAATAAAATTTTCAGATACATTTTACTGTTTTTCATGGAATACTGAGCTAACTTTTAAGCAAAAACTTTTTCAGGTGTCTAAAAAGGGAGAAGAAATTTTGCAATTGATGAATAAATCAGATTGAAAGATCAGAACTTTGTGATCTCTAAGATGATAACAATGCTGCGAACAAAACATATGAATCGCGTATACTGGAAGAAGAATCAAATTCAGATGAGAGCGATGAAAAAAACATGGAAATATTTTAAATGGAAAGACAATTTTGGATCATTCTTTACCATAAAAGTCTCTTGAACACATTCATTTCATTGATTTAGATGTTGCAAATACTTGTTTCTGTGCAAACAAGATGCAATATCAACTAAAATTCCTCCAAAAATCAAAATGGATAGCTTAAAATTTAAGTTAGAGGTAGTTGAAGCGTTATCAGCCTCTCCACCTACTAACAAAAGTATTTTTACTGAATAGTTCTAATAGTAGTGAATAGTACTGTTCAATAGGTGTAGGAGCGGTTTTTAAATCGGGAACGAACCAGTTGTTTTAAACTCCTCGCACCTTCAGCAGTCGGGAGGTTAAATGTAACGGGAGGGAGTGTTTAGCAGTGTTTTGGGGTCAAAAATTCAGGATATTTGGTTCACTGCCGTTGGTATTTTCAATCACACAGCATTAACCCTTTAACTCATGGTAAAATTTTTCAGTAGAAAAACCGATGGGTTCTAAATTGCAAATTTAATATAGAATGGGAACATCGTCCTGGAACTCAAAAAGCAGTGGCGGACGTTTTGTCAAAACCCCGGTTGAAAGTATAAAAGGAAAGTTAATTGTGCAATAATCAGTAATTTGGTACTTTCCCGAAAATTTCGTAGGTTTAAAAGCTCCGGAGATATCGTGATGAGTGAGTTAGTCGTTTTTAAATACGTATATTATATATATATATATGACGAGGCCTACTGGTAAAAGGAGAATATCCTTAATAAGTTTTATTTTTTTCTTAATCCTAAAATCGAACTTTGTGGTTGGCGCCAACCCCGTTATTTTAAACCCTCCCTTTTCAAAAACCATGATAGCTAATTATATATATTTGAAGTTTAATAATTGTAGATTAGAAAGAAAAGGAGCTGAGTCGCTGAAAGCAGTGATGATACGGTAAGAACCGGAATTTCAACGCGTAACTAAAGGTCGAACTTTAACTATTAGAATAAATTAAAGAAGTTAGGATTCTTAAAATAACATTGAGTAAAAAGTTTCGGTTTATCACATAAGGTTTGAGCTCTCGTTATATCCTCAAATTTCCTTTAATAGTTTGTTTGTCTTGGAATTTTTCTTTGGTAATAATAAATTAGATTTATCATGGTTAGTCGGGTCATCAATCTTTACTTACAGATTTGGTGAATAGATTATTAGGAAGCTTCCGGGGGGGAGGAAATTACAAGGTTTGTGGTCAGCATGTCATAATTTCCCAAACCTACTAACGCTAAAGCCCTCATGGGGGAGCGATTCTTTTTTTAAATCGTCGAGGCCCCTTTCCGTCGGTATGGTGTGCTGTTAGAAGGGAGGTGGCCCCGGTATCATCCTCGTCATTGACATGGTTCAAAATTACGGGTCCGTTACCAAAACCCTCGTGTGGCTAACATGTGACGTTAATTTACTCACTCACTCAAAAAAACTGACTTTTAAAAAAGATAACAAATGTCAGAAAAACCGTAATTTTGAGTTTTAAACATTGTAGGTATTTTAATACAAAATAACACCACAAGGATTCAGTGAATTTTCTAGAACAATATGTCATTTGAAGGGGTAAATTTTCAGGGAAAAAATTTACTTCAAAAAAAAATAAGTATATGTTTTGAATAAAACTATGCTATAATTGAATTGTTTAATTATTTATTAAAAAGATAATCTTTCACCTTGAAATTTACCAGTTCCAATATATATATAGTTAACGTGATATTAGACTACAATTATATTTATATACATTTGGATGACAGTAAGTTTAATATTGAACTTTGTATATAAAATGTGTTTTCTTGCAAAGAATGGATATGTGCTTGAGAAAACAAAATTTGCCTGAGCAAAAAACTTATATGTATTACTTATGCAAGAAAGTTTAATACTTCACTTTTTTGAGTAATGGCTCTAGATTGAAAGAGCTTTCAAATGCAGCTTGATTTGCCTTTTTACCTCCTGCAGAAAATATTTCCTTTAAGGCAAGAAAGGGAAATGTATTCATCTTTACGCATTTGAACTTTTTTTTTCAGGGATTCTATTTGTGGCATTCAGTTATTTATTTTCTGTTTTTTTTTTGAGAAACCATTCTTTGAAATAATTTTACGACTGAGTAGCATATATTGCATTTGTAAAACGGATTATCAAATAATATTCTTAAAGTAACCAATTATATCATATATTTTACGCATTAAATTAGTTGTAAAACCTATTAAACTATTAAGCAAGTAATTAAACCTTAATATTAAGTAAAATTCCGGTAGCAATAACAGTAATTAATACTTCACTAAAATATATAACATACGAGTACTTTTTCGAAAATAAAGCGAGTAAAACTTTTGAAAAATAAGAAAACAAATGTATTATTTTTCATAAATTATACCATAAATTTAAATTTTCAGGGTGATTCATAAAGAAGTGTAAATGTCAATACACTATAAATCAAGAACAATTTAAGATATTATATGTTACTTAACAGAATTGTATAGGATCTATTTATATTTTGTTGGAGACAATCACAGATGTACTATGTCTGAACCGTTATTAACAAAACACACTTCGAGCAGGTAATTCATTGCTGTCAAAGCGAGTGTTAGGGTATCTGAATCAAGTACATCGATAGCGGTTGTGATGCGCTATTTCAGCTCTGCTAAATCAAAAGAAAGGGGAAAGACGAATACCATTTCTTTTATGTGCCCCCACAAAAAGAAATCACAAAATGTTAGCAGGACTTCACTGCAGCTATTGGGTAAGTTGCATGTTGTAGTCCATAACTCGTCGACTCCATTGGTGAGGGAGATATCAATGAGGTAATAATCTCGTTCGTTGGCCAATAGTGTAGTGGTACACAAGCCATTTGAAGAATTAAGTCGTCTGTGTAGTTCAACAACTATGACCTTAACCAAAGAGAGTTAACATATCCAAAAGTGAAGAGGACAAATGATTATATGCCAAGACTTGTCTACTCCATCGGTAAAGTAATCTCGCACGTTGACGGAACAGTGTGGTTCTGCACAATCCTATTGGAGAAGGAAGTTATCAATGTCGTCCTGCAACTGTGGCAATAATTAAAGAGTTATGATATCCAAAAAAGTAGTTTCCGTGACACTTTGTTAAATTCTAGAACACAAAATACTTTTCCACTACAGACGCCGCCAATTCAACTGACTAGTCATATGGCACTCATGCTATTGCCTACGTCACTTCCGTCAAGGGTGAAACGTAAACTTTATAAGTGCATCTACTCCACGGTTCTACGATGTGTTGCGTGTCTTCGATTGCTACTGTTTTACAGCAACTGGAAAGCGTATACTTTACGAATCATACTGTATTTCCAAAAAATTGCAGTTTAAAATTCTCAGTGTACAGAATTGAGTCCTCTAATCGTTGAAGTAAAAATATAACGGTTAATGATAAGATATTTCTTTTATCAAATGTCGCATTGAATATACAAGAAGTAAACTGAGAATATTTTCTATATTTAATTTCCAGATCTAAACCATTGTTGCTGTGCTTTAACCCTTTACCAGGCCTTAGTAAACATTCTTACCACCAAATTCATCAATCTAATCTCTTTATCAGTCATATTCTTCTGTCTACTTTACAACTTATTTTATGCATTGTAGTATTTTCAAACACATTTCATAAAATTGCTGTGTGTGTACGATGTACGGATCTCTCTTTTCATAAATTTCATGGGAAATAATATGTAGTAATTCTTAAGTTCATCATCATCATCTAAGAATATAAAGTATTTCTAAATCACTGCTTTTTTTTAAAGGTTGTAGTATTTACAAAATATATTTTAGAAATTCCATGTAGACAGATGTAAAAGGAAACAAAAGGTATATAAAAGCCTTTCAATAGCACACTGTATATTCAAACTAAACAAAAGCTCTTGAAGATCAAAATAATTTTACCTAATAAGACAAACTAATTATTTTTAAATCAATCTTCCCCAAAAATTATCAGGCCTTTCTTTGACATGCTATATTTTAATAAATATTTACACTATGATTACTAAATATTTACAATATTTATGAAATTATGAATGAAGATTATCCTTCAACTTTTAGGTTATAAAATTGCACTTCGATAATCATGCTCATATTCGTCTTATTACACTGTACCACTTTGAGAAAGGATAGAAAGCAGCTCAGTCATTCCGCGATCTCAACCAACTTTTCAATGAGAGCACAATCAGCGAAAGGCGATGTAGAGAATGGTTTGCCCTTTTCAAACCTGGAGATACTAGCTTAGAAAATAAGCCTGGAAGAGGTTGACAATCGAATTTCGACGACCAGACACTATTGGTAGCAGTGGAAAGGGACGAAACTTCGATAACTTGAATGCTAGCTGCCAACTTCAATGTAATCCATTCATCCTTCGTTTGTCGTCTCAAAAGCATGGAAAAATATGGAAATTTGCTGAATGGGTCTCCCACAACTCAGAGACAGCAATAAAGCCCAACGTGTCCAAATTTTCACCGATTTGCTTCAACGAATCCGTTTCTGAAGGATCAAGTCAATAGGGATGAATCATGGCTTATCTTCAAAAATTTCAAAAGAAAGAAGGTCTGCATTTCTCCAAGAGTTTTACCAAAAAGAATAACGAAAGACGTTCACTGTAGGAAAGCAATGTGGTTTTTTGTGGAACAGAAGCGGTATCATCCATTGGGAAATCATTTTAAGCGTGGATTACCTCCAAGAACCTTTTTTTTCACAAGTGGAATGGACCGTCTTCAAAGCAAGTGGAAAGCAGTTATTGAAGTAGATGGTTACTAGGTTCCGGACTAATAATTCAAAAATATTACTGTTGAATTTTTGTGTTTCTTTTTTTAAAGTAAATAGCCTTAAGTACGCCTGATATCTGTACACCAACCCAATGCTATCGCTAGAAAAAAAAATAGCCCGGTAAAGGGTTAAACTGCTATCATCTTCATCAACATCTGTTGTTTTATATCATCCTCATCTACACAGGAATAATTTTTAACTTTCGTGTCTTTCATATTATCTACCTTATCAAATGAGTCCCAGCCACCAATTCCTATATCCACTGCTGCTTTTTCCACATCTAAGAATATACTTTCCTTTGTTGCATTTTCCTTGCCAACTCAAGGATGCCTTTTTCTTCAATGTCTTCCAAATTTACCGTTCCATCCTGATTTTGATTCAACTGCTTCAACCCTCAATCTTTTTCTCTTGCACCTCTCATCTGCAACTTAACCTTTAAAACACAATACAAAAAATCGAACAAGAAAAAGCGTGTTTTAAACAGAACCTCCTACACTAAACTAGGAAATATATATATATAAATCCATTATATAGAAACAATTAGCGCACTGCAAATCCAGGAAAAGTACATCGATACATGACACATCAGAAGACAAGATCACGATTATTTATGATGTAGATTCATCAGTAAAAACATAAGCTGAGACTGGTTCTTACATATTTTGATTCCCCCCCAGATTCTGAAATCGTAAAGAATAATTTTTTAAATTTCATGTTTTACATTATTTACCTAGTCCAAAATTTTCCAGGAAGCTTTGCTGATCTTTCACAAGAGCTGTAAGCATATTTCCTCAAAAATTTTTCAAATTTATTTTTAGTGTATTCTTTTCTAATAGCCCCATGCTTAAGTTGGTTCCTATTGTGTATGAAGTCGAGAGGTGCCATGATAACCCTTCTTGCCTATGTTTTGAGAACAATTGCTGCACTTGGTGATATCTTTTGATTTGGCAGCATTTAAGAACGGGATTTTGTGAAATTTATAAACATTTTTTTCTGTGAATTAATGAATCCTGGAAGGAAACCAATATAAGAAATGAAGTATTTCGCTTGAAGATCACATTATATTTAATGTAATTTTCTTAAATATTGAATTTATAAAACTCTATATGGCTTCATTTAAATAACATCTTTCCGTGAATTTCTAATAAATTAATAGTTGAATTTTGGAACATACATTATGTCTTATAATAAAAGAGAAAAATTGTGTGTATGTATATATATATATAAGTTGGACCTCTATTTAACGATTAAAGAAGTCGCTAAAGCCTGAAAAAAAAGGTTCATTATGTGGAAAATTCGTAAAATATAAATTATTTTTTCAATAGGTTTTACATTTTTAGTACAAGAAAAAGTTTGTAAAATAGAGATATTCGCAAAATAGAGGTTCATAAAATGGAGGCCTAATTGTATATATATATATATATATATATATATATATATATATCACAGGAATTTTGTAGGATATCTTCCCACATTTATTCACAAAAGAGCTAGAATTCACATGATTATACGCCTTTTTTTTTATCTTGAAATATATAAGAATTTGATTCTACAAGAGTGACAAATGATTTCCCATAGCCTTAACATTTGAAAAAACAAGTAATATAAAAAAAAAAATTAAGTCAATTCCTACTTAGATTAATGAAGAAAAATTTTATTTTAGCTACTTTTTATTAAGTAGTTACAATTAATATAAATATGTATATATATATGACAGAATCACAACATTAAGTGGTCATTAAATTTTATTAATTATCAATAAAGTATCGTATTGTCATCCAAAACAACCGTTTATATAAATTTCAATTGAACTGAATACTTTAACACGTGAGAAAAAACCTTTTCAAGTTTTGACACAAGTCGCTAAAAGGGTCGCTAAGTCGCCAAAAATGATGCCAACGTGGTAGAATTTGTAATTCTTTAAATAATTAGTTTTAATCAATTACTTTTTATTAATTATTATTATATTATATTGTGTTGTCATCCAAAATAATCCTGTATATAAAATTTCAGCTCAATAGAGCGCTTTAAAATGTATTTTATTAACGATTGAAAATTCCCCCAAGATAAATAAATAAATATATAGAGATTGTCAGCTAATAGTAGGAATTGTGAATTAACTATGTTATTGAAAAAGACAAGAGGTTAAGACTCTTTCATTTATATGTGTGTGTAAAATAAGGATATTAAATAGGCAATAAAAGAAGATATACACTTATTAGGAACAAATCAACAATTCCTTTAAAAATTAAAGTTCAAAATCAAAAATAACTTTAAAGTATTTGTCAATTTCTATAGAATATTGTGACTTTTTTTATATTTGTCATTGTAAGTTATTTAAAGTTCCTCGAACTAAGTTTTGGCCATTCGTATCTTCTCTTATCCCCGGTGCAAAAAGAAAGAAACGTGTCGCTAGTTAAGAATTCCACTTCCGGAAACTAAAAGTAGTTTGAATATTTCACTTTTCTAACTTGAGAAAAGTGTCAAATTCTCGGGTATTTGATCACGACTTAAAGATGTCTGTGGAAAGAAACTGTAATGGTAGTGAGATGAAAAAACCCTTTAGAATTGCATCTTCTTCAAAAATAACTGGGAGTCGTAGAAAACCCAGTAAATTTCTTATTATGCGTTTCCTATTTCTCATAGCTCACTTCACTGCATTTTGCACGTTTCACTATTTCAAGTATCAGCTTAAGACCCTTTTCCGACCTCCCTTATTTTTCTACTCCTAGGATAAATTGAAGGTTTATTTTGCTGGAAACTTTTCTAGAATGATATAAATTGAAAAAAACACTTCACTGAAATTTCTTCTTTCTTCTTTGAAAACAAATTTTCCTTCGTGCATTTTTCTATGAAATTGTATACGGTAAGCAGAGAATTATTGTGCATGTGAGAAATTTTGATTAAGATAATTATGTTTCAATAAAAAAACACAGAATTCTTAAAAACTGTTTACTAGTTCGTAAATTTTATGTAAAAATCAAAGTACAATGTGTCTTTCTTTATTTAAAGAATATTTCTTATTTTGTTTTCACTGGCAGATTGTGATTTATATTCGTAATGAAGAAATCACTGACATACTATTTTAGAAAAAATTGTCTTCTCTTATCGTTTACTAATGTATAAAGACTTTCCAAAAGAAAGTTTTGTCATATGTTTTTTAAAAAAAAAGATGTTGCACCAGGTGCAAAAAACTATAACCATAAGAAACCACATCAGCTACTACAGTGCTTCTCAAACTTTCTATACTTGTGACCCAATTTTCAATCATACTCACACTCCATACTCTCATAATGATGTACTGAATTCAATAATAATATATTTTGATGTAAGGCAAATACGATTTTTAATTTATAAACCGTACAAATTATCAAGATAAGTATAAAATTTTGTATATAATTTTTTGCATGCCCATAGGTAAAAAATTATTAAATTTGTTTTAACTCAGTACTAATAAATTGTTATTAAACACAGGTACTGTAATTTATCAGTGTAATGCGTATTTTATTTTTTATTGTGTCAGAATAAGGGTTTTTTTCCTATCAGTAAATTAATAACTTTTTTTTAAAAAAAACTTTTTTTTCAACCCAGATACTGTGCCCCTTTGGGTTTTCACCCCCCCCAAGGGGGGGCCCCCCCAAGTTTGAGAAACACTGAGTTACTGGTTCAACGTTGGAAAAGTGTCGATAGGAGAAATGACGCATGCGCAGAGCGTCGAAGAACAGAGCGTAGCAGCAGACCGATTTGGGCAAGGTTATTCGAGTATACAAATCACGATTGCAGGCAGACGTAGTCGCCAATAACAGTGGTCTATTTCTGGAAAAACTTGGGATGGTCTATTTAATGATAAAGTGTCCCCCCGGGGGCCCAAAAAGAGGGTACTGGGAAATAGTATCCATGAACACCACAGACTTTATAAAAGAAGAGGTCATGTCTGGTCAAATGGTTGTTCGCTGGTGTTTCATGTTTGGGGGGAATGTGAAGGATGAAGGTCAAGTGAATGACTGTGTCAAAGTCACGACCCCTCACATGCACATGATGTGTTGGGGTTTCTGAAAAAGGTGTCTTCAAGATAGGTACTAAAATAGATAACCCTGAATCGCACGCGTGCAATAATAGAAATCAAATTCAATTACATAATACAATGATCTTTTAATAATGATAATTTATTTATCAAAACTCACTTATGTAAATGGGCCCATTCAGACGGGCCCTGATAAAGGGTCAACGGGTTTCAGAATTCAAAACATATATCCAACTAATGTTACTTGTTCTATTTGTAAAACTTATATAAAATTTCAAATTTCATAATTGGGAAAAGATGTTCAAATGCTATAAAAAAAAATTTCTTCAAAAGATTTTTAAATTTTCAAGAAAAAAATCTTATTTTATGTATGCATTTTTAATTAAAATGCTCCTATTTGCATTATTATTATTGACAAATTTGTACTTTTTAAGTGAAACTTTCTAAGAAGATGAAAAGTTGTCTACAACAGAGCGCATGAATAGATTAGCTAAAAACACATGTGGTTATCATTATCATGTGACTATGACGTCAAATGAGTTTTTGAACAGATTAGCTAAAAACACATGTGGTTATCAATATCATGTGACTATGACGTCATATGAATTGAGCCCATTCCAATATCCTGCAAAATCTAACACATAAGTTATCTGTGAATGCAAAAACAATAATACTTTTAGAGAAAATTTCCCTATTATTGAGATATTTGAATATTTTGCGTTCCTTTTCCTTTAAGCCATACAAACATGAATAGAATCCTATCTTTGATTTGGGTGTGTTCTCTTTGCACTTATAAAACACCTAAACACAAAGAGGAAACCACTTCGGTAGCGTGAATAAATAGCTCTGATGAATGACTCTTAAATTCCTTTGTGAGAACTTTGAGTCAAGTAGAAGTCTTCTTAGGTCTAATTACTTTCCTCTGGATGGGTGTATTTCTTCTTTTTCATTTTGTTGGGAAAGAGAACACCGGCGTCTTTTGTGGGGCACAATGGGTGCTTTGGAAAAGATCCAGAATAAGCTGCGGTTCTCCGACTAGTTTTTTCAAATAAATGAATTAAACCGCCCAGTTCTAGTTTTCTGAAGTGCGGTTTTCTTGTGTTTTCTTGTGGATTAATGTCGTAACACTCTTTTGATAATTTGTTCCCACTTAAGAATTGTGAATTTGAATATTCTGGTATTGCATTAAAATCTTTGTTGATATAAATCACATCTTAACAATACTAAGGCTTTGATAAATATCATAATTAATTGTTAATTAAACGTTATTTATATTGTGTATAAAATTATTCCCTGTGAGTTTTAATTGTTTTATGTATAAGTAAAAATTACACTGCAATTTAATTTATAATTCATTTTATTAAATACTAAGAATGTGTATATATTGTAAAATATTTATTTTATATATCTATATATATGTGTGTGTGTTAAATGATACACATATTCTAACAGCAATGCTGATGTTTTTAGTAAAGACGCTATACATAAATTTATGCTTTTATTACTTAAAATATGTTGTAAAATTCAACTTGCTAATTTATTTCATTAGGATGCATATATGAATTTAAAAATTAAATATCATTATGTATTCTTAACTACATAAAATTGCATTTATAAAATTAACTGTTATCTTGATGAAGTATGTCTCAAAGCAGTTATTACTTTTATAATGAAAATAAATACTTCTTTGGAGAAAATATTTCCTACGTAATTTCAGCAATTAGATTGAGTTTTTTTTGGAAAAATTTAAGTTGAAAATTTTAAAAATTTTTAAAAAAATTTTCGTGAACGAAACTTGTGGGGAAAAGAATTCAAACTTCATAGCTTTGATTATTTTCTAATATGAACTTTAAAAGTTTAGAGTAGGTGTAATGCACAGAAAATTTATCAAACTTTCAGAGACATTTTTTCCCTCAAGTCGTAATCAACAAAATACAAGAATACTTTTTCATGCCAGTCGTCAAACGCATGTACGGCATGGCTTCTGACCGATAGGTGGGTGATTCAATTAAGCACTCTTGCTAATTCCAACATCCAGAACTGAACACTAATAAATAAACTTTTGAATATGGTATTCTGTATAATTGCAAACTTATATATGTACAAAAAACCCAAAACCCGCGAAGGGTACCCCAAAAAGAAAACCCCGATGGCATCACAACCTTTCCCTATTGGTTGATTATGTATTTCTTTGGGGAGTTTAGCTAAGATGTTCCCAATAAATCATGGTTAGTGACTTCAATGGTATAGGTCCATGCGTCAACTTGATCCACTATCTCAACAAGAGATTGCTCCCAACATTGGCGGAAAAACGTTAGAACTACACTCAAAATCTACAAGGAATATATATCAATTGCAGTAACGGCTGAATAAACAACTTTCTCTATGCATCTCTAAGAAAGTCTATCAACAACACAAATGACTTTCTTCTTTCGGGAAGGGGTATACAGTAATCATTTCTCGCAAATCGCAGCCAACAAAGGACGGAATAAAACTGCTTACTGACTGGTCAAAATTGGAATTCCTTTTTATCCCAGGCATCTAACGCGTGCATGGCAAGGTTGCTGATTGATAGGCTGGTGACCCAAATAAACACTCTTGCCAAGGTCAACAGCTAACATTAAAAATTAAATTTTTTAAAAAAAAGTACCAAATTTACTGATTTTATGATTATGCATTAATGCCATCTCAGTAACTGATTTTTAAGATACAATCTCTTAATTCTAACTAAATGATGCATAAAATTTACAATTAGCTTAATATCTTTCTATTTCTTCTTATGTAGAATATTTTCTGTATGAAAAGTGAAGTAGAATACATTTTATACCAATAAGATTATATTTAAAATAATTTAAATTATTTTATACCTTAAAAAAAAGGGACAAGAAATTTCTAAAAAACTCTTCAAATATACTGAAAATATTAAACATGGTTAATAACAACAGCTGAAAAACGAATAATAAGAATTAAATTGTCAGGCTACCTGTGGAATAACGGAGAATATTGGAAACACCCTAAAAATTCAGGTTTTGGGCCCCAAGCCCAAATACATACTTTGCGTCAGTCACGCTTTGAGCCCCCTAGAGCAGGGTAATTAACCTTTTTTTTTTGCTGGGCCGCATAAAATATTAAAATTTTTTCAAGGGGCAAAAATATATTAAAATTATTTCACGCGGGTTTTAAAATGGGGGTAAAAAAAGGGGGGGGAGAAATGCTTTAAACCAAGATAACATTGGGAAAATTTTAAAAAGTGGAAAATTGATAAAATATTATAACCCCCGTTTGTTTTTTTTTTAATAATTATTTTTTATTTTTTTTCACTAACTCTAAATTAAACTTTCCCTTTACAATTTTTTCATCAGTAAACGGTTTCATATGATTACCAATAATATAAACAAACTTCCTGGGGTTTCTTTTTTCCCCTATGATAAAATTTCCACTGACAAAACCTTTTTCTGTTGCAAAGATTATTCAAGAAAACCTATTTATCTCCCCCTTGAAAGAGATTTTGAGGAAAAGTGTCATTGAAGATTCCCCGTATGTTGGTATTTTTTTAAAAACAGAAAAAAAACTTTAGTGAGAAAACAAAAAAAATTCTATCCATGTCTGTTTTTCACTCAAAATAAATTAACCTCCCCCCGTCTTGAATAAAAATTTATTTTTTCCAATATTTTTCGCAAGATACGAAAGACGTTTTAAAATTAAATTTTCCCCCCATAAAAAGCGCTTCTCCACTGTTGTTGTTATCACTAACCGTAAACATTTCAAAAGAAAAAATATCCCATTCGTACTGTGACACGGACAGAAATAAGCAAAATTGATATATTTGATTTCTTGACAAAGAATTTCCCACCAAATTTTTAATACAATGTTCTTAAAACAGTAAATTTCTCAGAGAGTAATGGATCATGACCGGGCCACTTAAGAAAGGCTAGGTGGGCTTCATGTGGCCCGCGGGCTGCAAGTTGAGTATCGCTGCCCTAGAGTCCTTGAACCCTCCTGGCAATGCGTGGTTTGCGGGGGTGTACGTTACGCCACCGTAGGCCACGTTATTAAAATTAACAAAGAACATACACCACAGAAAATATTTTTGGCCAAGCCCACTGGAACAAGAGCTAGGGGTCAACTCCACCTCAGATGGTCTGAGGGGTGCTTAGAAAGGATATCATAGCCCTAAGAGTGACCAGTTGGAGGACTACATCCTAAAAGAGAGCCCTGGAGAAAAATTCTTCAGTTGAGTTTGGTGTTTTATGGCGCAAGAGTCAGTTTTGGCTACATTGCGCCAAACATTCATAGGTCTGTGGTCTGGACGGGAAAAGAAGAAATTGGATGACAAGATGGAGGGTCGAAAATAGAGAAGGATCACTGAGGTACCCCGGGGTCGTGACCCCCGTGTTTACCAAAGATAGTAAAGCCCTTGAGAAAAGGAAAAGATCTCTAGGGTACCTCGGGATTGTGATACCCGTACCCACCTAAAGAAGGTGAGCCCCCTGAGGGGGAAAAATTCTTGAGAAGGCCAAAGTCGTGCAATTGAAAAATCCTACGAAAAAGATAAGAATACTCCCAAATAATGGACAATGATTCAAAACTTGAAGAAAAATAGCTCCAAAAAATTAGTTCACTGCTTTTTCCCCGTTACTTTAAATTATTCAAAAAGGGAAAACTACTTCGAAACAATATTTTAAAATTTATGAAAATCTTAGTTTTAAAAGTTAACAAAGACATAAATCAGACACACCTTATTGAATTGCCATGTGTCAGTAGTATCTGAATTCACAGTTATACAATGCGCATTTAAACTGCTGGTAAATTGATTCACCATAACGAACTTCAACATAAATATTTAAGTATTTCGTCACTCTGGAATATTTTAATTAACATTTCAGTATGTATCAAAACATGTTTCCAAGCTATCAATTCAGCTAATTGAATCATTCATCCTGAGGGTACATTTCTATTCCAGATGGCTTGATGAAATTACAGTTAAACTTAATTTAACTCTGTCGGGAATAATTTACCATCCATTTATCATTTCAAATACAAATATTGGACGCAAACTTTGCTACAGAGCATTTAACATCACAATAAATGTTTAAATCCGAATTAGAATTTCGACTAATTTAACTGAAAGAACAGTTAATTAAAAAAATACATTTCTTGATGGAATTTTTTTTTTTATTTTAATCAATTTAAAACGTGTAATGATATTTATTAAAGTTTTCAAAAATATTACTTATAACTATCGAACTACATTTTTGTGTTTTTAGTATAAAAACTTTTATTTATGAAATCCGATGAAATAACTCAAAAGTAATGCTAGTGAAAATGTATAAACAAATATATTCAGACTTCAGTTAAGTTTTTAGATTTTATTTCATTTAAGTCATAGAGACACACAATTTCAAAGAATCTCAAAAATCAGATAATGTTTTGCGACAATCATTTTTAGGTACAATATTTGATAGTATATTAGATATCTTTTTACACCAATTAAAAGGAGTCTCAGGGGTGTTCAATTTCTCTAGAGGTCTGAAAATATAAACAACTTTCAAACAGATATAATTCTTTTAAATTTAAATTAAATAATTCGAATCTTGTACACATTATTTTTAAAGAAATGGAGCTTCAGAGAAGTATAAAATGTTTAAAATATAATATTTTTTTAAAATATTTTTTTGTTTTCGACTTTTTGACATGCTTGTGTCCCACCCCTACGAAGGGATATCACACCCCTCCCCCTTTGGAGGGTACGTCCCACAGTTTGAGAAACGCTGGTGTAAAATGAAAAATCTCTAAATATTTTTCTAAAAAACCGTACAAAAATAGTAACAATAAAATCCCCATTTTACATATTTGTATATTTGTAAGGCAAAAACAATTAATTTTTATTGCAAAAAAAAAATTAGTGTGTTTTAAAATTTAATCTGTAAGCACACACAACACGCACATTTATAAAAATTCAAATTGAAATTAGGAATAAGGCTACGAACTAACAACTATTCATTGCTACTTAATAACAAGCGTGCACATTTATTACAAATTGGATCAAAAATTCTATCATCAGAAGATGTGTCAGATATATTTAGCCCAACTGTCAGCTTTGATTCACACAAATGAAGAATTTCGTTCTGTTGTGGTTTTAATATCCTCTTTTAATAGCCTTAGTTATTGTTTTTTTTTCGTTAAAAAGTCTTATTTGCGGCTAACTTTATGGTTTCTCAAGTTGGTGTTATAATTTCTGATATCCTGCTACACAGGATTACGCTGAAATTTTAATGCGCGTTCTATGACAAGATCATGAGTAATAAACTGTTGTTTCTAACATTTAGAAAATTTCAAACAATCGCGAATTAAATCAGTTGTTAATAGCCGAACTTCACATTCGACTTTCGCCAGTATCGGCATTTTTATTATCATAAACTCGATCAAATCGTTCTCATCCAAAGGGCATGAGTACTGAAATTATTTGGAACTCGCATTACAACAGAAAGGAACGCATTAACAAAATCCTTTAAATTCGTATACCGTGTTATTTCAAAATCGTATAATAAAAGACCTGCTGTTCATAATCCTAAAATATAACGAAATACCCAGCAAATATGGCGGCTAACAGCTAGTATTACAATAAAAGAGGCTTATTTCAAATAAGATTGAGCTGAAAAATGTCGAAAATCGGTGTGTTGCACTTTTTGAACAACTAAACTCCGATGACGGATTTACAGATATTTTATCACGACTTGAAAATATATCCGCAGGAAAAGAACCGCCATGATGGCTGAAACTCAAATCTCTTTGAAATTGCACCTTCTGGTAAAAGCAAGACTTGAAATTCCTAAAACCTATACAATAAGCTCTCATACATAAACTTCTTTTCCTTTTATTACGCCTCACATTTGCAAGTTTTGTGATTCAAGGATCAGCTTTCTTGAGGCACTTTCTGTCCGCTCTTATTTTGTTATTCTTTATAGAAAGGAAATTCTCAAAAAGAAGTCCGGTGAACTGCATTTTGTTTTTATTTTTGGAATGCTTGCTAGCTCTTTTTATGTTATTTTCTTAAAAAAACTAGATCTCTGGCTTTTTGTAAGAATATCTCGAGTTTTATTTGCAAAGATATCCTTTTTTTATAACATTTTCTTTATGTCTGAAACTTTGGAGTGTTGATATTAAATACTTCATATATATATAAAGCTACAATTACGCTCTTCATATTCCGAAAGATGTTAAATATTTATATTCCTTGTTCACTTCTTTATGATTGCATAATTTAAATTACTTCATTTTCAAATGCAGTTTTAAGAATATCATATTTTTCATAATATAAATTACTTTTATATCTAATCCGCCCATCCAGTATAGTGGGTGCCGTAAGGCATGGGTTTGAATCCCGGAGAAAGTAAGGGTGTTTTTAAAAATGTAGCGCCTTTGGGGCATGGGCACACTAAATATTCGATAAGCCGCAAGTCCTCTTGTGAGTGTTTTGGAAGAGGAGAGGTAGGAAGCCCTTGACCAGCCTCCAGAGAGTTATCCCTCAAAATTAGGGAGTGAGCAAAGCCAAACTGTGCTGTAACCTGCAAGGGGCTCAAAACTACGAATTTCGTGAACATCGATCTCTCTGATGCCACTATTGATTGAGTGGAATAAGTGACAGCATATCTAATCATGTCAGGCGGTTCTGAAGAGATATCTTCCTTATTTTCATTTCTTAAATAAGACATAGGTGTTTTAAAAATTATTTAATAAGATTTTCTTAATTTATTTAATATATAAAATTAAGCAATAGTGTTGTAAGATGTTCGCGATTATCGATGTGATAATGAGGCTTACTAAATGTTATATATTTTAATAGATATGGTAACATTTATATAAGATACAAATAGTAATATTTATTTCACTATCATGAATTATAAATATAGTAGTTGACGATAGCTTTTATAGATTTTTTTTAATTTTATCTAAATTAATAAAAAGGAATACGATAAAAAATTATATTATAATTCATTTGAAAAACATTAACCATTAATCATGCTAATGATTCCAAATTATTCTATTTGTGATATAATTCAGATGTTTATTGCAATAAATTGTTCCTTATTTCACTTTTGAATTTTATATGTCTTCTACCTAGAGCCATCAAAACTAAAAAGTTTCTAAATAAGAAAAAATATATGAAGATTACGTCAGAAAGAGAACAATATATAATGAAAAAATAATATAGTATACTAACTTATTACCAAATATCAAGCAAAATTGATGGTTCACCCCTCCTTCTCTCCTCCGTTTCCTGTATATAATATGTCTGTGATTTATATTGTTACGAATTTTGTGTAATTAATGTTTAAAATAGTGCAAATAATTTATATCTAGATGTGTAATACGTTAATATTACTTTCTGCTGTACTTATTTTATGCTAAATTGTAATATTCACAAGCAACGCCGGTCCTTACATTATAATATCGTTTAAATCGAAACTTGACGAAATATTGGCGATACAGTCAAGTTGGTATCATTTCTGAAAACCAAATTTGGCGGGTTGGTGACTTTTTTTGGTCACTTGGCTATCATATGGATGTTTCTGGATATTACTGGAGAAATCTATTAACATCACACAAAGTCTATATAGATCATACATCTAATAAATTAACTTAAACTTCACAACTTACATCATCTTTTTACATGACGTAAGCAGATCTTTCGAAAAAGAACCAAGCAGCCTATAAATAGGAGTCGCTAGCTGAAACTGGGTCAATATCACCTTGGCTGTTGAGGAGTTGCTACGATCGAACAATTGCTTGTGAATACATTACGTATTTACATATTTAGACACTGAAAGCTGTGTAAGAGCGCTGCAGAAGACTTTTAATTTTTATTTATTTTGTAAATTTTACTGTTGTAACCTGCATTTTACGGATTGTTTATCTACAATAAATTTCTTCGCTTTTAAGGAACTGTTTTATTCTTTGAGATTAATAGCATAAAATCCTCAAATCATGTCTTCTTAACAATATTAATTGTGAATATATCTGGACTATAAATATTTGTATTCCAATTTAAAAGTCTTTCCATAACTTGTAGACACATCACAAAAATAATTTAGACCATTCATCACTTTATTATGCATGTAATTATTACCAAAAAGAACAACTTAGATATATTTGAAATTATTTCTTTTCAGTTTCTTTGGTTTAAATAATTGCTTCCTATCTACGCCCACTTCGGAGTTCCATGAAAAAAATTCATTGTACTACCTAAAGTACCTGTTCGCATGTCTTAGAATTACTAAAAATAAAGTTCATTAGCTCAAATGGTTTTAAATTAATCATTTTCAAGAATTACGTCAAGGACAAAAGTATTTTTTCTATTTCAGTTTTTACTGCACATGACGAACAAATTTTCTCAACAAGATATTATTTTACTAAAATTTCATTCTTTTCGTATTGTTTTAAAAATAAATAATTTATCTCGACTTGCCAAATTTTTAATCAACTACATTCCAAACTTTTCCAACAGAGTCGAATACAAAGGAAAGTGAAAGAAGAAACGTTTCTAGAAACGTAGAATAGTTTCCATTCAGAGAATAACACGACATTTTTCTTCTTTTAGGCATGAAAACACAAGTAATTAACCCTCTCTGGGTGTTTATACTCCTCTTTTGACCCCAAAGAATGTCTAAGCTAAGAAGAGCCCACTTTAGTGAAATCGGGCTGATAAATAGCTCCGGAATTCCCTTCTAAAAGTCTAGGGTCAAGCACAAATCCTCTTGGATGTAATTACTTTTTCCTGGATAAATGTCCTTTTTATGTATGTGAAAGCACAGCCACCATAGTCTTTTGGAAACAGACAAAGAATGTTTCAGAAGAGATTAAGGAAGAAACTCGGTTTCTCTTCTCCTCAAAACGTATGAAACAAAAGTTTAAGGTATCCGACTACGTTCAAAACCCGAAATTTGGGGAAAAGTTTAAAGGGAAAAATTTTTGGATATTTAGGTCATTTAGATTAGAAACTGTACAAAAAACTTTTTTTAAAAGAATATTAAAATAAAAAATTATTTGAAAAAATTTTTTAAAACATAGAATGACCACTTATCAAAAATTCCCCCTTTTGTGAAAATGATTCTATTATAATAATATTTTGCCTGTAAAACCCTCAGACCTCTGTACAGAGGCTCAACTAAAATTTTTTTGAAATATAAAAACTTTAGAAGGGGGTTTTCCGGTTTTACAAAAAAGAGGAGAGAAATATTAAGAAAAAGGGATAGTTATTTCAATGGGTTGTAACTCTGAAAATAATGTGAATTTTTCCCAAAAATTAGTTCAGACTCTCGGGAGAAATTTTTATTTTATATAAGCAAAAACACACAAAAATATTATTATTTTAGAAGCATTTTTCATAAAAAGGAGAACATTTTGAAAAAGGTTATTCTATTAAATTTTTTTTTGCCAAAATATTGTATTCAAAAAATTTTTTTTGTCAAAATGTCCTTATAAAAATTTTATACATGTATTCTAATCTAAGTGGCACTAAATATGAAAATTATCCATTTATGCGCTTTTTTAAAATCACGGCTCCGAATGTATCCGGATGCCATAATATTACATTTTTGTCTGTTCTATTAATACTTTGAATTCCTCTACTATTAGTTCACACTCTCCCTATATATATATATATATATATATATATACTATGGGAAGAATATTCTAACAGTATATATATATGCTGTTCGAATAAATTCGGACAAATGTTGTAAAACAATTTCTCCTTACATGCACATGCATTAAGGAGACAGAAAAATATCTATATTAGTAAGAAGCATATCCTCCTATAGTAGACATGACCTGTTTAACTCATTTTGGTATTGACTCCACTAGTGCAGGTCACATATTCTTAACTTCATCTTTGGAAAACAACACTTGTATAACACTTTTTATCATTTGTTCTGTAGTCGTGCAACTCATCTTAGCTAAAGAGTTCCTGAAAATATGTGATAAATTCTCGATAGGATTTAGTTCTGGTGAATTACCTGGTCAATTAAGAACTTATTTTATTTTCCCGCCAAAAAGTCTGGGATAATTTCGACGTGTGACAAGGAGCTGTCGCGTTGAAATGCTCCGTCTAATATTTCCTTAAATGGAACAATCTACTGCGTAACATTTCTATGTATTGGACATAATCCATCATATTTTTAAGAGAAACTATGCTTCCAGTACCATTTTTGTGGCCCCCAGTTTGAAGGGTTTTTAAAGCCTTAAATTCTGGTTGCAAAATTTCAACTTCTTTCTAACTACACTTGATTTGTATCCCTGCACAAATAAATGCGTTTCACACTGAAAATACCCTTCTTCTAGTCGTTAACAGTCGAGGATCGGTATTTTTTGTCTATTCTAAAAGTTTTTCCATCCTTTTCTGAGTTAGAAATGGCTTTTTCCTCAGTCTTGATGCCTGACGGCTAACTTCTAGAACCCTTTTCTGTACAGTTGAGGTACCGACTTCAACACCATAATCCAATTAATCCCTTCGAAGGCTTGCGATTCCCTTACTTTGATTTATTTTGTTATTTCTTATTAGAATTTTATCATTTCTTGGAGTAATTTTCGGTTTGAGCTCACATTTTTCCTTTTCTTCTTGGAGACGATGATCAGGAATCTTGAAATGTTCTTAAATTTCCCGAAACACTTGATTTGCTCCAAATCAACTACGGTAGCTATATCTCTCACAATCATAGAAATGTGTTCATTAAGAGGGAACAACAACGCTTTTACAACGCTTCCTCGGAGTAATACCCATCTCTGAACAAGTAAAAGTAGCAACTGTTACGTGAAACGCAAAATTATAACTACCAGCTACCACACTGAAAGGCTCACAACTGAGCTACTAATATACTAAAATCAATCAAACGAGTAAATTATACTTAAGATTGATCCACAGATATAAAGTGTTTGGGGGTAGTTTTGGGACATAAAATGGTAAAACACATACCAACCCCCGGGCAAGAAAAAAGGGGGTGCGGTACCCCTGGGGCAAGGTATCGGGTCATGGCAAACATGTAATGAGTTAGAGCCCCAAATTCCCCCAAAACCCACGGGAGGGGGGGATGCACGTTAAATCTGTCGAGAGCTCAAACATCCTCAAGTTGGTGTGGTAATTAGGAGAGGGGGTGCCAGCTCAGGTGACGTCATCGTCACTTCACCATGGTTCAAAATTACAAGGTTCGTCGCCAAAAGCCCTTGCACTAAACAGTGTGACGTTAATATTTACTCACTCAGATAAGAAAATAAATGTTTACATATGACATATTTCAAGACAACACTAAATTTT
Source organism: Trichonephila inaurata madagascariensis (assembly GCA_019973955.1). Taxonomy (NCBI): domain Eukaryota; kingdom Metazoa; phylum Arthropoda; class Arachnida; order Araneae; family Nephilidae; genus Trichonephila; species Trichonephila inaurata. Next base: position 12,469 of record BMAV01019754.1, on the reverse strand, counting down.
TTTTTAAAAAAAAAATGGTTTTATTCAGCTAGCCATCGAGAGATGTTACAATGAGAGAAAAAGGACTCCAAGTGAAAATCTAAGTGGCTTTACCACTTATGTCCATATGTGAAGTACCGTTCTTATAGTTATGGGTTATATTTGAATGTTAATGCTGTCATATAGGGCTATAAAATAGAATGATCTGGGATTAGAAGTGTTTTGTGTTTGAACATTCTATTCGGAGAAATAATTGTGTGTTTAATTTAATATTTGAAGCTGTAATGGGAAATAAAATTTAAATGTTGAATAGGGAAATTAATTTTAGATTTAATTTAATTATCTTTACGCACACACACACACACATATATATATAATTCAAATTTTCAATCTTTTATAAAATACTTTTTATTCATCATCGACTCAAGTTCAATTGCATTTTTTTAACTTTGTAATGGATGACACGATGTTAATACAGTTTTTTGAAATTATTAATTAAATTTCATTTTTAATATTAAATTTATTCTCCGTTAATTCTAACGAAGTTACAACTAGCTGCAACAGATGGCGCCACCAAAGCAGGAACAGACTTTAAATTTTTTTTATATTTCTTTTTTGGCATCATTTCATGTGAATAAAGGACTACTTTTTTATGAAAATTTTACACTAATTGTAAAGATCAAATACATAACTAATTATAAATGATTTTACTCCACGCAAAATAATTTCGAATATAACTTTGTTGCTAGAAGATTACATTTATCCTTTTCTGAAGAATTTCACTGTGTAACTTTTGAGAGAATTATATATAAAATCTTTTCTATATCTTAGAAGTACTGAGTCTTGTTAAAATAATTTTTTTACTTTTGGAGAATTTTATTTGTATACGTTAAGAAAGATAATTTATATTTTGTAGAATAAGAATAATCTTGGAGTGAAGAAATTTTTGATAAACAACCTATCAAAATTGGACTTATTTTGCGTTGTGAAGAAAACATATAAAAGGATTTTTTGCAATCCGAATATTCCGTGATAAAATAACACCTAAAACACTTCATGTAAGCATATCTTATATATAGATTGTATTTCATAGCGTATTTTATGTACAAAATTTGCTTGAAATTACTTTTTAAGTCTTAATCATCTCAGTAATTAATTATTTAACATAATTAAACATTTATAAGCAGTTAAATTCGCATTGCATACAAATAATTACATCAAATCGTGCATGTAAAAAATGTATTTTGTAAAGGAGTTTATAAGTTTTAGAAACATTTTTCGTTCTCCTTGAGAAAATAAAATATCTATTTTTATTCATCGACTGTGTTTATTTTTATTAAGGAGAATTTAATTAGCTTAAATTAAATTCAAGAACTCCTACTCTTATAAAATATACCTATTGTGTTACATTTTTTACTTATAAAATAAAAATTTAATTTATTGCTTTTTCTGTTTCATTAAAAATCTTGAAAGAAAACTTATTTTCAAAAGTCGTTTTTTTTTCTTCGTGCTTTGATCAAATACGATTAAAAAATGTTTAAGTAAAAAATGCAATTAAAGTTTGCGATTAATATCTCAGCTCCGAGTACTTTATTTATTCTTTGTTTTTAATTTTCAATGAATCAAGAATAAATAAACGGCTAAAGAAAGTAAAGTCAATTGTAAGGTAATCCATAAGTTTCTTTTATTTGAAAGTGCCTATAAACGTATAGCATTTCTTTCTTTTTTCTTTGCTATCAACTTCACATTTGAAAAGAAATGTTCATTTTTTTAAGTAAATATAGGTAGCAATAACTTAAGAGAAATATTGACTTTGAACCATAAGTGAGAAAAAAAAGAAACTAGAATCTTTTTTGAGAGTGATAATTAACTAATTATACATGTTTAACCACATTTATTTTTATTAGTAATTTATCGATAAAGTAAACTTAGAATAATTAGTAAAAAATTGTAAAAAATGTTTTCATAAATCTTTATGATCTTTTTCTTATTACTTTAATATTTAGTGAGTTATGTACAACTATTTTCTATAAAATTGCTTCTTCTAAACAATAGCATCATTTACTTTTGTGTATTTACCATTATTAATATTCTCATTATAGTTTGAGACCTTCAAGTTTTTTTCAATTTCTAGTAAGTGAACTGAGAGCTGAATGTAATCAGAAACAAAATGCCTTGAAACCACATTAAAACTTCAACATTATTAACCCCATTTTCACACATTTGCTTTCATAATCATACGCATTAAGATCTGAAAACCATTAAAGTAAGCTGGTTTTTAAATTTTTAACATTTTTAAGGAGAATGAATGATGCGTAATCAATATGAGTTACAAATTTTCCCCATGTAGATGGTGAAAAAAATTATTTAATGAAGCAACAATCACTAAATATTCTAATCATATTATTGAATATTTTCTCGTAACATCTTTTACTTCTAAAATAATATGTACTTTTGTGTGGTGACTCGCTGTGAAAGAATAGTCCGAACGTAGACCTTGCATATCGTAAGAGGCAACTAAACAGGACCATTAAAAAATCATTTTAAGCACGCAGGATTATATGAGAAGCTTACATTGCAGGAATTTCCAAAATCCACATCGTGATATTTAACTGAAAATGAGTTTAATATGGATATGGCCCACAACCAGATAGAATGCTAGTGGGAGGGTATACAGGACAGAAATTTGAGGGGTTTCTGTACTATACCCACGCCTACAACAAGAGCAGTTTTTAGTTGTGTAGTGGTTTTCGGAATGGTATGGTGGGATGTGCAATTGCCTTCCTAAGACCGTTCCAGACATGTTCTACTGAGCTATGGTCAGAAGATCTGACTGGCCAATCCATATGGCAAATATTTTTACTTTCCGAGTAATCTTCGATCAATTCAGCCGTATGTGGACAAACGTTGCCCTCGATGACTAGCAACAACTGCCCCTCTGAAAAGTCAAACATGGGTTTAAATATATACTCTTTATACCTCATGACACTCAAAGAGCCTTTGTTAAACTTGGTAAGCATTGGCTGTCCAACTTAAGGTATCCGACTATGTTCGGTACCATGATTTTGCAAAAGTGCATAAATGGATAATATTTATGATATTTAGTGTCACTTAGATTAAAAAATGTATATAAAACTGTTTTAAGAATAGTATTACAATAAAAAACTATTTAAGTACAATATTTTGACCAAAAAAAATGAGCATAGAATGCCCACTTTGCAAAAAATTCTCCTTTTGTGAAAAGTGCTTCTATATTATATAATTATATTTTGCCTGTAAACAGCTCAGACCTCTGTACAGAGGCTCAACTAGAATTTTTGAAATATATAACTTAGAAGCGAATTTATCCATGTTTTACGACCACAGAGGGGAGAAATTTTAAGAAAAAAACGCCGATAATTATTTCAAATGGTTGTAACTCTGAAAATAATGTGAATTTTTCTAAAGTCATAGTTGAGCCTCTGTACAGAGGTCTGAGCTATATACAGGCAAAATATTATTATAATAGAAGCATTTTTCTCAAAAGGAAAACATTTTGAAAAAAGGTTATTCTAAGTTAATTTTTTGCCGAAATATTGTATTTACATAAATTATTTTGTCAAAATGTCCTTAAAACAATTTTATATATGTATTCTAATCTAAGTGACACTAAATATCATAAAAATTATCCATTTTTGCGCCTTTTTGAAATCACGGTTCCGAGCGTAGTCAAATACCATAATACCTGACTAATCCATTACGTCCCCACCACCATAATGGTCTTTTTCCTTTATAAGGATTAGAACTATTGTTATTGTGTGTGTGTCAGGTTCTCCAGATACAGTTCACAAAAAATCAATGTCTACGTGAATTTCTGTTCGTCAACAAAAATCCATGGTGTTCCACAGAAAGCTGCGTCATACCAAATGAACTATCTTATTTACCGCAGGGAGAGAGAACAGGACTCTACAAGCAGGTTGCCGACTAAGGATAGGTAACCTATGGTCCGCGTGTCAAATGTGGTACAATTCCCAGGGCCACTCTGCACTACTCTACAAATTTGTCAGTTTTTTAAGTTTGTTAGGGACCTTTTTCGACAAACATCTTAAATATTATGGAAATTAACGGAACTACGATAATATCTGAAAGATAACTCTAAAAATAAATTTACAGATATTTTGTAGATAATTGAATGCCATTGCTGAAGAGAGAAAACTGCATGCGTTTTGTTTTCCGCTTTTGGTTCTACGTATCTAAGCAACACAATTTTTCCTCATATGAAAAATATTTCGAGTCCCCAAAGCAATTTTTTAACAAATGAATGCTCAGAATTGAAAGTTACCAACTATACCCCTGATTTTGCGATATGAAAGTAGAGCAGTGCAAGCATTAGGTTCACGTTAATTTTTTTTTATCTTTTTATTCAGCTATAATGAAGGAAATACTTATATTTTATGTTGTCTAGTTCTTATTTTAGTAAATATGTTTAGAATTGCATAAGATATGTACTATTTTAATTTTCATTTTTAGTATTTATTAATAAATAGTTATATTTCATTTTGTGTATTTTTATGATAAGAAATATCTCTCTCTAAGTGTTGCAAAATTCATGTATAATAGAAATTGTATATATCTATATTATTGACCTCTATTCTATAAGACTCTACAAACATTATCGTGGTAATTGAACTGTTTCAAAAATGTCCTACTGTGTGAGACGCTGAGTCATATTGATAGTTTTTTTTGGCACGCCACATCAAAAAGATTGCCGACTCCTGCTGTAGACCATGAAACTCCTGTTTCAGTGTCAGCATACAGCTCAATGACAGTTATAAGGTTATAGCAATCCCTTGTCGCGCGCCAAGCTAAGAATGCCAAATATTCACTCGTCAATGTAGATCTTAGTGAATCTTGTCTAAATCTTCTTAAGGTATCTGACTACGTTAGGAACCATGAATTTAAAAAGCGCATAAATGGATAAATTTAATGATATTTAGTGTACTTAGATTAGAATATGTGTATAAATTGTTTTAAGGACATTTTGACAAAAACAATTATTTAAATACAATATTTCGGCAAAAAACTAACTTAGAATAACCTTTTTTCAAAATGTTCTCCTTTTGTGAAAAATGGTTCTATTACAATAATATTTTGCCTATATATACATCAGACCTCTGTACATAGGCTCAACTATAAGTTTTGAAAAATTCACATAATTTTCAGAGTTACAACCCATTGAAATAATTAACGGCGCTTTTTTCTTAAAATTTCTCCCCTCTGTTGTCGTAAAACATGGATCAATCCACTTCTAAGTTATATATTTCAAAAATTCTAGTTGGTCTCTATACAGAGGTCTAAGCTATATACAGGCAAAATATTATTATAATAGAAGCATTTTTCACAAAAGGAGACTATTTTGAAAATGGGTCATTCTATGTTCATTTTTTATCAAAATATTGTACTTAAATCATTTTTTATTGTAATACTATTCTTAAAACAATTTTATATACATTTTCTAATCTAAGTGACACTAAATATAAATATTATCCATTTATACACGCTTTTGCAAAATCACGGTTCCGTTCGTAGTCGGATACCTTAATATGTTCTTAAACTGTTTTTACAAACTGTAGACAATACTTGTATTACATTGAACTCTATAACTTCAGTTCCTGGAATTAAACTGCTTCCAATCTGCTGACAATTATCCATCTCATTTTGTCATTCATACTTTTGTAGTTACACCTTTTACCTGAAACTTTATAAATTTTATCCAACTCTTAAGAAAAATATGATGCATGTCTTGAATAACTTCAAACACTTAACATTTCATGCACTTGTATCTCTTTAATAATGACAGCTCCACAGTCATGCTTGTGTAAACAGAAAAATACTCAAGATGAAAAAAAGTACTCAAACAAGATTAGAAAAGCAAATGAACAAAAATTAAATGATGGAATTAAGAAAATAATTCAGATCTAAATGTCTTCAATCGAGTTTCCTGGCTTTTAAAGCATCGACATTTGATTACGGAAAAAATATCCAGAACATTCCCCTATGCTTCCTCCGTATTCTGAAATATAACTCAAGTGAAATGTTATTTTATATACTTTTGATCAATATTATTTTTAATTATTAGTTTTTATACGAGTCGATGTTTGTCGAAAAAATCCTCAAATTCATAACTTTTAATTTAAAAAATTTACATGTTTTATTTTTTTTTTCAAAGCTGTTTCGAAGAATACAGTGACACTGTATAACACAATACACACTGAAAACTATGCAAATTTTATTTTTTTGAAATAATTTCTTCAAACGTCAAAGTATTATCTTAACGCTTTTCATAAAAAGGATAAAAAAATGAAAGGTGGGAAAAATTCATTTATACAAGATCAGCGTGTTTTAATGTGCAACGTATGACAGTATCTTTTGCCTTGATAAAATGTCAAAAAAATCGTTTGAGTATGAAAATGGATCCCCCTCTACGTCTGCTATTTTTGTCTCATCTCAACAAGAATTCCACATCCTAAAATAATAATAACAACTTTGAAAAACTGAAAGAAAAATTTTTCCCTTGGACATAATAAGACAATATAAGCCCTTGCTGGGGAATGAGGTTTCCCTGATTGGCATAAAAAAGTGCCTAGACATGAGTTTATGTTGACTAGCGATCTAAAAAATATAGGGAAAAAAGATGATTCAACTTCTTTAGCTATTTTCACACTCAAGTGCTTTTGAAAATAATTCACAAGATTCTGTGAATACCAGCCGCACCATTACTTATTTTTAGCTTCTATAACTTTTGAAGAAGAATTGTTAATACTTTCTTTAACTCTATTTTTAAAAAAAGTTTCTTCGAAAAGTTTCTCTCCGCCCTCATATGCAAAGATTTTTTTCTTTTTCTTTTTTTTTTTAAAAAAAAAAAGTTCCTTAAACGTATGGAATATATTTATTTATTCATCATATTTTCTTACTATTTGAAACATTTTGACGAAGATAATTGACTTTTCCTTTTTCTGGAATTTCGTAAATTCCCATTATTTTCACAAGAATATAGAGAAGTATTTTAAAATTCAAATTTATATAAATTATTTCATTTATGTATCTTATTATCATATAAATGTTCTGCATTATTTTATTTTGTCAGGTAAAAAAGTGGAAAAAACTGTTGCAGTTTTTCATGAAGGTATTCTTTATTGAGTATCGAACTTCAATTCTTTTTCTAAAATAAAGGTTTCAAGTCCCCGCAAATAATATTTAAAGCAATACATTAATTTGAAATGTTGCCTTAAAAATACGATCATTTATTTAATTTTATCAAAGCATTCACAAAATAAAATAAAATTTATTGTCCTTCACTTTACACTTTAATAAAAACAATACCTAGATCAGTACTTCACAAATTTCAATATTTGCGACCAATATTCAATCATAATTTTCTACGTGCCCCCCACCTCCATACAATAAAGCAATGTTTTGAATTCAATAATACTATACTTTAACACTAAAACTACAATACGACTTTATCCACTTAAATGCCAACGGCGTATATAAACGCCACACTCAACCAAAGCGTTAATTTCCCACGATGTATATATGCGTCTTTTTGAAGTACAATCTTTTCTGTGCACTTCATGCATAAAATTATTCCGAAAGCTTTGGAATGCAATAAACCTTGACAGTGCTTGCAAATAATTTACTTATTTCAGGGGATTTGCTTATGTATTTCTTTTCTTCCCTTTCCGCAATACATCACATACGCGTGCATTGGGGAGCGAATCACGTAAGTTTTATTGGATAGTTTAGGGATTAATTATAAACCAAACGAATTCTTAAGCGTTTATTTATGTATATAATTTTATATATCACAAGAGCCATGGGGTCACTAGTAATTATTAAACTTGCTCTTAACTTAGTATTATTAAATCAGTTATATAAAACACTTTGTGCAACATAGTGACACATTTATAAGTATATTATATCAAAGTAAATGTGTATTTTATTTTTTATTATGTCAGAATGTATTTTGTTTGCTTATTTTCAGTAAATTAAAAAGGTTTTTTAAATAATCTTTTGTTTTCGACTTTTTGGTATGCTCGCGCCCTCCTCGTAGAGTTATGACACCCCCCTAAGGAGTGCGCCCTACAGTTTAAGAAACGCTGACTTAGATAGAATTTTAAAGTATGTTATTTCAAACTAAAATATGTTACGATAGAAATTTTTTTTTTAGCTGTTTTCAAACAGTATTATTTTTAACTACTTTTGAATGTAGGAACCTAGTGATCCTTTTTCGAACTTTTTCGAATTTTACTATGTCATTTGTTTTTCAGAAATTTCTTTGTAAGCATTTAGAAAGTCGTAAGGTAATTTTTCTGGTGAATTTATTACAATTGACACCCTATCACTAAGGATTCCCAGAGGGTTTCGCTCTTTCTCCCACCCTTGCATTCTATACTTCGGTTCAGAACTTTAAATTCAGATTCTACCAATTACAAGACTTTGTGGAAGGCCAAGCTATTTTAACTTACCTGGAGAAATCTGAAGATTTGTTATGAATTTTGTCTAAAATTTAATTTTCAACAAGATTCTGTGGTGATTTTTATCTATAAAACTTTTTTTAGTATTCAATTGCACTTCAAATTTTTAGTCGCAGTGGCTCCTCCTTTGACATAAACTCAATTTTTTAATGAAACAAATACAGGGTGGGGGGCGGAATTTTCCTTTATTGAACATGTTGCAGTGATATTCGTAGGGAGGGGAGGGGCGAGGGGAGTACTTCGGTGGAAGGAGTGGAGTGGAATATTTGTGTTTCTACATATTTCGGTCCCAAATATGTTGTTATCGAGGCAGTAGAGAGTTTTTGCCGTGGAGGCGTATTTTTCTAACCGTCGGTGGTGCAGTGCCAAGTGCCTTTCGTCGTCACTTCGATATTCCTCCACCAAGTCGTGTTCCTCCTGATCGGAAATGTTTTTTAATAGGATGAATGCCTTTCGAGTAACGGGGAATGTCTCCAAAGAAAGGAAAGGACCTCAAAAGACCGTTAGAATACCTCGTGGGGGGAACAACGTTGTCATTTCAGACAGGTATGTGACAATGATCTCTTCTTACCCGCTCTCCAAGAAAGGAATCTTGACAACGTGATGGGGCCACAGCCCACACCTCCAGGGTTTCCATGGGTGTTTAAAGAGCAGCCTTCCCCGAATGACTGATCTTCCTGCGATTGAGCGTAACTGGATTGCATGCTCACCTGATTTATCCCCTTCTGATCACTTCCTGTGGGCTTATTTCAAGTCCCTGGTTTGCAAAGATCACTCCAAGACTCTGGAAGACCTACGGAACAGCATCCGAGCCGAAATTGACAACTTCCGGGTCGAAATGCTTGAAAAGGTGGCTCAAAATCTTCGAAATCGACTGCATCAGTGTATTGGTAAAGGAGGGCGACATTTAACAGACAATGTGTTTAAAACTATGTAAATTCAAAAATCCATTTTTGTGTGATAGGCGGAAAATAACAATAAAATCAAATGAAACATGCAGTGTGTTTTATTGCATTTTCAAAAAAAGGGATTTCCCAAGCCCTATGCTGTATAAAATCGAAATAATTAAATATGTAAGATACCAGGGAATAATTCCAGGCCTCTTTATCATCACACGCGCCCAATTCAAAGCATTATTGTTAATATTTTTCTGCTTTCATGTGAACTTTGGATTTTTTCTTCCTTTTATTAACCTGATAAGGGATCTATCATTTGTTACTGGAGCCTTTTATCGAATTATGTATGTTCTTATGTAATTTGTATTTTTTATTTATTTTATGTACTTCATTATTTTTCCTGTATCTTAATTGCATTTTTCTCAATAATTCCTGACCTCTCCTCATAATGGGATTGATATTTTTCCTGGGAATGATTTCTTCCCTCTTTGAATCCATTCTCTCTGCATTCAATACAATCCTTTCTTTTTGAACGTTTTTCTATTAAACAGATGATAATTCTAATAAAAGAAAGTCCCGGTATGAAATTATCCGTAAATCTTAAAAATAGAGGTATGACACTTAGTAAAAGTCAATATAAACCTCTACTTTTAGATACAAACCGATGTACACTTTTATTATAGTCTTCTGTTTCTGAATTTAATATATATATATATATATATATACGGAAGTACCAAAGAATTAGGGATACCAAGGGCTATGTAAATAGTGTAGCGCTGCGCATCATTTAAGCGCAAGTGAGGGCGCTGTGGTAACTGCATATATAGCGCGTAATGTGGGTGTCTTGAATTAGATTTTGGAATTGCCTGTATGGGTAAACTGCCTGATTTAGACGCCTTCGATCACGGACAAATCGTAGGTGCATGCCGCATAGGCCATTCAATTTTCGAAATCGTCAAACAGCTAGGATTTTCAAGGTCGATAGTGTCAAGAGTATATCAAGAATACAAGGATGGTGGACAAAAAACTAGCGATCGAGTAAACTGCAACAGACAATTAGCCTTGACAGTGCGTGGTGAGAGACGGCTCAAACGTATTGAACGTAGCCAGCGAAGCCAAACATTAGCTCTGATTACCAACCAATTAAATGACGGTGCCAATCGTACAGTCAGTAAACAGACTGTGTGACGCTCGCTTCCCCCGTAAGAGTTTCGGATGCCTTCGACCTACGAGAGTGCCATTGCTCAATGCTCGCCATCGGGCTGCACGTCTTGCCTGAACAAGAGAGAGACTAAAGTGTAGAACAGCATTTCTCAAACTGTAGGGCCCACCCCCCTTGGGGGGCATGACAACTCTATCGGGGGGCGCGAGCATATTGAAAAGTCAAAACAACAGACTATTTAAAAAAGTTATTCATTTACTGAAAGTAAACAAACAAAATACATTCTGCCATAATAAAAAAAATAAAATATATATTTACACTGATATATTTCAATTATAAATGTATCAGTGTTACACAATGTATTTTATAATTAATTTAACAATACTAAGTTAAGAACAATTTTAATAATTACCAGTGACCCCATGGAATTGCCATATATAAAATTATATACAAAAATTAACACTTATCGTAATAATTTGTACGGTTTATAATTAATCCTTTAACTACCGGTTAAAAGTTATGCATTCTCTTCCCAATGTAAACCGTTTACCACTAATCGGGCGTATATGATTTTTTGGGGGGAATAAAGAATAAAAAAATAATCTGAAAAAATAAATTTTTGGGCAAACATTGTCAATACCCTTTTTATTATACCCTTCGGAAAAATTTTTATGGATAAAGTGCAAAAAAAAAATCGTATTCGGAAGACGTAGATATACGCCCGGGAAAAATTAACGTTTGCGAGCGAGATGTTTATATATCCGGTGGCTTTTAAAATTCAAATTTTATTGTATAGGGGGAAACAATGATAATTATGATTGAATATTGGGTCCAAATTTGAAACTTTGGGAAACACTGGTGTAAAAACTGGAAACGAAATAGTATTGGATGATGGGTTTCGATTCCCACTTACTTAATGCCGCTGGGGGGCGAGAATATGGGGTCAGGCTCATGAAGCCATGGATCCTGCATGCTAGGTTGGAACTTTACAAAGGGCATTGTGGCTCAATCTGGCCTGGGGTGTTTTTTTATGTTACTGTTTGGGGTCTTTGGTGCTTGTCCCAAACCCCCCTCAATGCAATTCAATACGTAGAGTTGTGGGGATCACTCCCTCCATTTATAATGTTCTGTTATCCGCACGGTAATGGGTTTTCCGGGAAAAAAACTGTACCTTTACAAGTCCCGGTTGGCTATTGACTGGTTGGATGAGCATTTATCTGACTTTTTATCATAAATGGTCACCTAGAAGCCAAGACTTAAATCCTATTGAGTATCTTTGGAATGTTTTGGAACAAGGCGTGAAAGGCCATCACACAGCACCATCAAATCTTATTGAATTATGAACAGCCTTAGCCTATATTTCGCAAGTCATTGCTGTATATCGTCTCCAGAAACTTGGTAAATCTATACCTCGTCTTGTTTAAGCCATTATCAAGGCCAGAGGAGGGCCAACTCGTTACTCTAGGTAAGTATACCCAATTCAGTGGAACTTCAGTCTATATATATGTTAATAAACAAATTATGATTCATAAAACATTAAATCAACATAGATCCTTCAGTAAAATTATTTAAAAAGCTTGTATTCGTTATAAGAATTCGTACTTTTCCACATTATAATGAAAATTAGAAATAAATATGTAATTTCATTTACTTTATAAATCATACAAATTATCAAGATAAGTATTAAATTTTGCAAATAATTTTATACATGATAAGCCTATGGCGTCACTCAGGGGCGTAACGCACATCCCTGCTGGGGGTGCAGAATTCTTGGGGGCCCAAAACCTGACTCCCTTTGAGGGGCCGGGTAGTCCTTTCGCCACTGGTAATTAAAACTTTTTTTTAACTTAATTTTTTTTAAATTAATTATGAAATACATTATCAATATATACATTTATAAAAAGTATTTTTCATTA
>BMAV01019753.1:0-10100 GCA_019973955.1 Trichonephila inaurata madagascariensis | reverse complement strand
TTTCTTTTTTTTAAAAATTTTTTCCCGGGGAAATTTAACCATGAACTTTTCAATCATTTATTTTAAAAATAAGAACACCCCTTTTTTTGCAAATTGCACAATTAACAAACCTTTGAACAATTATATTTATACAGTAATAAGTACACTTCTGCACAAACGCAAGTTTCATAATTCTAAAGGTAACAAGTAAATCAGAATTATAACTAAGTAAAATACCCTTATTGCAGCTCCTCTTATTCTTGATAGATAATGTTCATGGGACACTTTTCATTTAAACTATCTCAAATATTTTATTGATTATTATGTTAATTTATTATTATTTTAAAAGAGAATTTCGTTAGTTTTATTCCTGATATATCACCAAACGGAAATAATAAACATTATGTTGCATATGAATTTCAGATAAATCATAAAAACTACTTATGGTATGGAGAAATCAAGAAATTATGCTACCGTAATAGCAACCTAAATAGAAATTAAGATGTCAGTCTCAATATCACTCTGTTTCAACTCCAATGTCAAACTAATGAAGCAAACAAACATTTTAGATTTTCTTTAAAAATAATTAGTCTTGTAATTAGTATACCATTTAGTATTTCCTTTTTTCACAAACATTTCTGCTATTCTAAATCAAATATCTAAGGCCAATATTTCTATAAGAGGAAATTTTGAATTGCAGTGTTTTTATGAAGAGTAATTCAAGCCACTGCAATGCCAAAACAATTTTAAATCATTAGTTTTGAAGAATGTATTTATAAATTGAATTCTTCAAGAAGCTTTCTAAGTTTCCTTTGATCTTATTCTAGAATAAACAGAAATATATCTCATGCAAAATATTAGAAGACATAACAGCTTAGTGAATAAACAGCCTTCTCTAATATTGCAAAATGCAAGTTACAATTCTGTTCGCGGTACAGTATTAAAAGAATTGATTTCAAAGGGGAAACATAAGTACCTTTTTAAAGATCATATATTTGGTTTCCACTTCTTCCCCTCTTTACTGAATCTAATAAAATCATTCCAACTTTAAAGTTGTTTTGCATCGGGAGAAATGTATTTTTATAAATATGTCCTTTGCATTATCCACTTAACTTTTTAAATATTTCTTTCAATTCCGTAGCTCAAAAACGGTAATTGGAATCAATATATTTACCTGAAACGTAGAATAATTTTAGGGACTCTTTTTCTTTGAAACTTACTAAAATACATTCAATAAATAAAATATAGTTATCAAATTTCCTTTTTTTTGCACGAATCAATATTAAGCAATCAATGATTAATTTACGAGATATACTTCAAAGCCATATTGGCATTGTCATACAATGGATTAAATCGCATTGTGGAATTGATGGGAATGAAAATGCCGATTGCTTAGCAAAGAAGGTGACAAAAATCATTCAAATATCTAGCAGTAGAGTTCCTTTCTATGATGCCAAAAGAATTAAAAAAAAAAAAAAAAAAAAATACTACCACGAGAATATTTCTGGTTGAAATTCAACAAGAAGAATAAACAAAAAGTCTGGTTTAGCAAATTTTTGAGATTCCAAATGGCCACAAATAGAGTCAGGATTTTCGAATCGCCTTTACAAGACTGCTATCCAAGTTTTAAAAAACGATAGGCATTGCCCAAAGTTCCCTGTGTAAACTGTGCGACTCTAATGAAGAAATGGACCCCATTCATTTGGCACACTGCAGTGCACTCAACTCTGGATCTATGTGGAACAGATATCGGGAGGCTGGACACAAAATGTGTGATTTTTATATACTGTGTAGACTTGTGTTTCTTTTGTTTCTTGTTATTTGTCCTTCTTCTTTGTTTCTTGTTCTGTTTGCAGTTGTCTTGTAATTCGCCGTTGGAAATAAAAAAAGATTTTAAGCAATAAAACAACATTAATTTGTTTTAGATGGAAATAAATGTAATTTAACTGGCTTTTATGAAGAAGAAAGATAAACATGTGATAAGTTCAAAGGAAAAATATACTGCATAGAATTCAATTTAGCATCTTTGATTTCATTGAAATTTAGGCACGGATACCGAGTGGTTACAATCGTGAACTGGTATTATCGGTATTACTGGTAACTTTATCGGTTCTTCTATTAATAATCCTCTTGGGATATCTTTGAGGCCAGAATGGCAATTCTTTTCAACCAAACCAAAAAGAGAACGCGATTATACAGATTAGGAATTGTATATATTGGAGCGTTAGTATTAGCATAGAGTTCTAGAAGCGCTAGGTGAAGTTCTAGTAGAAGAGTCCAAGAGTGTTCTAAGAGTTCTATGAGTAGGTCTAATAGTGCCAGAGAAGTTTATTTTTAAGTGGATCCGAGACCAGAAGATTATCCCTTAGCCGGATCACGTTGGATCGAAGAATATATTGACAATATAAGGACTGTAGCTGTTAGCCGAGGAAATAGGGTAAGACTGTTTAGATAAAGCTTTAATACTAGAGCGGATTCTAGTAAGTTAGGAAATCATCTATAGATATAGATTCGGTGGTTTATTGCGCTATTTGTTAGAATTACAGTTTGGGTCTCATCACTCCTGTTCATAAGCCTCCTAGACTAGCGTTGTTTTGCTAAATATAAATTGAAATCATAATAAACTAATTTTAATTATGGAGGGTATATTAGTGGTCAATCTTTCATTCCCTCAAATATAGGTCGCGTGGATGATGAAGAAAGGATACCATCAGCCTACAGGGTATCACATGGTGACCGGCATTTTTTTCTATCGAGTCTTGAGTTTAGCTCACACTAATGACTCGAAGTATAGATGAGCTGATACCCATTAAATCTGTCGAGATCCAAACCCCCAAAGTTGACAAGATAAAAAAATCCTTGACAGGAGGAATTTTTTCTCAGTTTGGGATTATGGTTCGAAAAAAGTAAGATCTGTCGCCTTTAACCCTCATAATGATTTGCAGTGAGACGTTAATGCACAATCAGTCCATTGGAAATTGAAAAGGCATTCAAACTAACAATTACGCATAATCTTTTATGAAAGAATATTAAAGGGGTGGTTTGGGGTTTTTTAAAAGAAAAAAAATTTTTTGGTCACATACAGCAAATTTTTCTTTTTAAATATTAAGGATTAAAAAATTAATTTTAAGATTTAATAATTTGTAAATTTGCTTTCATTGTGTCTTCAACAAACATACAATAAAATTTTTACTGATTATCAGAAAAGGTGTTTTTTTATGAAAAAAAATGAAATGGGAAATGTTTGTTTTACTGACATTAATATGCTATTACATGTGCGATTTGAAATACAGTACAACCTCCAAATTAGATCGTTTTCTTAGTTGATCTAGCTTTCAAGGTCTTCATATGATTTTATATCTTAATTAATCGTCATTCTATGTAGTTTAATTACGTATTCAACATAATAAACGGAATTTAAACAATATTGAATAAAAATTCCATTGAAAAAAATTCAATTGAATGTAGTTAACGTAATTTTAACAATATTCAGTCTGTATTTATTTTTGTTCAACTTCAGTTTATCCAATGAAAAACCTAATCAATTCATAATGGTTATCTCCACTGAAATTGTATGTTAATATTTTTAAATGTGACTAACAATAATAATCTGAGCACTAAAGGTTCATTCTACATTAAAATATAGACGTTAAAATTTTTCTACTAAACTATATATTTTGGTATAAAATTTTTTCAATGGTATACATTTTTTTTCTTTATATTAGGTCTAAAATCCTTTTATTTATCAAGAACTAAGCAAATTTTTAACGTGAATGGGGGCACAGTTGTATGCACATCCTAAAGACTACAGAATATATGGGCAGTAAAAAAAAATTTAAAAAAAACTCAGAATTTTATTATTCCAAACTAAGATTTATTTAGAATGACACGAGTTTGAAGAAGCAGTTAAGAAAGTTATGCTAACTTTTCCTACTATGTATTATAAATAAAAGATTACATTTTTCTTTAAGCTAGTCAGAAATATTACGAGTGAAAACCGAAAGTTTTTCAAGGAAATTTTTTTTTTAATTATCATTCAGTAATCTTAGTTTTTATCGCTTTTTTTGCATTTCTAAGTCTCAAAAATACAGGCTTTGAAAGGCACTATATTCAATTGCTTTCTATTTAAAAAAAAAATTTTTTTTAAATTTTTCCCCCCCCCCTCCCTTTTCCCCAAAAATTAGGGAGCAAGCAAAAAATTGAAGAAACAGCTGCATGGGCATAAAATAGAAAATATAGGTGTAACAAAACTCAATACCGAAAAAAGAAGCAAAAAACAATTGAATCGAAACTTTAATTTTTGTGTGGAAAGCTATGTGATACTTCAGGTCTACAATTTCACATGTAAAAAACCCTGATTGCTTAGAATTGAAAAAGGATGTTTAAGGTACCCGATACGTTGGGACCCGTTTTTTTTAAAAAGTTAAAATGGAAAATATTGATGATATTTAGTGTCACTTGATTAGAAAACGTATATAAAATTGTTTTAAATTATAACAATAAAAAATTATTTAAGTAGAAATTTAAAAAAATGAACTAGAATATAATTTTAAAAAACTTTCCCCCTTTTATGAAAATGCCTACCATAATTATATTTTGTTTGCATATGCTGACCTCCGTACAGGGGCTGAACTAAAATTTTTTGAAATATAAACTTAGAAGTGGATTTATCCATTTTTTTACTACAAAGAGGGTAAAATTTTTTTTAAAAAAAGGCCCCGGTTTATTTTATAATGGGTAGTAACTTGAAAATAATGTAAATTTTTTAAAAACCCCTAGTTCAGACTCTGTGGAGAGGTCTTTACTTTATAGAAGCATTTTTTTGTAAAAGAAGTACGCTTTAAAAAAAGGTTATTCAAAGTTAATTATACAAAATATTGTATTTAAAAATTTTTGTCATAATGTCCAAAAAAAATTTTTATACAATATTCTAAACTGACACTAAATATCATGAAAATTATCCATTTATACATTTTTTTAAAAAATACTTTCCCGAACGTATTTAAATTTTGGTTGTGACCCCTCGAACGTAAGACTGCCACACATCTGTTAAGTGTGGATCCGATGAGGTTATTGGTGAGACTCTTTATGGGATATACTATTCCGCTCTCTTCAAGGAGTGCAATTTCCACGTCCCGGACTGTAAACGAAGGCAGTGATCTCGCTGAATGCGTCGTCAGAATGGGTTCCACACACACAAGCATGCTATATAAGATTTATTAGAGGGGAACATACTGGCCACTAAATACGCTGTATTGTTTCAATTTTAAGAAAGTTCTCCACGATACGAGCTGTATGATTTCTGGCATTATCCTGCATTAAATGTAAGAAATCACCAATGGCTGCAGCGTATATGGGGTCTTAGGATCTCATATGCATTCCTTTCAGCCTTTAAATTGCCATTCCGTATGATATTCAGATCAGTGCGTCAGCCTATGCTGATACCAGACCATACCATCAAAACACTTAGTCAGTAATGTGATCTCTCCTGAGAGAATATATGGCTATTTCTAGTGCCCTTTGCAAGTACATTCTAAACTGAATCTGGAACTCGTCGTAAATAGCCCTTAACTCGAATCCCTTTACATCCAATCTCAATGTTAACCATTCCCTTTTCTTCGGGCCGCACAGTGTCTTGTGGTCAATGGAATAGAAACAATTAGCCTACTTGCATACAGACTACCCGCATAAAGCCCATTTTGAGTTGTTTGGCTTGAGACCCTTCGTCCTGTTTCCAAAAGAAATTGTCTTTGATCCGCGTCATTACCTGTTCTGTCTCGGTGAATTTTCACAGGATATATCGGGCATTATTTTGGTGGTTGTCCTGGATGACGTGGAACATGCCCTGTTTGTTAGAGTCGATTCCATAGGCTCAATTGCTACTCCAACAGCATCCGCTACATTACTTTGTGCTTTCCCGGATTCCAGTCTCCCAAGCCATGGATTCCCATAGATAACGCTGTTGTGACATTTTCCAGTCTCCTTTTGAGAAAAGGAGGCTGGAAAGGTTAAATTCACCACTAGGATAACAAAAAAAAAAGATTTCTACGAAATCACTATTTCTGTACCTATTTCCTTTTTCTAGTTTTTGACCCCATGTACGTTGATTCGTATATGGATTTTTTTCTTCAGTTTTCCGCAACGTTTTAGACTACGGATGTTTTGTTTTACGTTGATCAGAAAAAAAATTTCACAATTTCATTAAATCCTGTGATTTTTTTTTTTTTTTTGCAATGTATTTTCTACACTTTAAAATAAATTTTTAACTTTTCAAAAGATTTTTCTTCACACTAAATATATGACTTTACAATTTTCTTCACAAAAATTAATTTTTTTACTAATTTAGAAATTTTAAACCTTTTACTGTTTTATAAATGTTTGTTCAAAATTTACTTTAATAACAAACAATAACAAACACTATTCTTCTTACAATAGTTTCTTTTTCATACAAAAAAAAAAGGAAACAGTTTTATAAAATTCAATTGTTTGAGTTGGTATATATTTCAGTTTTAATTACTTAAATCCGTTAGTTATAAATTTATTAATGTTATTTGTTTGTATAACATATGGTAATTTCTGTAAATTAAATTTTATATACTAAAAAAATTTTGATAAATAACTTAAGAAATGCGCTCTTTATATATACAATACTTAACAATACATTCACAATATTCATAATTGATACAATAATCTTATAATTTTTAACGAAAATTTCTTTAATGTAAAAATTAGCAATATATGGAAAGCATTTTCAATCGAGAAGATTTTATATTCTTTTACATGAAATCTAGACTTTTGGTAACAGCTCTGTAATTTTTGAGCCACTCTTTCGTGACGAGAATAGCCTCTGACCTGATAATTTTCGCTCGTAATACAACTACACAAAATTATTTTAAGACACAGTTTCAGCTCACGTGCAGGGGCTCCTATTATTCAAAAGACTGTTTTGTGAAATTAGGTCTAAACTGAAAGAGTTCTTGAAGATAACCGTCAAAACCTCCACGATAGTATAACATCATCATACATCACCATTATTAAATGAAAAGATTGCCAAGAGCACTTGAGACTAGTACAGCTTCGTTTCGTTTTAAAGGAAGTAATTGAAAATTTTACTACCCTTCCATTTTTATTTTATTTTAATTTAATGCCTTAACTTTATTTAATTAAATTTCTTATTTTATAGAGCGGAATTTTTTGAAAGTTAACTGAGATTAAAAAGACATCTTTTTACCTACTTACTATATAAGGTACATAGAAAAGTCCCTTTTACGGTTAAATGGACTTTTAAGGTGACCGGAGGGCTCGCTTTTGGCAGAAAAGTCCCGATTTTTAGCAATTTGTTCCGCAATCAGCGGCACTTAAAAAAAAAAGTCCCGATTTTTGGAAAGAATGCACGATAAGTTAGGGAACGGTGGAAGAAGAAGAATGGAATATACGACTTTTGGCTGCCATGAGGCTGTTTCGCCAAGATATGAGTTTTATATTAATTTTGCTAATTTTATAATGATAAACTTTAATAATAACAAATATTTGTTGAAAACTCATTATTGATACTGCTCAATAAAAATTCCATAAAATCATATAAAGCTATTTCCAACCAATATTGGATATTTTTAATTCGGAAACTGGAATAAAAATTTTAATTTTAGATTTTGTTTCTTTGCCATACAAAACTTCTGAAATAATTTTCAGTTCCATTATTAATATTTTGAAAAAAAACAAACAATTTAAGACATAAAATGATTGCATATTGTACAGACAACACAAACACAAATATAAGAGAAAAAGCAAGAAGAGGTACAAATATTTTTTATAAATTAAGCCAGTGCTTCTCAAACTTTCTGTACTTGCGACCCAATTTTCAATCATAATTTTCCTCGCACCCCCCTCCACATAATATTAATGTATTGAATTCAAAATTAATATACTTTGACCTTAAGTCACAAGGCTATTCTAATTATAAGCCATACAAATTACCAAGATGAATGCTAAATTTTGTATATAATTTTATGAATCCCATAAAATCACTGTAATTATTAAACTTGTTTTTAACTAGTATATTAAATTAATTATGAAAACATTTTTAGTACGTTACATGTATCATTACAAAAATCAATATAAATGTGTATTTTATTTTTTATTGTCAAAGTGTATTTCTTTCTTTCTTTCTTTTTTTTTGTGCTTCCTTTTCAGTAATTTAATTATTTTTTTTAAAAACAATAATTTTTTATTTACGAATTTTTCATAAGCTCACGCCCCTCTCTCCCTAGGGGGCGCGCCTCACAGTTTGAGAAACACTGCCTTAAGCAAAAAGCTTAATCAAAACATTATTGGTGTTGCAGGGATATAATGCATGAAAATATTCCCGCCGGGCCTTTCCAATAAAAAAAAATATTTTATTAAAATATATTCATATTTCCATATGTACACTGAGCTCGTTGGTTAAAAATTTTGAAACTGCGGAAGTTAAATTTTTGCCCAAAATTAATCATGCCTCCTCCCCCTCACCAGTCAATGGTGCCCTACTTTAACAATGTTAAAATATGTTCCCCTTACTTTAACCTGAAAATACTTGCAATAGGAGAGAGCTGCAGCTATACAAATGAGGTTACGATATAGAAAAGCGATTGCGCCCGATCTAATACAAAAGACAGCAATGCTCCCAGAAATCTGGAAGATAGGGCTTGCAGTCGAAAGAGATAGAGAAATATTTCCAATTAGATAAAGTTTTAATCAATTAATTAGTAAAACGACAGTTAATTCACACGGATAAGATAAATGATCATCAGTATTTAAAAAGGATCAGATTTTTACCCAAATTTAAAATTTTTTTGTCCAACGTTGTTTGGTCAGAGGGGGTACTATTTCAATGCACTATACTACAAAACTAACGAAAGCCCACCACGGGACATCCTTGAAGACAACCACCGAACTAAGCCCCGGTTCATTACAGTGCAGTGCTGGATGCGAAAGAGTCACTTACTGTGACCTGAATTCTACGAAGGTACATCAAACGGACAGAGATTCACATGTAACTATGCCAGAATATCTTATTTCTCTTTGTTGATGATATTTCTCAGTCCACATTACGGTCCTTGTGGTTCCAACATGACTGTTCCTGCACACCAGACCACTGTGGAGTCCTTTCTTAAAGATTCTTAAGATTTCTTAAAGATTGTTTTGGACAACAAATTATTGGTTATGATGGTAGTATTGAAGGGCGTCAATGATCCCTTAACTGCACTCCGTTGGAGTTCTTTCTTTGGCATTACATAGAAAATCAGGTTTATGCACCTTCACATATATGTCTCCTGAATCTACGTCATCGCATAATAGATATTTGGAATAGTGCGACACCTTTGATGCTCAGAAATGTGAAATGTGAGTAGAATTACTCTGGCGAATACAAATGTGTATCGTGAGCAATGCTGAATCTTTGAAGATATTCCACATTAGCTTATTATCACTTTGTGAAAGTTTTCCTTTACATTTTTTTTATGTTATGTCATCAAACTGTATTGACTTAAGGTATCCGACTACGTTCGGAACCGTGATTTTGCAAAAGCGTATAAATGGATAATATTTATGATATTTAGTGTCACTTAAATTAGAAAAAAGTATATAAAATTGTTTTAAAATAGTTTTCAATAAAAACTATTTAAGTACAATATTTTGGCAAAACAAACTTAGAATAATCTTTTTTTTAAAAAAGTTCCTTTGGAAAATGCTTCTATTGTAATAATATTTTGCCTGTATATAGCTCAGACCTCTCTACAGAGGCTCAACTAGAATTTTTAAAATATATAACTTAGAAGTGGGTTTATCCATGTTTTACAATAACAGAGGGGAGACATTTTAAGAAAAAAACGCCGATAATTATTTCAAATAGTTGTAACTCTGAAAATAATGTGAATTTTTTAAAAAATCATAATTTACCCTGTACAGAGGTTTGAGTTATACAGGCAAAATATTTTAAAAAAAGCATTTCAAAAAGGGAAAATTGAAAAAGGACTAAGAACCCAAATAATTATTTAAATAATGTTTTTGTCAAAAAATTTTTTTAAAAAAATTTCATACATTATTCTAATCTAAGTGACACTAAATATCATGAAAAAGTTTTT
>BMAV01019752.1:177346-193800 GCA_019973955.1 Trichonephila inaurata madagascariensis | reverse complement strand
AAGTACCATTTTTCCAAAAGCTTGGAATAATACTTGGAATAAATGACTTCAAAACATAAGAGCATTGCATACGTTTATTTCAGGTTTCTCCGTAAAAAAGGGGTTTCGCGTTATACGGCGGATGTACCTAAAAATCAAAAACTGCAACGTCAATGTATAGGTGAACTTTATGCGCCGGATTTCACGGTAAGTCTTTAGAGCCAGTTCAATCTGAAGATCGAATGTCACTTGGGAACTCGACAAAAGACCTCTCTTTAATTGAAAAAGGGTTACAAATTTTAGAAAATATAGAGTGAACGAAGAGCGTACTATTTCAGCAAAACAAGGAATAAAAAAATTATTAGAATGCTACGAGACAATTTTTCGAAAGAAAAAAAAATCTTTGAGCCCGCAGACTACCTTGTTAGATTTTAAGAGAGAGAAACCTCCTACATCGAAATAACTCCGGTGAGAAGGTTTTTTTATTTGTGATATCTAATATTTTAGTAAACACATGTTTTCTGAATTATTATTATTATTCGTCTCCGGCCCCAACTATAAATAATTTATATAGCATTATACGTATTTATATGCGAAGTTATACTCCGAAATAAGTGAATTCAACTTACGCGGTTATCACTCAGTCCTACCTATCGCGAAATGTTCGGGGTAATACTGACTCACTTATCAATAATCACATTTTGGGTAATTTCTATTATAGAAA
The DNA here is from genome assembly GCA_019973955.1 of Trichonephila inaurata madagascariensis. NCBI lineage: Eukaryota > Metazoa > Arthropoda > Arachnida > Araneae > Nephilidae > Trichonephila > Trichonephila inaurata. The sequence continues at coordinate 193,097 of BMAV01019752.1, read as the reverse complement.
AATAAATTTAATTTAAATCTAAAATTATCTATTCAAAGTTAAATTGTTTTCCTTTTTTTTTATTAAATTTAGCTCCTTTGTGGGGTTGTTAAATCATACACAAAACTATTTTTCAATTCTTACTATTAGCTCACACTCTCTATATTTATTTATTTATTTATCTTCGTGGAATTTTCAATCGTTATTAAAATATATTTTAAAGCTCTCAATTGTGCTGAAATTTTATATACATGATTATTTTGGATGATAATACAGTAATTTAATTATAATTAATAAAAATTAATTGATTAAAACTAATTATTTAAAGAATTACAAATACAGCCACTTTAGCATCATTTTTGGCGACTTAGCGACCCTTTTCGCGACTTGTGTCAAAACTTGAAAAGGTTTTAAAGCATTCAGTTGAACTGAAATTTTATATACACGATTGTTTTGGATGACACAATACGATACTTTAATGATAATTAATAAAAATGAATTACCTCTTAATGTTGGGATTCTGTCCTAAGTATATACATATTTATAGTAATTGTAACTATTTAATAAAAACTAGATAAAATAAAATTTTTCTTTGTTAATCTAAGTAAGATTTGACTTAAAAAAAAATTTTTTTTTTATAGTACTTGTTTTTTACAGAGATGAAAAGGGACAGTCAACACGTTGATATTATGGGAAGAGAGAAAATAAACCAATCTTCTGCTTTTTCAAAATCTTACTGAATGTCTTGAATGTATCCTTCGACAACACGGACATTTAAAAAAAAATTATTCATTTCTAAACTTTAATTGTCAATTTTAAGAAGATAAGGAAAGTACTGGAAATCTAAAGCATTTTATCTTGTTTCGTCGGGCTTCATTACAAAACATAAGCATTTCGAATGCAATTTTAGTGCACAAAAGATCTTTTATTTATTTTTTTAACAAGGTTATCTTTTATCTTTTTTTTAACAAGGGAAAGAATGAATTTTCTTCTTTTTTTATGTATGTTTCAAGTAATAATAATTTCGAGTGAGAATGAGAGATATTTACGTCGCACTATAAAGCTACTCTAGGGCTATTGGTGACGGATCTCGTCATTTTGAACCATGATTAAGTGACGAGAACGACACCTGAACTGGCACCCTTTCTCTCCTAACTTCCAAACTACACCAACGGTGGGACGTTTAAATCTCGACAGATTTAACGTGCATCAGCTCTCTCTATTCGGCAGGTCTTCAACGGTACAAGGTTTGAAATAGCACTCCAGCCACGAGTCCGTGATCTGGACTATTAGATTAATGCAGCGACACGCCACTCGAGAAGTCTCTAACGAAATATTTTTATGATTTACTTTTTTTACAATGAAATTTTTATTAGCTGCTAAAATTATGATACATGAAGAACTAGAAGTCATGCCCTTATTTAAACCTTCTGGTATTAAATGTCTAGAAGCGAGAGATAATTAACTTGAATTTTTTTTTGTAATTATTGTACAATCATGCAATATACAACTCAAAACGGGCAACAATAAGGTGTGTGAAAATATTTTATATAAACTTTTACGCACGGTTCGCTGTATTATGTTAGAATGCATGCGATACTTCTGAAATAAAGTTGTTTTCACAGTAGTGTAAAGTAGTAGATTGTAGTTTTTTTATGTTTGAATATATAGTTTTGATCTATAACATAGTAGATATAGATTTTTTAAAACAATTCTTGTCACTGATAGTTGTACTCTTTTCAAGATTTATCCAATCTACGGCTCAAGACGACTATGAATACAAAACACAACAAGTTCTAAATTCTCAAATTTTTTAAAATTTTATCGAATGTGAGGAACGATAGTACAATTTCTACTTTAATATAGTTTAAATAAGTTAAAATAGTACTAAATAATTGTATAATAATCTTTTGATTTATAAGGAAATAAAACGATTTTATTTTTTCTGTTAAGTTTAAGCAAAGAAAACTTTTTTTTCTAGAAATGACAAAACAAAATTTAAATAAAGTGTAGAGATTTCATCAATGTAAAAGAGACTCCAATTACCAACAGTTGAATTTTAATAATACAAAGAAGTTCTCTCGTTTATATTAAGAAAAGAATTTTTAATAAATTTTATATTTATAAAATTATCTAGAAAATACTCCTATAGAATTTTTCATAGTTGTTTTTACACGTATAAAAGAAAATCTTATGAAATACGAAATAAGTTCTCTTTCAAAATCATATAAATAGTTTTAAAAATATAATCACTTTTTAATTTAGACCTTTACGAATTATTCCATTGCAATTTCAAGTTTCGCTGATCAAATTATTAGATTTTTTTTAAAGATAAAAAAAATGCAAATTTACATATGAACTAAAAAAATTGACTAATTATTATTAAACAGTGGATACTCGTTTATTTTCTAGGACTTACAACCTTTACTCGGGTTACCAGAAAAGACATTTATCCGAAAAATTTCCTCTTTAATTTATTAAATTATTCAAAATTAATTCCCTGCGCAATATAAAGATTGACACATCTGTTATTCATTCTGAAATTTTGATTCATTCTGCGAATATCTATGTGCGTAAAGAGCTTTTATAATTTATTGTATTTCTACCTCATGTTTAATGCTAAGTTATTTAAGGTTAAAATTCTATGATAAAGGAGAAGTAAAAGCCAACGTGTATGCGTGCGTGTATTCAACAACACCAGAAGAATAATAGGAAGCACTAATATTAAATATGATTTAAATAGAATAAAAAATGTTCATAGTTAATCAAGAAATATAAAAGGTATTTTTCAATTCCTACTATTAGCTTACTCTCTCTATATATTTATTTATATATATATTTATCTTGTTCAAATTTTCAATCGTTAATAAAATACTTTCTATTCATCCAATCAAGTTCAAATAAATTTTTTTAAACTTGTAGTGGACGACACTTGATGTTAATACAATTTTTTCAAATATTAATTAATTAATTTAATTACCTACCAGTTTTGACGCCAACTTAGATTCGTCTCAATTATCGTAACAATGTAACTGTTAAAACAAAGACAAAAGTTGGCGTCGAAAACCTGTTTTTCAGCCAAACAACCGGGTGTGCATTGTTACAACAATGCAGACAAATCATGCTCTTTTTTCAATTCCTCTACTATTAGTTCACTCTTTCCCTATATATATATATATATATATATAATTTTATTAGCAATTGAAAATTGGAATAGGATATATATATATATCCTATTCCAATTTTCAATTGTTAATAAAATACTTTCTATTCATCCATTCAAAGTAGGAATTTACTTTAATTTTTTTTTATATTACTTTTTTTTAGTAGGGGTCCTTCCCCACGAACCAACTTGAGCAGCACTAACAGAAGGAGCTCACAGTTGAGAGCTGTTTTGAATAGAAATCGCCCCTTCATACTTACTAGTTAACTGGCACTCCATGTTGTGCCAAACCCTCAAGCTCCGGAGAGAACTATGTATTATTTCCGAACACTCTTTGATTGAAATAAAAGATATTGAAGAAGCTACACTCTTCTTACGTGGTCACTTGTGTACCGAAAATGAAGAAAACTTTTTACTGGCTTTTACGATTAACTCATCGTATCGATGAGTCAAGCACTCCCTTTTTAATCAACTTTGTATCCGCTTGTGTAAGGAATAATTTTCTCTCCACATCAGAGTAATGACAGAAAATGAGTTGACTGGAATAGTTGCCTTGTGTGAAACCGGCCTTACTCGCCCTTCAATGTTAACTGCCGGTAGAAAAAGTCATTTCCAGTCAGTGCTTTTCCATTTTCATGAAATTTCTCCTTGAAGCATGCATTTAAGGTAGTAGTAAAGAGGAAGAAGACTTTCACACAACTCACTTTTATAGACTGTCACCATGACAGGAAATTTTTTAAGGGCCAGATGATTGAATCAGCTGCAATCGACTCGGAAATATACTAGAGGTACATCAAATTATTACTTTCTTAAACATTTAAGAACTTTTGGTTGAGGTAAAATGTTAAGAAATATTTTATGATTTATGTGAAAGGAAGTTAAGTCATCTTTTTATTGAATAAAAATCAAAGTATTTGAGTCACAAACTTGACAATGAAAACTCGTTTGCATATTTAGAGTTTGGTAAATTTGACATGAGTAAACTAGAAGGCTTCAAGAAAAAATTAACTAATCAATACATGTCAAAGTATAACAGAGTTCCAAATGAAGCTGAAACTATTAATGCCTCGTATTAAAATAAATTATTTTAGGTCGCTTGATCCGTTGGCTAAATAAAGTGTCTTTTAAACGGTGATAAATAGGTAGTTTTAGCTTTCTTTAAGGTACAGAAATTAGAGAGGAAAAAGTTTTAATATTTTAGGAAAATTATCGATCTTTTGCTATATTATAAAATCTATTTTAAACAGACACAAACATATTACATACCAATTTTACAGGTATGCATAGAGCTACTATCTGATATTTACTTTATATAAGAATTTAATCATGTTTTTTTACTATGAATTTTCATAATGTCTTCAGAGAGAAAAATATCGCTTGGTTCACAATAATATCTTATTTACGTAATCTCTAGAGGATACATTCCTGAGTACTGCTATTCTAAAGGTAGAAACACCTGAACCAAACCAGAATCCAGATACTTGATTACCACCTGGAGAACTTTCTATGAATTTTGCAATGGCGAAATATCGGTATTACAACACGTGATTATCAAATATCTCACTCATTTCAAAACTAGATTTTTTCTCTTATAAGAAAAAAAATTACAAATGAATACAGTTTTAAGTTATTTAAATATGCTAACTATACATCCTCTAGGTACTTTTCTGCGTACCATTTACCTTTAGTATTAGTGTATTTGATGCATGACATAATTAGGCAAATAATACATAATAAAAGAGTATTTTTCAAAAATTTACATTTCATCAAAGTTTGATTATTCTGTGTTACAGCATTCATATTTTTAAAGTTAATTATTTAAAACACATTTGATAAAGGGCTTTGCTGTTTTCGTAAACTCAAACATATATATGTGTGTGTGTTTGTAATCATTTATTAGATTATCTTAAAACTAATAAAGCAAAACAATAAAAAAAGATGTGTGTGTATCAGTGTGAACACGCGGTAGAAATTAACTTCTTTGGCTTATATGTATTGTTGTTGTTGTCGTGTATGACAAAGTGACAAAGTCGTGTATGACATTCAGAGGTGCACTTGTCATAATTGAGGATTACCAGAGCCTTGAGAGGTTGGACTTCTGCTCACTTTAGTCGCCTTTACGACACGCACGAGCTTACGTTGGGACTATTCTACTCCGGTCACCACACGGAAGACAATAATTACCTCAAACCAGTTCTAGGAGGATCTTTATTGAAGAAAAGAAACACGCTAGCTAAATTTCAAGTCTTTAGACCTAATATTTCTAAAACTGCAATATATTTTTTACTTATGCGCCTCAACAACTTCCCATTTCCGTAATACCCATTCTTAGCGGATCTTTATTTAACAAAAAAACAGGCTTACCAAATTTCAAGTCCTTAAGTCTATTAGTTCAAAAACAGGAATTTTTAGGTATATAGCCGTTTTAACCTTTTCGTATCAACCCTTGAGAGTAGATTTACGCAAAACCCTTTCTTAGCCGATCTCTACTCAACAAATGAATCATGCTAATACTTCAGAAAGCGATTTTTTTTTGTCGATTTTGGTAAAATCTGTTCTTAACAGATCTCTATTCAACAAAAACAACGCATTAGCACAATTTTAGTTGTATAAGTATAATAGTTCAAAAATTGGAATAACCTCCTAACCTCTCGCAGCCCTCCCCCTTGGGAGTTTATTGACGCAAAACCCGTTCTTAGACAATCGCGCTACTCAACAAAAGAAACAGGCGAACCAGATTTCATGTCTGTAGGTCTAATAGTCTGGGAGATCTCGTGATGAGTGAGTTTGTGAGTCGCTTTTCTCCTTTATATATATATATATATATATTCACCCCCTCCCCTTTTCGATCGTTGTACCCCCAGAATTTGCCCTTTTCTTAGCTAAGTAAAAAGACAAACACATTTCAAATAAAAAATATCTTCCACCAGAGCATCCCAAGTTTTGAAAGATGAAGAAACTTCTCTAATTTTTGTCAATTGTTAAAAATTATTTAAAGTATCAATGCTGGAACGTTAGTGTTCGAAATAAAAAGTTCAAGATATAAAAAATTAAAAAAAAAAAAATTAAAACCTGAGTATGTAAAATATTTATTGTTCATGCAAAAAGCTGAAAAAAAATCTTTTTATTTCTTTTAAAATTAACAGTACTTCCATAATTTTATTCGACTTTATTTTCCTCCCTTTAATAAACAAAACTTAGTAAGTTGAAAACCAATTTTACATTTCGAATAGAGTTTAACACTACATGAAGACCTATTCTTAAGCACTGTCTAGAAAATCCTGTAGTATTTTTACTCAAATAATGTACTTTAAAGTAAGATTTCTGAGAAAATTTTGTTATTTATTTAGATTAAAAAGAGTCGTACTAATGAAGCTATCTTTTGCTTCAGTGAACCACACTTTTTGAAATGCTTCAGTTTTTGCACAGAGTTCAACCTCTCGGGTATGATGTGGAAGCTTTGGAAATCTGTATCTACATAAATCATTTTCTATAACAAAATCTTGGAAGAACAAATGGCGTGATCATAGCTGTGGTTTGACCAAAGGCTCTTTGACGATCACTGACAAAAGATGTTTTTTTAGGATAACTAATGATGTGTTTAATTGGAATATAAAGAGTAAGAAAAAAATTAAAATCCGTGATTTCAAAATATAAATTTTGTTTTTGTAAAAAGGTAACAAAAATCATTCAAAAATAAGCAATATTTCGTAATTTTTTCAAATTTACCTTCAATAAACAAACCATATTAAATAGGAAGCATATATATTTCTTTCTCCCTTTTTTAATTCCTACTATTAGCTCACACTCTCTATATATTTATTTACTTATCTTGGTGGAATTTTCAATTGTTAATAAAACACATTTTAAAGCGCTCAAATGAGCTGAAATTTTATATACATGATTATTTTGGATGACAATACAGTAACTTAATTATAATTAATAAAAATTAATTGATTAAAACTAATTATTCAAAGAATTACAAATACAGCCACGTTGGCATCATTTTTGGCGACTTGTGTCAAAACTTGAAAAGATTTTTTTCCCACATTTTAAAGCGCTCATTTGAATTGAAATTTTATAGACACGATTGTTTTGGATGACAATACGATACTTTAATGATAATTAATAAAAATGAATTACCACTTAATGTTGTGATTCTGTCATACGTATATACATATTTATATTAATTGTAACTATTGAATAAAAAGTAGCTAAAATAAAATTTTTCTTTGTTGATCTAAGTAGGAATTGACTTAAATTTTTTAAATTTTTTTTTTATTACTTGTTTTATTGAAAGAATGATCTTAGAAGTTAGATTTTTGAGAGAGAAAATTGGAACATAATAACAATGAAGCGTCCCTCGTCATTTCGCCAAATTATTTTGACCAACAGAGAATGTGACAGTTGTGTATGTCTGGTATCTTATCAATAACTGAGATCTCAATGCACGCATGCGCGTGGAACTACATATTTGTTTTGATTTTGCAGTGTTAGAAAAGAAGAATTTGAATTTGCTGTGCTAAAATTTTAGGCTCAGTTAAAATGTATTCTAGAGTCTTCTTAATTTTATGCTCTGTGTGTTCGTGTAAATGTAGTGTTACGTCGAATAAAAGCATTAAAAGGAAAACATAGCCTATTCTATTTATTATGAGAACTAGTTTCTGAACGAATGAAAGTTTATACAAAAACAGAAAACCTCTTTCTTTCCCGATTCTTGACGATGTTCTATACATAAGGAAAGAAGAATAGATGAGTACAATTTTTCTTTGATTATTTTATAAGAATTAATAGAAACTTCTTTTGATTTAGCTAAACTTTTGATTGGTGTTTCGCGACAATGATAATTAATTTCTCATTAAACATTTTATTTTTATGCGCTTTTTTAATGTTGATTGACAACGCTAGAAAGGTATCGTAAAAATTATCAAGTGTAATAAATTGGTACTAGAAAGGATTTTGAGTGTCCAGTATTCAATAATCCAAGCGTGGTTTTGTTAAGTAAGCTTCCGTATCACAAAGATTTTATAATGTGGCGTCTCTAAGAACGACGTGAAAAGTCACTAAGCTCCAAAAACAAATAAGTAAAGTAGCTGAAATGATGAATAATTAAATATTTGTGTGAAAAAGCTTTTATTTTTGCATTTTCTGAAGACAGGATATATAGTAGATTAAGTTAAAACGTATCATAATAATTATTATAAATTTAGAAGTCATACCATTGCAATGTAAACAAGGATTTATTCGCAAAAAAAAAAAAGATTAACATTTTCAAGAGTGAATTTTTTCTGCTTCTCTTATGTAATAGCAGGTACATTTTTATTTTCCAAAAAAATTCAACTTTGTGTAAATTTATGATTTCAATGGATTATCATTGGGATAATCAAATTCTTTTTATTGAGTTGCATTTTATGTTTCTGGTAGGAAAATATGAGCTGGAAAAGTCTAGATAGTTGGACTTGCAAGAAACGAATGCATTAAGAAAGAGGTTTATAAGAAAAACAAAGAGCAGAGAGCACAGATTCGTCAATGTATTGGACTGAATGGAAACCTACAAATTGAAACATATTGAAACACACGGAAATATGTTGTTTTCCTAGCCACATGACAAACTGCTCGAGGGAAAAAAAGATTTACAGAGAAAGTTCTAACGGGTCTATTCGCGTTTCTACTAATCCTCTTGGGTAAAATAATCTTTTTAACTGTGATTTCAGTTGAAAACCGCTTTCCGTGAAGAAGATTTGGTTTTGTGTAAATCAGAACTATTTAAGTGTTGGTCGTAGAGTAGGCGAGATGATGGTTGAAAATTGAGATAGGAGAAAGCATAGCGTTAGTTCCCGGTGGTCGTATAGTTAATTCAAGTGTTGAAGCAAAATCGCTCAGGATAAGAGATAAATATTCTTTTTTCTATCATAACTAATTTATTAAGATTGATTGCTTCCCGGGTTTAGTGATTTAAGTGCATTCTCAATTAAGTTGATTAAGCCTAATATAAGCGATATAGGCAATAAAATTGTGTTAATTGAAAAATGGCTGATCTTTACTCGAAGCCTCCAACACCCGCGGTCGACGAACCACGACAACTTGAATAAGATTATGGCAACCCTAGAAGATGGGAGCAGGGTTACCAGATTGGTGATTTCATCGCCTTTGGTGACAAATTTGGCAATAGAAGGGACCTCTGAAACTTTAATCCTTAATTTTAAGTTGCACCCACACAGTCAAGATTTTTTACTTAATTTTTATTAAACTTTAGGGCAGCAAATCTAGAGCCATCTCACTTCCCACTCTCAACCAATAGCAAAGCAGTGTCTCATCGCCATCTTAGGACTCACTCAGACCCTGCCTTGGCCACTACCCCTTGTCTTCTCCTCAATGACCAATCACGTAGCCTCCTTCCCTACACAGGATTTGTTACTTTCACCAAGCAGCCATATAATGTTTTCCGCTATAGGATGGTGGATCACTTCGTGATCCATGTTCCCAAAGACAATCAGCGACTGAGTGAGTGAATATTAATGTCGCACTGTTCAGCTGCACGAGGGCTTTTGGCGACGGACCACGAAATTTTGAACCATGTTCAAGTGACGTTGACGACAACTGAGCTGGCACCCCCTCTCCTACCACACCAACGGGAGGACGTTTCAGCTCTCGAAAGATTTAACGTGCATCACTGCCCTACACGGTGGGTCTTTAGTGGTACTGGGCTCGAACTCATGACATGCCTGCCGTTATCCGATACCTTGACCACTGGGCTGCCGCAGCCCGACAACCAACGACAGATGTCAGTCAGTCGAGTTCACAAGACTGTCTGCGATAAGACAGAGAGACTCTATTTGCCAGAGTTCCTGCTGGTGGAACTGTTCTAGAGAGTCGTTTTTGAAGCGCGTAAAACTTGGTTGCAGTGAGCGGGTTTTTCCATTACTGTAAATAATCTATTTTAATGTTTCTTTGTATATAAATGTCGATTTTTCTTTGTAGTCATTTGTTCATCCTTAATCATTAATAAATTTGTTATTATATAATTAATTAGAATCGTCGGCTGTATTTCACCTGCGTGAAGTTGTAACAATACTGGAAAAAATACACGAAGGATCTGATACGTCAGATAATGATAATAATGATGATGATTAGTTTAAGCCTCAGGTATGGAGTCAATAACAAACACAGTGCAACCTAAAAACAACATAATTGCTCAGAGTTCGTTTTGGAGTCTTTCATCGAGTAACTGTTGTGATTTCGTCACCTGTCCTTCATGGTTATGCTGTAATGAATGATTCAGATACAGATTTCCAAAATTTCCCCATCCCACCCAAGTGATGGAATGTTGTGTCAAACCGAAGACAAAAGCATTTTTAAAAATGCATGGGCTGAAGCAAAAGACAGCATCTTTAGGATAATTCTTTTTATCTATATCCACACTTTAAAAGAAATCTGACTTTAAAGTACATTATTTGAATAAAAGTATTACGAGATATCTCGTATCATAGATATCTTTTAATAAGCTATGCTTAATAATTGGTCCACGTGCATTCCGATATTTGAATTATTAAATATGCTTAGCATTTATTAAGTTTAATTCATAAAATACAATGTGAAATATTGCTAAATTTACAAAAAATGTGTTGTTTGAGCAATAAATATTTTGAATTTACAGGTTTTAATTTTTTCTCTCTCCTCTTATTTCAAACTTCACATTTAGAAACAATAGCATTGCGATATTGATAAGTTACATAATTTTTAAAAAATGACAATATAGCTAAATTTCTCCATTTTTAAAATTTTAAATGGAATTCGCGGGCCGAAGATATTTTTTTATTTTAAAATTTTGTTTGTCTTTCTACTCGGCAGGCTTGAATATTCGGACTTCTGCATCGAAAAGGTACTATGGCTGGAAAGATCGTTTGCAGAATGCATTATCGGATGAGTGCCCTTGATGACAAAGTTGGTCGACAAACGTCCGCCAACTCGCCAAAAAAATTTATGTCCCTACAAAATTTAGAAGCATTTAAGATGATTATATCACAAGGACATTTTAGGAGATCCTAGAAGATTGTAGTAGCTGGCCCTTTCTATTTAATATCATTTTGGGATACTTAATTCACACATTCCACAGATTTTTCGAAATCCCTACAAAAAGGAATTTTAAGCGCATTTTTTTTATCCGATGGGGGAAATTCAAACTGTTAAAGAAGTAATTAATTATTTCGTTTGACACTGTGTCAATGATAAGTTTTGTATTGATTTATTTATTTTCAATCCATTGTTGTACTTAACGTTACCGTCTGATTATATATTTTTTGTTCTAATATTTATTCTATATTACGTGGTTTGGTTTATTAATAAAATCATGAAAGACAAATTTGCATTGTCTGCTTGGAACTAAACAACACTGACCGAATAAAGAAATACTCAACAAAAAATGATCTGAAATTATTTACTATTAAAATACTTAAGCTCACTTAAAAAAAGAAGAAAAAAAGTATTCGACAAATTGAAAACTTTTATATTCCCTCCCCCCCTACATTTCTTTCAAAGTTGCTTACTTGCTTTTTCTTTGAAGAAAATGTACTGTAATCATTTGATAGTTCCAAAACTAATTACGGTGATTTCTCTGAATTTGTTTGAAGATTTACGTAATTTATAATAATTTCATTTTATAGAAATTTTGCTTGGGCAAATTACACAATTTGGTTAGATCTCTACAAAGTATCTTCCCAGCCTACATAAAGATGATGCAGGTAAGCACATTGTGTGTGTGAGAGTCAAATGTTTGTCAGCAACTGAGAGTTTATTTGCCTTATACTAAATCGTAATTAAGAACTAATACGTTGCAGATTTGTATGAGTGTGATATTTTTTTTTTTTGTTCGAAGAAAATTTACCGTAATTACTTGATAGTTCCAGAATAAATTACGATTGACTCTGAAACAATCTTGTTGTGAGTATCCTGAGTCTTTCTTATATTTAAATGATGATCAACTAAAACACACAAACACACACGCACGCACACACATGTGTGTGTGTGTATTTAAGAAGTAGTAGTAAAACTATTTGTGAAAACTATGAAAATATCGTCGTTAATTCGTCGATTTAAATTTTTTTTTTGCTATAACAACATAATGTTGCCTTTACGAAAGTACGTAGGAGTTTAAGGAGCACAAGACAATGTAATCCTTGCCGTCTTCCAAAGTCTCATCAGGTTTATTTCAAAGTTGTGACTGAGAATTTGAAAAAACATTTTTTATATAAAATTAAAGAATCAAATTACTAGAATTCATTTTTATTCCGTATGCATCTCTCTTTTCAGTTCTACATTCCCTTTTTGATGAAACATTATCCAAAAGAAAAAGAACAATATCAAATACATCCATTTGTAATGATATGAGTCTCAATATAGAAAACAATATTACTGTACTGCTTGGCCATTGCTATGGAGCCAAAAACTTTTCTTTCCTCTAAACTCGTTGCTCATAGGAAATTGGTTTTGCACACAAGTCCATTAAAATATAATAAATTTTATTGATGCAATAATTTAACGAATATTATAACAAATGGTACCTCACTTATTATACCATCGATCAATTCGTAAAATGAAAATACGTTTCCAAATGGCAGGATATGAAGCTAATATTGGAAAACTTTTTTCACACATGTGCTAACACGATAATATTGTTAGCGCGTACTAGGACAGAATCTGGCAATGTCTTTTGATTTGGCGAAATTGGTCTCTCTCTCTCTCGACGGTGTAATACGTAAGTACCTAATAGATAACAACATTTTTAATTAGAATTTCTTTTAAATTTATCTTTTTATTAACAAAGATATTTGAATTGAATGAAAGCAACGTATTTCGTTTGAAAATTATCCTAATTTGAGTTTCGAGTTTCTATCGGAAACGGTAATCCACAAGTTTGTGCCACAAGCCTCTTTAGGTAGATTTCTTCAACGCAGTACTTTCGCAAAGGTTACCCCGAGTAATAGGAAAGAGAACCAAATAAGAAATCCATAAATATTTGTGCAATAAAATATTGAGGAATTTTTGTTGGATACGCTAAAAAGAGTTTAAATGAGACCTCTAGCAAGCTCAAGAATCAAAATTAGATTACATCTTGCATTCATATATATCTATAAGTCTGGCTTCCATGTTGTTAAACTATTTCTTTTAGTCTTTAGATGAATAATCTCTTACCGTGTATTCTGGGTAATTCGCCGGCTCCGGATCCAAAATGTCTAGCCGGTGGTTTTGGAATAGCTGACGTCCATGAAATCAACGCGCACAGCAAAACCATGACTGACGCCTCTATGGCAGACATGGCTGAAGAAATATATCTGAAAGGGGCATAAAAATTAGTACTAAATAATAGAAATACAATTTTGATTAAGCGAATACGTAACTAACAACTGGTATTTATGATGTTGTACGACTACATATTGGTTTTAAGTAATACCTAAGTGCTAAGATTAAGCGTTCAGTTTGTGATGGGCTCATCGCGCTTTCTATTAATTATCCTCTTGGGTTCTTTGGGGTCGAAAAAGGCAAATTCTTTCCAACCAAATCCAAAGCGAAGCGTGATTATGCAAAGTAAGAACCTTTTAAATAGCAGAAGTTTAGCGTAAGCAGTATGGCCTTTTGGGAAGTGATTTTGCTAGAGTCTGAGTTTAAGCGTGTAAGCTGAAGTAAACCGATATTCCAGTGTTCAGCTATCCGTGATGGTGCGTTCAAGTCAAGGTGGATACAATTCCACGCGAGATAAAGAAACGACATTGAGGATTCGAGTGTGTTGCTGCTACCTAGGACATAGAGGTAGGACTGTTCTACTAAATACTAGGAACAGTGTATAAACAGAGGTTAGGTGTAAGCGGTAAAGTTAATTATAGTGGTCAGGATCGCGCTTATTTGGTAATACGTATTGTGTGTTTCTTCACCTCAGATCCTCTAAGTTAAAATATAAATATTATCATTGTATAGTGTTTAAGTTAAGATCTTAATAAAGAGATATTAAGTTCTTCATTCACTCCCACACCCCTAGGTCACGAGGATAACTTAGAAGTAAGGCATCCCCCTCGGGCGAATGTCTTACAAGTTGTATTGAAAAACATTCTTATAGCCCTCTCCTTTTCATTTTAAAAGGACAGGGTTTGAATTTCTAAAACGGAAGTATATTTATCTTTTACGCCACTGTTTCCCCTCCTTGAAAGTAGATTTTCGCAAAACCCGTTCATCGCAGATCTCTACTCAACAAAAAAATGAGCCTGCCAAATTTCAAATATGTAGGTATAATAGGTCAAATACATGAATTTTTACCTAAAACGCCCCCTGCAAATCCCTGTTTGGGAGTCAACTGCACCAAAATCCTTTTCTTAGCGAATCTCTACCAAACAAACAAATAAAAAACATATTCCTACCAAATTTCATGCCGGTGCGTCAAATATTTCCAGAGATTTCGTGATGAGTGCCCCTCCTCCCCCATTTTTTTTATAGATAGATGATCTAAGAATTTTCGAAAGTTTCAATAAGTATGTAATTGTTTCCATTAATTTTTTATTTAGAACTTTTATCCATTTTTTTTCCCACGGGATTCCACTCAGTGTTATAAGCAGAATGGGAGAAGCTTGGCTCACTATCACATTGGTTAAACCATACTTTTTAATAAAGTAGTCTCAAGTCTACAATGTTTGTTACACTACAACATTAATTCATTTGTTCACTTTTTCATAAAAATTTCAATTACTTATTTTAATCTTGAGTATTCATACCTCATTTTTGTCTAGTGCAGTGATTCTCAATTAATTTTGGGTGCCGCCAAATTCTTTAAGTGTGCTGCCAAACTTTTTTAAAATTATTAATTATACTCTGAGGAAAAAACAAAACAAACCCGGAACCTAATAATTCAACCGTTTTATAGAAATAAACTAAAGGTATTCGTGGTATATTTAGCTTATTCTTTCGTGGATAGATGGAAGTGTATTAAAGGTAAGTAAAATTCCTTAAAACTTATTTTAATGTGTTAGTGTGCCGCCAAATTTTGAAATTGTTAAAAGTATACCGCAACAAAAAAGTTTGAGAGCCACTGCTCTAATAAATCACATTAATATATGAGAAGTTTTCTTTGAAAGTAGTCCATTTGATATTATATGATGTTCAACACGTTCAAATTAATTATATTTTTAATTTCATTAATTACGTAAATTTATATTGACAAAATGATCAAAATTTTGAAAGATTTTTTGAGGAACTGTTCATAGATGAAAAGATCATAGCAGATTGCGTTCAATGTTATCATTAAATAACTTTTTGTCAAAAATGGGCTTACAGCCCTTTCAAAGAAAACGGTACACGTGTATGTGTATTGAATTGGACTTCCCAAATATGAAACCATGAAGGAAGCATTCAATATAGGCAGAGAGCTAAGTATGCACTTTCCTGGAATGTAAACTCAATAAATTGCAATGATGAGATAAATATACAGGACGGTCCAATCATTAAATAATCGGAAACGCATCAAAATTAACTTTTTTTTTTAAATCACAAAACATTCCCATCATACGATCATATTTTAAATTTCAGAATTGAAGGCCTAATCCAACATAAATAATCTTTTTTTTT
>BMAV01019752.1:106269-170925 GCA_019973955.1 Trichonephila inaurata madagascariensis | reverse complement strand
TTGCGGCATGGGGGTAAATAGCCGTCGAGCCGCAAGTCCTCTCGTGTGATTCGTGGAAGGGGAAGAGAGGTGGGAGGCCCCTTGCCACCCCCAGGGTTTTCTCCCTCTAAATTGGGTTGGATCCGAGCAAAATCGCACTATCACCTGCATGGTGCTCAAAGCTAAGGCGTAAAAATTGTAGCCCTTAGCCGCTCACGGGCCTCGATCTGACTTCGTCAGGCAGGTAGCATTAGTCACAACATAACAACATATTTAACCAGTTTATAAAATTTTAAAGGCAAAACCTCTCTCTGACTTTGCAAGAGTTGAAGGGGGGGATGTGCTAATATTTTCCGTAACGTCATTGAACTGACATCTCTTGTAAACGAAGGAAAGGGTGAAAAAAAAAATTAATGTAGAAGTATTTTCTAGTTTGGTTTTAAATACTACTCTCTCATACAGTTACTTTTTACTCACTATTCATCAGTGAAGTACGTTATGCTAAACTACCTGGTCACTGGTGCCATTGTTCTGGTCTACTATTACAAACCTTGAATAGTGCTTTAAATTAATTTATGTTTCACAGAATATGTGAATTGAATGACAAAAAAAAAAAAGTAATAAAATAAGGATAATGAATCCAGTGTTTTAATTTTCCATTATTGATCAGTAATCTGATAGGTACATATACAAACACACACAAATATAATTTTCTATAGAAATATAGCCCCCATATTTGTTGTAAGAAACAAGACTGAGATTTCAAATGTTTGTTGTATAAATTTCAATTTAATCGTGCTTAAAGGCTATTTACAAAAGAGGAAATTTTTCTATATGTACTAAGAAAATCATTCGTCCTTTTGGAAACTTTCTTTTTCAAAACATATTTAGCATTAAATCATAAGAATTGTGATGCTTTTTTTTATTGAAATCCCATTGATTTCTGCCATCGTAAACCCTTTTATGAGATAAAAAATATCTGTGAGAGATTATTTGCTGTTATTTTTGTTTTAAATAACATACTCTCTCTCTTTTTAATCTGTGATTGAAGAAAAGAGTTGAATTCTATCACTCCCCGTGCCATTTCAAGACCTTGAACGACGCATTCACAACTGAAACAGTTATCAGCAGACTTGTTGTAACACTTTTGCCTTGAACCGGGACAAATTCAAGGTTTATCAAAACATCTATCAAAGCGCGTTCCTTTCCAGGTTAAAAAACTATAAATTGAAACGCCCATTGCTTTATCAGCAAATGGAGAGTCAAAATAATAAAGAAAACTTACCGGTATTACTTGAATATTGTTTGAAATATGTTATTAGTTATATAAATATATATATATATAATTCTAGGAAATAATTACTTTCAATTTTGATAAAAATGAAAAAAGAAGTAACGTTTTGGTGCCGTTGATCTCATTACAGTTAAAATTATCTAAAATGCATTTTAGAACACACGTTCTGAAAAGAATTTTAAATCAGTCTTTTCATTTTCGATGAAGTTATGAATTTTCTTTCAAAGCATACCTTACATTTCAAGTGAAATAATTGTCCAAAGTAACAAAGAGTCAGAATATTAAAAAAGAAAAAAATACGCGAAAATACAAAAATAGAACAGGAATAAATAAGAATACTATGTAGATTTCTACTACAGAATTTTAGAATGAAAATCAGCCGAAGATTTTCTCAAATGTTTAAAGTACTATTTCTTATATAAGGTATACGAACAGATTCAGAATATTCTTTTAAAAATAGCATATACTAAAATATTATAAATACTTTTTAGGGATCAGTACCAATATTTAAACCAGCACAATATTTAAAATACATTATTTAAATTACACAAAAATCACAATTATATATGAAATTTTAGAAATTAAAAAAAAAATTCTTTAAAGCAATTAGAGAAAGAAGTAATAAACTTATATCAATATAGAAGTTTTTCTAAAATAAAATACATACATTTATCTAGAGAATGTTCAAAAATTTTATTGTTTTATTAAAATAAAAAAAATTTAGAGCTGGTCGAATAAATATTAAAAGAAATATGACATATTTATGAGGCTATTATTGAAATAATAAGCCATAACTCAGAAAATACTCATACAGTAAGAATTATTTTAGTACATTACCTAAAAAATAAAATAAATATCAGGTTCAGAAGTTTTATAGTCATTAGATTCTCCATGATAGATTTTGAACCATTTAAACACCCACTTCTAGCAGATTAAAGACTCACTTCCATTTTTTAATTTTTTTTTGCAGTTTATTGTAACTCATCCTCTATGTAACGAAGAAGCATAATAATATAAGTTTTGTAAAACCAAAGGATTGCCCTATTCAATAAAATTTTTTAAAAAAACCCCAAATGTGTGTTTTGATCGAAATGGGTCATTTCAGTGTTTTCGGATATTTTAAATGTAAGTAAAATTTATTGTGTGTATTCTCAGACTGAAGCTACGATTATTCAGCAGGAATTTTAAAACTAATGCAAACCGAAATTAAGTAAGAAAATATGCTTACCTTTGTCTTGGCTTTAACATAAATGGTACTTTTCGGCCTACAGACAAAAAGGAAGAGCCATCTGTCACAGGAAATTTCACAGGAAGCAAACTTATCAAACACGAACATTCTGCCAGTAAAAGAAAGAACAGAAACAGAGAAAAAAAAGTAAATCACTAATCCGAAGAAACTTTTACGCAACTTTATCTGTTTTCCAGCTTCATAACAAGAAAAAGGTAAACTTTTTAATTTTAATTTTTCAAAATGAAAAATAATATTAAATATTTATCTTTTCTCTCTATGTGACAATATCTTATAATATATTACAAGCATTATTTAAACTTATCTATTTAATGTCTTCTTGTTTAATCAGAGGTTAATTTATTTAAAAGTGCACTTCTTTTAGGGTTTTGTATTTTTACATTAATTGATTGCCATTTATAAAAAAAATGTAAAACTGTTAAAAGATTAAAAAATATTCAAGTCCCGCTTTGATATTAATTTTATTATTAGAATTTATACATGATATGGTTAAGTGCATTCAAAACAACAGGTACAATTCAAACCCTTCTTTAATTTTAATAAGATCTGATTTGTACTAATTATTTAATTTACCAACTAACCAGGACCGATCCTAGGGTGTCTGCCACTCCTGTGCAAACACCTAATGTGCCGCCCCTCTAGAGAATTTTTCATATTTTGACTAATATTTAACATTGTGTGTGTGATTGACACACATCTCCTATACTATTTTGCAAGACATATTTTACATAAAGCCTTACTGTTGTAATTTATGGGCAATTTTATGTTTATAATACACTACTTTTACAAAACTTCGTTTAATTTACGGAATTAAATGTTCATAATTACAATTACATAAGAAATTTCAAAAATCTACATTTTAAATTTTCATTTTTAATTAATGTAATTTGTAATGGTCATATAGAGCTCTGATTCATAGAGATGAAGTGGGCAACAGAAGTACATTATTTACTTCTGCACTAAAAACGCCAAATTATTTATGTTTGTTATTATGAATGAAATCACAGGATTTTGACCATTAGAAAGAAAGTTACATGTGCTGATAACATACAAACTTAGGATTTTCACAGTGTAGAACAGTGATTCTCAACCTTTTTTGTTGTTGTTGTTGCGGTACACTTTTAACAATTTCGAAATTTGGCGGCACACTAACACTAAAATAAGTTTACAAGAATTTTACGTATCTATAATACACTATGTAAAATAGTTTATGATTATAATTTTCAATGCTAAATAAAATAATATGTACAACAAAGACAACAAAATGTTTTCTGAATAAATAATTACAAATTAATTATACGAATATATCTAGGTGAAATTTTAGCTAGCGGACTTTTGATAATGTTTTGGTTATATTTCGTTGTAAAAATGAGATAATGCCACTTTCATTTGGCCCCCTACATTTAAATGTTTCAATTTTTTTTCCTTTTTATATTTGTTAATGCTGAAAATCCAAATTCAGACAAATGCAATGTAGAAAATTGTAACAAAATTTTTGATGCTTTTTTGGCTATTATGGGATAATTGCCTCTAATTTTAGTCCAAAATGAATTAATTGATTCTTCCGAATGTTTTGAAATTAGATTTCGATTATTTAGGAACGAAATTAGTTCTTCCTCTTCGTTCAAGGTTCATTCATATACAGATGTGTGTGTGTATCCGTTATCACACAAATGGATTACGTCCAATAATTTTTTTTATATCTAAATTTGAGAACAAATGAATAACTCTCTCCTCTAGTGTTGTCAAATGGCCAATAACAATTTTATGAATAGTTTTTTTATGTAAAACGGCTAAGCAATTCGGATCTGAATTTTTTAATTTTTTTCTCAGAGAATAATTAATAATTTAAACAAAATTTGGCAGCACACAAAAGTGTCGCAGCACAGTGATTGAGAATTACTGTTCTAAAGTGTGTGTGGATCGCAACAGATAGACTAAGTTCTGTCTAAACCTCAACGGACAAGCTACAATTAATTAATTTGTCAATTTCAATTTCCAATTGTACCATAATTTTTTTTATAACCGTTATATGTGATTAAAATATATCGGTAATGTGCTTTGTACTTGTTGCGTTAATCATTAATTATCTGGTAAATTTTTTCTGCATTATAATCTCATTTAGTTGTGTGTGTCATTACTTTTTATCCATTTAACAAAAAATAGATTTCTTCTATATCATTTTATAAAAGATTTAATTCAAAATTAGAATAAGTCAGTTTGAAATGTGATAATTGTTATCGTATCTGCACTGTAGCTTAATGTGTGTTCCATTTCCTCATATTTTTCAAAAACAAACGATTTCGAGTTCTTAAATAAACATTGTTCTGCTACACATACATTCGAATGGGCAAGAGAAAATCGTACTCAGCTCGACATCAAATTTCAAAATGATCGCTTTTAAATCGATTTAAATGTATTTGATCTGTAATACCCATTTTCAGGACACTTTTTAAGTCAAGTACAAATAATTGTGCAAAACAGACGATTACGAAATGTAAGAGGAACTGTTAATGATTCACAGATTAACTCCGGAGCGTGTTGAAAGAATATGATATTTTTTTTTAATGAAGGATGTTACAGTTTGTACTTTTCCTGTTTAAAGTTATTTCCGATAAAAATAAATTGATGAAATGACGATGAAAAATTATCAAACAATCATACACGTATTTTTCACGTTGTAAATTCATTGATAGAATTAAATACTTTTGATTTTAACGGCACGCTAAAAATGCTACCTTAAAGTTACATGAAAAAAAAAAACTTGACTTGTGCTTTTAATATTTTTATTCTATATTTTCGAAGCTTTTGTTTGTTAAAAGGGGCAAATAAAATTTTTACTCATCAAGTAAGTATTAACAATGATCTTATAATAACGAATCATCATTATTAAAAATTTTCAACATAGCAATGCAAATTTTAAAATAAGAATAAGTAAAATAAAAACATTCTAAATATACAGTGGGTCACAAAAGTTTTCGCACACTTGCAATTTCTTATAAAATTTAATGTTTTCTACCAATAAAATTAATATTTCGGAATTGTAATTTTTTTATGATACCTGCAACTTGCTCTTAATGGAATGACATAATTAATGTTTTAAAAATAGTATAACTATTATTTTTAAAAAATAATAATCAAAAAGCTACTATAAAAATTACGCCCCAAAAGTCTTCATACACTCAACAAAAACCTCAACATAGATTTAAATATTGTATTTTTTTCTTAATTTAGTACTTAGTAGGATATCTTTTAGTGTCCACAACAACTTTTAAACGTCTTGGCATAGATTTAATCAGTTTTTTTGTAATTTCTGCATCGATTTTCCTCCATGCTCTGTGACTACTGTTTTACTTTCCATTATGTGTTTATATGTCATGTTTCCATTTTTTAAAAATCAAATTCTCACCAAATATGTTCTATCGGGCTAAATAAAGTGCTTAAGGAGGTGTTTTCAGAATTTGGGACAATTATAGAGACACCAGCGGCGTACATTGAGAGCAGTGCGCTTGGCGTCATTATCCTGTTAAAAAATGAAGACATCTCCAATATCCAAATTTTGGACGTATAATTTAAAATTTCCTTTTAACATATTTAAATAGAGCTCATGATTTTCAATACCATCAAAAAATATCAAGTTACCTAATTCTGAGGCCGATTTACACCCCCAAGCAAGAACACCTCCACCTCCATGCTTCAGCATGGAGATGGAGGAGTTCTTGTTCCACATTAATTCATGGGATAAAATTCCTCATTTTATCATTTACAAACTATTATGCACCCATCGAAACCAAAAATGTTGAATTTTCTATCATTCCAATCAATTTGCTGTCAATTTTGAATTTTCTGAAACTTAATCCCAAGAATCTAGTTGGATCAATGAATCATGGAGGTGGAAGTGTTCCTGCATGGGGGTGTAAATCAGCTTCAGAATTAGGTAATCTGGTATTTTTTTATGGTATTATGAAGCATGAGCTCTATTTAAATATTTTAAAGAGAAAATTTAAATTATCCGCCCAAAATTTGCATATAAAAGACGACTTCATTTTTTATCAGGATAATGACGCCAAGCGCACTTCTCTCAATGTACGCCGCTGGTGCCTCTGTAACTGCCTCCAAAATCTAAAAACACCTCTCAATCACTTTATTTAGCCCAGTAGAACCATATTTTGTGAGAATTCTATTTTTTTAAAAAAGAAAACATGACATATAAACACATAATAGAAAGTACAAACAATATAATCACAGAAGCATTTAGGAAAATCGATGCAGAATTTACAAAAAAACTGATTAAATCTATGCCAAGACGTTTAAAAGTTGTTGTGGACACTAAAAGATATCCTACTAAGTACCAAATTAAGAAAAAAATACAATATTTAAAGCTATGATGAGATTTTTGTAAAGTGTATGAAGTGGGGTAATTTTTTAGTAGCTTTTTGATTATTAATTTTTAAAAATAATAGTTATACTATTTTTAAAAAAAAAATTATGTCATTCCATTAAGAACAAGTTGCAGATATCATGAAAAAACAATTCCGAAATATTAATTTTTATTAGTAGAAAACATTAAATTTTATAAGAAATTGCAAGTATATGAAAACTTTTGTGGCCCACTGTAGTGTTAAAATGTTTTCAATATGTTAGTACTAATCTTTTTTTCCCTTCTGAATTTTAAATCAGATGGAAAATAATGGACCATTGTCGAATTAAATGAAATCCAAACCTACATTTGTAAAATAAAAATTTCTAGATAATCTAATAGCATACATTTGAAAGAAATATTTGCCATAATCATAACTACGCGAGTTCATAAAAGAGAAAAGAAATGTGTTTTAAACTAGTTTAGAAAGGTCAACAGAAAAGTTTTTGAGAAAAATACTGGTACTAGGTTCAGATGGAACTTTTGGTCCTTATCTTCTATGAGGAGAGTTTGAGTGATTTTTATATGCTTTCAAATTGCCCTATTTAAATTTAAATAATAAATCAATAAAGTATATTACTGTAGATAAAAAAAAATAACTAGGAATTACATTATTAGAAGAATGTTTCGCGCATATTTATTTACGAATAAAATAAGATTTTTATAATTTACTTTTGATATAGGCGTGAATTTAACTAAAAGTTATAGATAATTTTTTTTTTGTTTTTGTTTAATGGGATTTTACTTTTTAAGACATTTTTTTTATATTGAGAATCTAGCTTTTATACGCATTCAAAACAAATTCATTGTGTTACTCAAGTCAATTGAAAATGGAGCTGATTTTATTTATATTATGCTTTTAGATGAGAGAAATAATAGGCACATTTATGCAGTACAACAGAATAAATTTTCGCGATTAAACAATTTTAAGTAAAAGAGATAATACAATCGATAATCAATTCAGCTTTCATCACGATTTTTTTTGTGTATATATTTTTTATTAATCTAAGCGCTTAAATTGTTTCGTGATGATGAAATCAGGTTTAATTAATTGTTTTTTTTTGTAAAATTCATGCAAACAATAGGGGAAAAAGTCCCACATTAGAAATACCTACATTAATATTAGATTAATGTCCATTTGCTAAAAACAGAACATTCAAATTATTATAATTTTCTTGCAAACTTTCGGCTATCACCATTTGGATTAAATTATTAGAATACTAGCTTACTATATTAACTTATATAAAAATGAATTTTTTTTCTGTACTATATCCGGGGGGGGGGTATATTTTAGACAACACTATTCTTTTTATCTATCCAGAAATATTAATACTTGTTGCTAAACATTTAAAATTTTTAAATCGTTCAAAATATTTTTTTAAAAGAAAACACCTTTGACTTTTTTTTTTAAGTTCTACTCTGAACGAAAGAATTTACACATATTTGCTTTTTGAATATTGCTTACGTTTTATGTATCTTAAAATTGTATGCATCGCTATTAACTCACGCCAATTTTAAAATTATATATAAGATTGTGATAAATCCTCTCAGTAAATGCAACAAGAAAGTGTTCGTGTTTGCTCTCGCGTTATTTGATCTTAATGTGTTGTGTGAAAGGGAGTCACTCTTGTAATATACTAGCGATATTTGCTGCATATCCATAACACACAAAAAAGACACTTCTCTCTTTTAAATAAGAGTTATTTTTTTTATTTCGTTCTATACTTTTCTAATAATTAAGTAACACTTCATTGCCATATATTTATCGGTTAAAGGGACCAGAAAGAGAAATGTGGCAACACGCGTACAAAAAAGAACAATTTTTGGTTTATACCTGTTGCTAATGTCAAAAGATGGCGCTTTTTTTATACTATTGTGACTTATACAGCCGCTGATATTATCGTATAAACAGGCAGCACGGCTTTCAAATATGGCTAATTTTACAGCCCTTTTCTTTCTGAATATACTGCTAATTAGAATTTCGTACCATTTTGCTGTAATGATGAAAATCTGTTAATTTCCGATGAAGGAATAGGTTAAAAAAAATTTTTTTATTTCTTTTTCAATGGAAGAAAATTTTACCGCGACAGATTTTAGGCAATAAGTACAGCTAAAGATGTAATGTCATTGGTTACAGAAATAATAGTGTGGTCTTTTAGTGATAAATTGTCTCTAGAATCCAGGATTTTGCTTACAGAAGCCTACACTCTATTTATTGTAGGCTTGACCAACTTACATTTGTATCGTTATTTAAACGGTAGATGGATTTAGCCCTAAAACAACTAGATATTGATAAAATCGCCACTATTCGTTTTCTTGAGAACTTGAAAAAGCAATTACCAACCCGTGGCTCACACACACACACATATAACTAATAAATACCTTCACTACTATTTTCCATTGTAATTAGAATGCTATTACTTATATTAATTTAATATAATCCTACTTATTTTACTTTAAAATTTTGTTTCTTTGGTTATTTTAGCCATTTTATAAAATTCTACCAATAAAACTTCTTTTTAAATTATTGCATAAAACTACTTTACAAGTAGTTTGTTGCAATATGGAAGCAAATTAATGTAGCAACATTTAATTTTTTCAGAACACATGTACTCAAAAAATGCTCGTAATAAATTTGTTATATATAGTATACGTATATATTTGTACTTAACTTTCAGTAAGTCATTCATTTCTTTTTCAAGAATGCACGCATACGGATTTCTATTTTGCGTAATCCTCCTGAGTCATATTTTAGGTAAGTAAAATTTTCTTTCGTCATTGGACCCATTATGAGGCTCAAGTGTAGTATAGGAGAGCCACTTCGGATTTGGCGGTTTTTCTTCGGATTTGGCGATTTTTATCTAAATGTCATGGTGAGACAGCGAATTCATTCTAAAATAAATAATAAATAATTCCGAATAAAGTACCTTGGCGACCAGTTTTAGTCGCCAAAAAAAAAAAGACTGCGCCAAGTGCCCCCCCCCCGCCCCCTATACTACACTTTAACCCATTATGATTGTAACGGTTGTATTAAAAGGAATATTTATCATACGTTTTTCTATAAAAACAAGACATATTTTTTCTGTACTTACTTATTACACGGTGAACCAATTTCACCAAATCAAAAGAAGTCGCCAAATGCTGTCATCGAGAATAATAGCAGCCAAAGTTTATTCCATGGACATCTTTCATTCTTATTATCACTCAAATGATCAAAATGTAATGATAACATTTCGAAAATTTACAAAAATTAAATACATATTAGGTTCAACGAGCGTCGACAACGCATTACAATTCTTTTCTCCAACTGAAAAGAACATATTTAGAATAATTGCAAAAGATGCCAACTAAAGCAACTTAACTTTAACAACAGACGATTATATATCAGCAAATAAATTATGTAATGCGATAAAAATTAGAGAATTGGAGCAGACGATAATAATATGAAAGAAAATTTTTCAACTTAAACAATAGCTATAGCCACTGTATATAATTTAATTAGTTGATTAAAAATTGCTTCAAAATAACGAAAAGACATTCCTAAATCGTACTAAATATTTTACAATACGAAGCAGTCATGTATGCTTGAACGAGGCTATTGTTTTGGCATATGTATGGGAAATGTTTTCCACTACTGGCTTCATATCGTGGCATTTAACCATGTCTTTATTTGACGAATTGGTCGGTGGTACTTACGTATTATCACAACCTATAGGCGACATTGTATGAAACGAAGCTCAGAGCAGCCAATTCGAAATCGGGGTTGCCAGCTTGGTGAGTTTTCTTGAATGTTGGCATTGTTGCGATAGTACGTAAGTACCGTAATATTCTATTTCATTTACAGAGTCATCTAATGGGATAATTTCATGACTATAAATACATGTCAAAAAATAAAAATCTGACCGTGCTAACTTATGTTTTTCACACACTTCAGTTTATCAGCGACTGACAGCTTCTGCAAAAGAAGCAAATCTCTCAAACGTATTGAATTCACCTACATACACAGTGAAGCACAAAAGTGTTTGTACACTTACAATTTTCTATAAAATTTAATATTTTTGACTAATAAAAATTAATATATCTGAAGTGTAATTCTATTTATAACATCTGCAACTTGTTCTTAATGGAATGATATAATCAATTTTTAAAATATAATATAACAATTATTTTAGAAAAATAATAATCTCAATAAACTACTAAAAAAATTACGCCACAAAAGTCTCCGTACACTTAAAAAAATCACAATATAACTTTATAAGTATTGTGTGTGTGTGTGTGTATTTTTTTCTTAATTTAAAGTTGGATATATTTTAGCATCCACAATAACTATTAAACGTATAGATTTCATCAGTTTTTTGCAAATTCCGCATCGATGTTCCTCCATGCTTCTGTGATTATTGTTTCTACTTCACATTTTGTTTTTATATACCATGTTTTCTTTTTTTTTTAAATCAAATTATCATCAAATATGTTCTAATAGGCTTAAATCAGGTGATTTAGAAGGTTTTTTTAGAATTTGGAACGGCGGCGTACATTGAGAGCAATGCACTTGGTATTGAAGGAAGAAAGGTTCGTTCTGGGTACCTTCCGTTCCGAACGCAAGTACGTAACCAATCACGCCAAAACGATCGTCAACGCATGATGTTGGTACTAGTTCATATAGATATCACACCGCCACATACTCCCCCGCCAGTGTCTCGGCGAATAGGCGAACATAAGAAATGAAGTCATCTACAATATCCAAATTTTGGGTGGATAATTTCAAATTGTTCTTTAAAATATTTAAGTAGAGCTCATCATTCACAACACCATCAAACAACACTATCAAATTATCTAACCGTGAAGCCAATTTATACACTCATGCAAGATCGAATCCACCTCCTTGCTCCACTGTTCCAACTAGATTCTTGAGATGTAGTTTCAGAAAATTCAACATTGAAAGCAAATTGGTTGGGATGAGAGAGAGAAAATTCAACATTTTTGGCTCCGACGGATATAAAATAGTTTGTAGAAGAAAAAAAAAAAAAAAATGAGAAATTTAACCCCAAGAATTTAGTTGGAACACAAGAATACGTCCACTTACATCAGTGATTCCCAAAGTGGTCTATATAGATTCCCAGGGGTCCACGTCAGGAAACGGGTCTACGAGAGTGGCTCTCAATAAATCAGATCGTGACTTTAATTTTAAAAGCAAATTTAATTAAATGGAAACCAGATTTTATCTATTTATAACAGTTTGATTTAATAAGTTTAATGAGGTTAATTTGCAGTTATAATGTGACAGCATAAATTTTATTTCAGATCCATTCAGCATCCATTTCAGAGTTTCTTTACAGAATTAAGTTAAAGTATAATATTGGACGATGCGAATTTTCTCAATTTGTCACGGACAATCTGTCAGGACTTTTTAAACTATGTTCAACATTTAAATGCCATAGTTCCGATTTTGAAACTACGTTTTGGAATGCTTCGGCTATTTTCATACCACAGTAGGGGTAGTGAACTCTTATAGTCCCATTGAAAAAAGAAATGTCATATTACAATGGACTGATCGGAGTAGGCCCCAACAAAGATCTTAAAGTTAAGTTTAGAAACAGATGTCAGCAATTTGGGTTTCAAAAAGACA
This sequence comes from Trichonephila inaurata madagascariensis, assembly GCA_019973955.1. Lineage (NCBI taxonomy): Eukaryota > Metazoa > Arthropoda > Arachnida > Araneae > Nephilidae > Trichonephila > Trichonephila inaurata. The sequence continues at coordinate 158,357 of BMAV01019752.1, read as the reverse complement.
AACCTGTTTTTTGTCCCGAATTATGGAATATGGGGAGAAATTTTTTAACTGCTTTTCTAAGTGAGAAGCAGCTTCAGCGAGTTTGCCAATCTAAAAAAAAAAAAAAAAACTGGATACAAGTAACAAAGTAGAATTAGGGTTAAATATTAGACTAGATTGATATTAAATGTAGAAAACTTGTTATTGAAGCACCAGATTCATCACTCCTATTAAAAGTATTTGTTTGTTGTTCAGTTATTTTATGTATTAACTAAATTTTAATTTAATTAATTAACAATTATTTCTTAAATTTTAAACACTATACTTCACTATTGTTAGACATTTAATTCATCTAAAGTCAGTAGTAGTATCAGCTGTCAAGAAACATTTAAGTTGATAAACTGAGAAAAATTTAATATTAGGTAGCAGGGGTCTACCCAGAACCGAAAAACATGGTAAGGGGTCTATGAGACAAAAAAAAGTTTGGGAATCTCTGACCTACATGATGAAGAATGGAGCACTAAATATATGCACCAAAACACGCGCCTAGTTTCATTTGTTTACTGACGAAAAAGTTTTTTTTTTTATTTCTAATAGGAATGCGGATTGATGTTGAACCATTGCAGACGTAATACATTCCCCCCTGCTTGTATCTCTTTTTAATGCGGCACCCTATAGATGGAATACCAATCACCGCAAGTAAATTTAACACCCAGTTTCCTCTCCAGAGGGAGGCACCTGAGCTCTGGCGATGCGAAACCGAACTTATTATTTAATTTTGCCAAGAACACCCAAGCCAAAAGGTGCTCAAGGGATCTATCACATGGCGCGGCATCGTACGACATGGACGCTGTTGATTTTCTACATTATGAAAATCCACGGACTTGGGCCCGCAAACTTAGGGGCACAAGGTCAGCAACAAACCCTCTACGCCACACAGCCGGTGACTGATGAAAAAGTATGGTTGGAGAGAAATTAAAAATCTTTTTACATCAGAGAAATTAAGAAAACCTATGAACTTTTGTGCCTTTCATTATAATCATAACATTTCAGAGAAAACATATATTATTCAGCTTGTTGAGTTACAGAGTAGAGTTCTATGATATTAGATGATGAATGATATGATTTTTTTTTTCAAGATTGAAAAATTAAGACCAATAAAAAAAAAAAAAAAAAAGGATGCAGCGATTGGAAACGAATTATGCGAGAGGGAGCTTCACGTATCTTTTCCGTCGATAATTAAGATTTCTTTTGTATAATTTAATCAGCTCAATTTTTAAATTTGTTATAGGAGATTATACTTACATTATTTTTGGTATTTTAGTATCCAATGGGCAACAGAAAAGGGTTCCATGCTGGACGAGACAAAAATGTGATGAATGTTCCAAAAGTAAGTTATTTTACAGATCACCTCAACTTTAACTCATGTATGGTTTGAATTATAATCAAATGTAACAGTTATTCATAGGAGACATGCTAATATATTTCATTACACCGTTTATGCAATAGTTTACATTAGAAAATAAAGGCGTTTCACATTCGATAATCATTGTGTAATCCGGTGCTTCTATACTTGCGACCCAATTTTCAATCATAATTTTCATCGCGCCCTCCTCGATACAATAACAATGTTTTCGAATTCAATAGTATAATTTGACGTAAAGTTACATATCGACTTTAATTATAAATTATCATTATACTTGTCTTGGTAATTTGTAATATAATTTAAAATTACAAATTATCAAGACAAGTATTAAATTTTATATATTATTTTATGACATGCTCATAGGGTCACTGGTAATTATTAAACTTGTTCTTAACTTAGTACTGTTAAATTCATTATGAAATACACTGCGCAGTACTGATACATTTATAAGTGTATTATATCAGTGTAAATGTGTATTTTACTTTTTATTATGTCGGAATGTATTTTGTGTTTTGCTTCCTTTCAATAAATTAATATTTTTATTTATTTTTTTGTTTTCGACTTTTCGATATACTCGCGCCCCTCTTGTAGGGTTATCATGCCCTCCAAGGGGGCGCGCCCCACAGTTTGAGAAACACTGGTGTAATCTATGTATATGTGGGGTATGTTTTAGTTGCGAGGTTTTGCTAATTATGAAAGTTAAGTTTACACCCACATATCAAGAATGAGCGACGACTTTTTGCTTTAGAAATAAACATCCTTTATTTTCAACATTAACAAAACGATAGTCAATAAATTTGTGGAACACCGGTAACTGATTTTTTAATTCACACAGCTTTCGCGCTTGATCGTAGTTAACTGCTTCGTATTTCCGGTGCGGAGTTATTTTAATAGCTTTGCGAATAAAGTCATTTTGATGAAAGCAGGATCGCCATATATATAAAGGAAAAAAGCGATTCACACTCCACTCACTCACTGTTGTGAATAAAAATGATTTGTGTGAATGAGTGGCTGCATGGCGCCACGTTTTTGTAACTGTGAAGAGGTTGTGTCACGTCATTATGTTCTGTATATAAAAAGGGTGAAGCAATCACGTGTGTTTGCTCTCGCTCGGTAGTTCTGAATAAACTTAGTTACTTTAATTGACTGGCTCATGACTGAATTACTTCCACCAACGCCCAGCATCTGGTAGGTTCGCAGAATTTTAGAATTGATATTGTTCTTTACACTCACTCATCATATATTTCCGGAGGTATTAAACCTATAGACTTTATCATTCGGTAAGTATGTTCCTTTCTTGGAGTAGAGATCCGCTAAGAACGGATTCTGCGAAAATCGATCGCCTAAGGGCGTTACGGGGGCTCAAAGGGTGTTATAGATAAATATTTCCGTTTTTAAACTATTACACGTATAGACTTGAAATTTAATAGGCAGATTCCTTTCATGGAGTAGAGATTCGCTACAATATGGGTTTTGGGAAAATCGATCCCCAAGGGGCATAGTGGGGGATTAAGAGATGTTGTAGTTAAATATTTCCGTTTTTGAACTAGTATTTGACGTACGGACTTGAAATTTGGTTGACACGTCCCTTCTTCGTCACTTCGCTAACTAACCATCAGCTGATTCTTTAATTACGAACCAACAAATGAAGATTGGGAAAAAATAACGTTGTAAATGTCATCTGGAGGGAAAAATTTTAGGAATGAGAAAGAACATGAAACCTACTGTATTATGCAATATGAAGACCTGTTTATATGCCTGTTGTCAGTGAGTAAAATAAATGGTAATATTTAAATATATTAAACAAGTTTTAAATTCTATAGTTGCGTGCTATGCTATGATTATTCAGTTGAGATATTCCTCATATTTTTATAAAGGCCTTTTCTCAGCTTAAAAAAAAGCGACGCTCTGCCGAATTCGCTTGCATGCGACATCACACAAAAGGATTCGTTTAGCGTCTCATTAATAGATGGCGCTACTAGCTAATAAAGTATAATGGCCTTACTGAATCGGGTGTAGTAATAAAAAATTACCTCTCAAGTCACATGAGCACAAATTTAATGCATTATTGCTAATAAAAATCTAAATAAAAATAATCGATTAATCAATCTAAAAATTTAAATGTTTCAAAATATACTATTTACTTTATTCGAAATATAAAATACCCATTAAAAGAAGACAGCTTTGTGAGACAATGAGGCCTCACAGTTTCTAAACTTATGAGAAATGCACTCCAGCCCGAATCAAAAGGGGAAAAATACCTTTTCCCTAGCCAACCAGAAGATGAAAATCAACAGAGACATCTTCACTTTAGCGGAGTGAATAATTCCTATGAAATAAGTAATGCTAATTTCCCATTTCGTAGAATTATTCTTCATTTGGATACTATTTGTTGCCACAGATGGAGCAATATTCGATTGTTGAAAAGGGCGATATGCACTTTATCCCGTTCAGGATCATGATCACATATATGTGATCACTTCAAGGAACACGGTATGATATGTGAGATTGCGTTTTGCCCACTCTGAGGCCTGTGATCCCACCGGTGTGATTGTCGCTGTATCATCTATATAAGCCAGTAGCAGCCTCTGGACTGAAGTGATCATTTTGGTCTATCGGTATGTTACGTGCTTACGGAACCGAAGGTCACGGATTCTGTCCTTCGGATAAGCGCGCCGCTTCATTGGTGATCTTGCCTGAATTAAGAAAAAAGGCAACCTTCTGAACTGTCGTGGCGCCACCTACCAGCTAAAAGAGCGACTAAGAACTCATCAGACTCATTTGAAGCAGCAAAACAAAGTCGTCAGACTCACTTGGCGCAACACCTCCAATCAACAACCACGCTCACGCAACAAACGCCATAACAAATATATCGTTCGTTCTTCTATCCACCGACTCACTGGTGGGGATTGTGTCACGGTATCATCTATATAAGCCAGTAAAAGCCTCTGGACTGAAGTGATGATTTTGGTCTAGCAATATGTTACGTGCTGACGGAACCGAAGGTTGCGGGTTCTGTCCTTTGGATAAGCGCGCCATTTCATGATCTTAATTTAGAATGATTATAAACTATAAATTTCACCGTATTTTTTTACAGTAATTATTTTATAGGAATTTTTAAATGAAGTTAGGCTTAACAGGAAGAATCGCCCGGTCCTGAACGGGTTATGTATGTGGCTATCAACGGCAATAATTTCCAAACACAGCAATATCCGATCGGAGAGCTTTTCAACGGTTTCACAGCCACCTAGCAGAGACATTCTTAGTTAAATACATGACACAGGCCATTTAAGAACTATCATAAATAGCCCTTGTCATATGTGTTTAACTAAGAATGGTAAAAGGAGTGGAGAAAATTCTACAATGAGTTGAAGATTGATCTGGATGAAGAACGCTCGACACCAAGAGGTGAGCCATATGATAAGTGCTTCGTGAAGAAAATTGACAACCCTATCATTTTCAAGGTGTGCAGGTCTTAAAAGAAATGAATTTCTCGCATTGTGTTGTATCTCGATGATGATAGAGGACGTCATATGAGCAAGTTACAGATAAATGGAAATCAATGGTTAGCCCTCATGAAGGCGGTTTTTCTAGTTACATAATTGCAATTCTTATGGAACTCAATGCAACGAGTAATGAGAGGGGAAGGAGGAGGATGAATGGTTATGTCAGCATGGAATTATAGATCTCATGTGTATAACAGTGAGGGAATAATACCCCGCAGTCGACAGAGCTTTGGAGCCAGTGGTATACACAAGAGGAGGGGTCAACCGAGTTTTAATTTTTAGCGGAGATCACATCTCGATGCTTTTGTCTACGTGTTTTTTAGAATACGTACCCCTTCTATAAAATAAGTCTGTGTATACACCACTGATTGGAGTACTGCTACTTGTATTTCATTGTCTGCTCCAACAATTCGTTGGCGTATGTTGCAACCATGTATTTGCGTGGAGGAATTCCTTTACACAAGATTCTCTTTACTCAAAAGCATCGATGCCTGCAATTTCAATGGGCTCTTCTACAGAGGCTCCCCCTCAGGGGGCTCACCTTCTTTAGGCGGGTACGGGTGTCACAATCCCGAGGTACCCTAGTGATCTTTTCCTTTTCCCAAGGGGTTTGCTATCTTTGGTAAACACGGGTGTCACGATCCCGGGGTACCCCAGTGGTCCTTCTCTATTTTCGACCCTCCATCTTCTCATCCAATTTCTTCTTTTCCGTCCAGACCACAGACTTATGAATGTTTGGCGCAGTATAGCCAAAACTGGATCTTGCGCCATAAAACACCAAACTCAACTCTACAGAGGTATCGATTAACCGAGGGATACTGAACTCACCCGACAAGATCTTAAGAGTTACTGAATTAATTTCTCGTAACATATATACAGTATAAATTCATTCCTTACAATGAGTCTCGCTTTAATTTGGGGTGCAGAGATAGCCGCATACAAGTTATATGCAAAACAGTCGAACACCACCTTCCTGAGTGAGTTATCCAACTTCGAAAATAGCCATTGGATAGCAAGGACAATCTCAGCTTCTAAGAATTGTGAATAATTTCAACAATAAACAATACTTCAGGGAAATGCGGGAGCCTTAGTCGTACCATTCCTGGACCTATATTTCAACAGGACCATGCTCCTTCACATATTACTAGGAATGCCTAACAGACACAATTTATCCATGGTTAGCCAATTCACCAGATATGTTGTTTATTGAACATGTTTGGGATTTCATTTGTTGGCGTCTCGCGTTGAGTTGAGTTTGGTGTTTTATGGCGCAAGAGCCAGTTTTGGCTATACTGCGCCAAACATTCATAGGTCTGTGGTCTGGACGGGAAAAGAAGAAATTGGATGACAAGATGGAGGGTCGAAAATAGAGAAGGATCACTGGGGTACCCCTGGGTCGTGACACCCGTGCTTACCAAAGGTAGTAAGCCCCTTGGGAAAATATCACTAGGGTACCTCGGGATTGTGACACCCGTACCCACCTAAAGAAGGTGAGCCCCCGTAGGGGGTTGTAGTCTCGCAGCTGAAACAAATGAATTTTGGGTTAGGATAAAAGAAATAAGGAATGCTGTTTCTCATGTAGATTTTGAATCGGTCTTATTTGACATCGCGTCGTACAAAAGTGCTTTATCTACGGGTGGAGGCTTCACCAAATACTGATTTTTGACATAGAACATTTTCTTTATTTGTAAAATCAATCGTTTATTGTATCAATAAGGGTGCTTTGAGGAAAAAATTGTATTAAGCTCTGAACAGTTCTGTATGGTGTTGCTATCTCTACGAACACAAATATTTTGTATCGTTCTTTTTTTTGTTTTGCTCTGTAGACTGGTCTAGTACTTATCTGGACCTCTACTTATAAAATTGAGTGTTGTGAATATCTGTAACAAGTAAACTGTGTTCCTTTCTATTAAGAGCTTTTAACTGATAATGTTAGAGCTTGGAAATATTTAAAAACGGAAATTTTGTCATCTTTTCTATTACTAAGCATAGCAAAACAATAATTAATTGATGCACACTTTAACAAATCTGAAAGAATATTTTGGAAGCAAATCAGCGAAATTTTCGAACTCTTGTATTTTTTTTTTTCATAAATCGTCAATATTTAGAAAGACGTTTTAGGAGAAATTTGTTTTTCTAGTTTAAATTTAATTAAATGCAAAACACACCATGAATGCGTAATTCGAAAGTAAATTGATTTTAATTATTTGTTACATGAGAATATGCCATAGTTCAATTCTGCAAACCGATATTGTTTGTATATCACGAAAACCATATTTTATTCATCAGATTCATCATCAGATATTTTTTTCAAAGTCACCTCAGACTGCCACTGTCTGAAGTAGTGCTGGCATGTCTAATTTTAGATGGCACGCAGCAGACCAATCACATCTTGTGCAATGCATTTTCAAGACAAAATCTGGTCTCTTCTAGTAGTATTTTCATGTTTTGGGGGGAAAGTAAGAAGTTCTAAAATACCATATCTGGAGAATAGGAAACGATGAAGCATAAAATGTGTGCTTGGCCAGGAAATTGTCCGATGCACACAGCTCTGGCCATTTGCATCTCACGGCGTCACGAAGACAACGCAGAACCTCTTGGAAACACGCCTTGGTGATGGTCGTTCCGTGTAGAGCACACGTGATGAACCAAAAACGGTCAGCATGGATTTAACATTACTACGAAGAGGGAGGATGTTAGATGCCATCAATTTTGTTCTTGTGTCATACGCATGAACTCAGGATTCATCGTTATTCAGTCTTCAGAATGACCCGAGTGATCGCCTAAAGAAGTCGCTTCTACTCGATCGTTAACAACTCCGGTATGCAGGGACGTCTTAAGGCATGGGACACAATGGGAACCTCGTCTCGTTCTCAACTCAACCTTAAGATCACGAATTCGAATAATTTCAACTGTAAAATGTTATTTCCGGTTATACTCTGCGAAAAATTGGGACATTCGGACGATAAGTCAACTGGCCACATGTGATGATTGTCGTCCATGCATAGGCCTGGGCCTACCACATACACCATTCAGTCAAAAGGCGCAGTCGGTCCAGCCGTTTTGGGCGATTGTAAGCCAAGCACATTTATTTATTTCGGGATATTGTTTGTACGAGTTTTTGACAACGTATGTTATGTACTGTCTCCTTTTAAGGGTCATAGGTAGGGTATACTTTTGTGTAGGGGCCTCAAGATGTCCCTGCCGGTATAAGTCTCGTTGAAATGTACTGCCGAAATGTGTGTCAAGTATGCACGTTAGGATTGCTTACATACGTGCACCAAATCAAGTCTCCCGAGCTTCATTTGTTTATGCACAAAAAATTATGGTTTTTTTATCTTCTTTGTACAAACCTATTTTACCAGTTCTGTTGGAAACAAGGCGTGTTGCATTTGAAAATTATTAGCATACTCAGTAATTAAATGAATTATCTGAAAAGTTCTTTGAATACGATTCCTCCGATACTTTTATGAGATGACTAAAGCAATTTATTGCCAAAAACATAAATTCGAATACATTTTTTCCAAGTCCATTAAAAGTCTATTCATAGTAATTAATTTACAGCCACGGAAATTAAATGCAGCAGTTGTTCTCATAATATACAAGAGTTTCTATTTAATTATTATTATTATTATTTTTAGAATCTCGCATTGGACAGATGTCCCTGTGCTGTGAAGAATGCGCCATTGGGAAGTTGAGTGTTAGGGTGACTAGAGCAAAGGCCTACTGCTGGTGTGTGCTACCCAATGAATGAAAGCAAAATGTTTCATTACTACTATTCATGCGGGAAAGGAAGCAAGTCTAAATCTTACTTCCAGGTGGCACAGTTTCAAATCAGAATCTTGAAAACACATCCTTTTAATTTGGCACCCACTTGGTTACTAATGATGACAGAAAGAATATAAGGAAACATGCTGAATGTAGATTTTATTTTGTATAATTGCACAGATATATATATTTTTAAATGATGTAAATTTTGAAAACCCATGAAAATATTATTATAAATGTTCTACATATAGTAGCATATTTAAATAAAATTGTTTGGGCTGAAAAAATCCCGTATTTTAATATTTAAAAAAGAATACTCTTGCATTTTAGTTTAGAATTCAATCTCGATTAGTTTTGTCAGCTAAATTTTATATTTGTAGTTAATAAGTGTTCTGCAAGCTAATTTGTATATTTATGCACTAGCTGCTCTAATTACCATAAAATCAAAGCTTTTACAATAAAATTTATGTATATTTTAGTACATATTTCACAAAAGAAATTCTTTTTCTTTTGGCGCAAAATTGTGTGTTCTCATGAGGCAAAATGTTCCATTCATCACTGTACTCTATGTCACTTATGTTTATATTGTCAAAATATATTATTGTTCAAATATATTATGTTCTTCTTAAGAAATCTTAGCTTACACTATAATGGAGAAATTAATCGAAATTTACAAAAAAATATCAATTCAAATATACTTAAACTGCAGTCATATTTATATGCAAAAGATACATTATTTATAACTAAATTTTTAATGAATGATGCAATTACTTAAGAAAATGACTCAGATTGTAAAATGAAAGTTTAAAAAAGCTTTTGCCAATTATAATTCTTTTTAACTTATATATTTAAAAACTTTATGACAAAATTTGAAATTAGTCATTATAAGTAGTCACTTTTAGAAATGCAGTTAAATTCACAGAATTTCTGGAATTTAATAATTCTTATAATAATTTAATTCTTGGAATTTTGATAAATCTTGAAAAGACTGATGTATGCTTTTTCATAAAAGCAGGATGTTATCTGAAAGGAGGGGGGAAGAGATAGTATAAATTTCAGACTGAGAACAAAATTAACTTGTAATATATTTACTTAAGGCAAAAGAAAAAATAATTTTTGAAGAGCTGTAAATAATTTAAAATAATGCAACTGAATATCATTTACATCATGTAATAAAAACTTAGAACTAAAAAGTATATAACCAGAATAAATTCATCGTACCAATAAATAGAACAAGAGCTATTTTTTTAAAAAAATTGTATTACATAATTTCAGGATTAACATTTTGAAAAAAAATGGAATAGTAATTTGAAAAATATGTAATTAGTTAATTTTAATTCTTCTAAAATAAATTCCATCAAAATTTATTTTCTCAGTTTTGAAATTTTTATTGCTTTCTAATATTATCCATTCCCTTATTTTATTTTGTTAGACTTTTAAAATACAACAGTAAATAATGGTTTTAAGAAATTATAAGTGAGGTAGAAAAATACATTATGAATGTACAGCTATTTATCAATGTCTCTGATACATCTAAAATTTTTTTGCTTAATTTTGCATTTCAATTAATAATTTTTAAATATGAAATGAATAAATAAAAATACAAAACCTCTGAAAAAATAAAACAGTTACATCAGGATAACTTTCACCCCCAATAGCATAAGTACAAAACTAGAAAAAACAGAAGTAATAATCTTCATTTTTCAAAAATATATAATGACATGAATTCATAAATTGCCATGCTCACTTACTGAGTCTTTCACTTTGAAAACACAACTGATGACGACTTCCAAAATCAATATTCCTAGTGTACTTTCCACATTATATTATTGTAGCAATACATTTCCATTGCCGACTGCATCTTGAGTATGAGGCAAGGGCGTAATGGAGAATATTAGGTCTCCCTTGCAAAGTAAAATTTTGTACCCAAAGCCTGATCTTACAAAGGGTAAGTACTTGGCAACCGTAGGGCTTTGGGTCCCCACCCCCTCCTCCTGCAATGTGGGGGTGACATTATGCCACTGGTAAGGGGCAACACAAATGAGCATTTCTTCTCTGATGCTACTATGCTATGTAAACCTATGCAAGAAATAATGTTCCAACACCAACACACTGAAGGATCATGGTTTTCATTTGAAGAGAATTAATTTTTTGAAAAAATTACCAAGTGTTAGAGAAAACAAGAATTTTTTTCTAATCTGAATATATCCTTCTCATTATGAACTTATTGAAAGCATTGTAAAAGAAAAGAAACATAATAATCTGCTTCTTTTTTTGCTAACTCAGTTCTTCGTAAATTTTAAAAATATAACTAAGCCATATCCATAATCTTGCGAAATGAATAATTTTTATCTTGGAATTCCCAGAAATGAGAAACTAGCTACGATCCAGTATCAAAATATTCATCATTAGTTACATATTATATTTTTGATAAATTAATGATAGGGAATTTTTTTCAAATACAAGCAGAATTTGTCTACAATTTCACATGTCTACAAAAATCAAATACACATAGATGATAAAATTTATTTTACTAATGCTATACAAAACTAATAATTATGCTTCAGTGGATGTTCTAAGAAATATCCTTGACAGTCTATAATTTGTTCTCCTTGAAAAAGATGATTCCTCTCATTATTTTGAGTTATACCTGAAAAAAAAAATGTAATTTATGACATAAGCATGACTTAATAAATATAGAATTACCATTTGAAATAAAATCAATATTATCATTCTACAAAATTAAATAAGTTTTAGATTTCCATTTCATCCTGAATAATAATCTTTTCTATACTGTAAATAAATGCATTCATTTTGCTTAGTTAAAAAAAAAATCATTCCTTGTAAGATTTTTGCAATTTGTCACACTGATATTACTCTCTTCAGCTCATTTCATGAAAAATTATATTTGAAACACACCTCTTAATTTGAAGCCCTGTTGTGAAAATAATTGTAATAACTGAACTATTATTTCACTTACTACCCCACCCCATGGGTTTATAGAAATCCACTGTAATTTAACATCAAGGACATTCATTATTCCACATGATTGTCTTTGAAAGAATCAATATTTGATTTTAGGACCTTTTATTGATGGAATTTAAAACCCTGCCACTAGGCAACTACATCCCTTAATGTTTCTGAATATTCTTGGTAAATCTGAATTTTTATTTATCAATGCAAGATTTAAGAGTATAAATTACAGTCAGAGCATAAGTCTAACCAGCAATCAGAAAGAGTCCTTGTCAAATTTGATTAATTCAATATATGCCAAATAAAAATACAAAATGTGTTTTTTGCAATGGATACCATGATTCTGAAAATTGTTCTATTGAAAATAAAGACAAACTGATAGACCTCGCACTTCAGACTTGTAAACACCAATATTTTTACCAAGAGAAAACCAGTTAAATTTAATCTACATCAATATTATTATTCCACGCAACTTTTTTTTGATAAAATCAGATTGACTCCACAACACAGGATAGATGATTATTCATTTCATTTATTATTCAAATATTATTCATTTATAAGTAAATTTTTAATATACATTTATAAACGTGTTTTTGACAATTAACATGATTTGGAATTAAAACTTACCAAGGGCAATGGCATCAAAATGTGGACCAAACCTGTAGTAGGAATCAAAGCAGAAGGCTTCTGCAAGCCGAAGCTGTAAAAAAATAAGTAAAACAATTTGTTTTCCAGAAGAAGCCAATTACATATTTTAATTGTTATTCAGAAAAAATTAACATTTAATTTTTTCTTTAAACAAACATATCATAAAATCTCAAAAACAGAATTTTTTATTTGAAGAAATCAGGTTTTTAAAGATATTAAAATAAAAATAATAATAATTCAAGAAAAAATATCTTAACAAAATAGAATTATGTGAATCACACAATTTTTTGACATAATGAAAGAGACATGGTAATTTATCTAATGAATATACTAGTAATAAACATTCCATATAAATGTTTTAAGTTATTCAATTTTTTAAAGCAATTGTTTCATGTCCTTCAATTTCTATTTATAAGTAAAATAAAAACTAAACATATGTGAAAAAGGTCTAACCTCATGATGACAGTTTCTCATGCCAAGACAATAAGATCTGGAACACCTAGATAAAACAGCTGACCATACATAAAATTCAGTGGCAATATAAGACAATTTTCGAGGGTCAATTTGTGCATCAACTATATCCTGAAAGATGAACACAAACAAAATACTATAAATATATGACATATTTATAAATTACATTCTATACTATTTTAAATAACATTGAAGAACATATAAAATTAAGAAAAAAAGTTATTGGTTAACACTAACATAAGATTTAACATTAATAGGAGCTGAATTAAGCATTTTTAAATTTCAACAGACTATTTCAACCATTAAGTTATCATAGCCTCGGTTTGTCTCAAAGAGAGACTGATTGTTTATTAATATTGCATTTTGAAGCAGCAGCATGAAGATTATTGGCAATGAACCTCATAATTTCGAACCATGGTCAAGTGACGAGGATAACATATGAGTTGGTACCCCACTCTTCAAACTTCCAAATCATGTCAACAAAAAGATTTTGCACCTTAACAGATTTAATGTTAAATGTGCTTCAGACACTCTACAAGGTAGTACTTTTGTGCCCCAAGACAAACCCCTGACTTGACAGCAATAATGCCAGGCACAAGTTTGCGACCATGACCACTTGGCTACTGCAGCCGAAGAGAGAGAATAAGAAAAATGTGATGGTATGCAACAAGACAGCATTTATAAAGGAATATAGATTACATTCTATTCATAGTTACACCAAAAAGTAAGTTTATAAACTTCACCATGAAAACTGTGTACAACTAGAGCATAGTATAACATGTAAATCCAGTCAGTTGAACAAGAGATAAGACATTCAGAGAAAAAATTTTAAAAAAGTAACCAAAAAATGTCAAAAGTATCACTGGAAGCAAAGTATCCCATGTATTTATTACTAATTGTACTATTTTTGAAGCACATAAGAATTTAAAAAATTCTCACTAAATTTATCAGTTTTTCACTATAAAGAAGAAAAATTAAAGGGATCTTTACTTTTCCATGCTCTGCAAGAAGATCATTAACAGCATCCTCAAAATGCAGCAAATATTTTTCTAATTTATTTCCCCATTCCTAAAAAGAAAGAAATTTCACATTGTATTTTTATATCCAAACAAAAATGCTATGTAAATATATAATAATTATGTTACAGTCATGAGTGAGAACATTTTAAAACTATTATTATTTACCCAGCATTATTATGATTCAAAACAGATAATACCAACTAAAAGATTTTTCAAACATTGCAAAACGAAATTTTTAATAGTTACTAAAACGCTTAGTATGAAATAAATATACAAAATAAATTATAATATTAGGGATAGGAAGGAAAAGAAAGCTAAGCAATTTTGTACCCATAGTTGTTTCTGTGTGTTTTAGGCAATTTATTGAAATTGCTAGGAAAAAAATTCCTTAAATTTATTAAAATTGAATAAATTAATTCTCTTATAATTAAAATTCAAAATATTTATTATTTCAATGTATAGTACAAGATGAAGTATTTCTCTTTTTCACATAATTTTAAAGTAGCATAAGTAGTAATTAATTGGCAATGATTAATATTTAGTGATAATATAATGCATATTAAGACATACAATAAAATGACAGAGATTACAAAGAGAAAGTTGCAATGTTAACATATAACAAAAAATAACTATCTATCTCTATATTTTTATATAGGTTTTTAAAATTTGGAGCACTTTTCAAAGAAATGTCAAAATCTTATTTTATTACAAAAAGTTTAATATTACACATTCTTGCTGAGTAAAAAAAAAAAAAAAAAAAAAATTGAGATTCTCATAACATCCTGGAATTTGAATGAAAAATAGAGAGATAGCCTTTTCTAAGATGTTTCATATGCTATATTAAAATTGAACAAAATTCAGAATTTCTGCAATAAAAGTTTTGCATACCTGATTTACAAGAATAACTATAAACAAAGTGTTTTTTTTTAAAAAAAATCAAAATTAAAAAAAATTTAATGAAAATGAATTAAACTAGAATTTTTTTTATTGTGAATGACATGGATAACATTAAAAAAAATGTATTATCCTTCAATTATATAACCATCAACTTTTTATTATGTTATAATTTAATTTCTACTGTTTAATATGTAACAAATTATATTCAGGAAATTTATTACTATTAAACAGTAAAATGTACACATATGTATGCATTTGGATACAAGTACCTACAAATTATTTATAAAAATGACTTGTAATTCAGAACATGCCATTTTTGATGCTCCAATGCAGCAATTCTTAAACTGTGGTCTGCGGATCCCCAGGGGTCTGCAGAATTTTTAATCTAACTTGGGGATTTTGAAAGGGCCTCGTGGAAAAATTCTAAGAGGTGCCATACTAGACTAGATTACTAAATAATTCCCAATGAAAAATCTCTACTCGACCTTGTATTTTGATCTAGAATACGAAGTCTGGAAGGGATGTTCAAAATCTTAGAGGTCTACAATGTCACGGTGATACATAAAGGAGAGCTGGGGCGATTGAACGTTTAAGAATTGATGCTCTAATGTATTCCATGCTCAAATCTATATAGTTAGACTGCAATCAAACATTTTTATTGTCATTTGCATTACTGGTATCTCAACATTATTCAGCCATACTGGTTAAATTTGAAGAGCACAACATAAGTTCATCTACGGGAAGTTTTTAATATTCCCAGGAAGAATGATTTAATATTTTGTCAAAAACGACACAGAATTTGAGCAATTCCATTTCTAGGCACAATCAGGCAATTTTGCATGCTAAAAGTAGTCCTTCATCCTCTTAATACTATTGGCACTTCTTTTTCTATTTTTTAAGAGGTGTTTCCATAAATTTGTTAACCACCAACATAAATACAAAGCATTGATTTGTGTGTGTTTTAAAGAGATTTAGACTCTCTCTTTCTCTCTCTCTATATATACACACACATATATATATGACATGTTTTGGACTTAATTTTAAAAAGGATCTTTACTTGATGAAATTTAGACATCTTCTGATGCTAAGAGCAGAGAAAAAAAAGCCCACCACTGCGCAAAACTAAGCAGGTTAACATTTAAAACACAGATGTTCTAAGTATTGTAGATTTTATGAGTGTACTTGAAAGTTAATGCTGACATATAGAGCTATTAAATATAATGATCGGCGATCAGAGATGTTTATTGGTTAGAACATCTGTTTCAGAGAAATAAGTGGGTGATTAATGTGATACTTGAAAACACGTAATGAAAAAATAAAAGTTAAGTGACAGAGAGGGAATTTAATTTTTAATCTAATTTAACTATCCCTACATTTATATATATATGTAATAATTCCCAGTAATTTAATCTGTAATAGTAATAATCCCCCTAGCATCTTTTTAATTAACTCTTTTTAATAATATTCAAATAATCTTTTAATTCTTTGGTTCAAAACTAATGCCCTAATCTTAATTATAATCGACTAATACTATTACATCGTAAATCCCTTTCCCGCTCATATTAACCAATCACAGTTTTTATTACAAAATAATGATGCGGTCTTCACCAACGGGTGTAATACTGATGTCTCAGGAAAGCCCCCACTCTCTTCTCTTTGTAACCATGTAGCCAGCTGCATTGCATAGTATTGTAGTTTCCTTGTCTGTGTTGTGTCGTCCATGCTTTATGTTTGCAGTATGCCTAAGTGTTCAAGAAGTGCAATAAATTGGATTAATTTTCCAGACTGCCTCATCAATTCCATAAAATATGATCAACTTTGCCATAATCACTTCCAATGGCCACACCCTATCCTTTCGTTCGTTACAATAGCATCCACTCACCATGACAAATTATGCCACACTATAAGTTTTATTATATATATATATATATGTAAGGTTGTGGCCGAGTGTGGTGTTTGTCGAGTGGTTTCAAGAAAACATCTTCAGTGGATGTTCATCTTTTTATTATGAAGCTCACATCAAAACTTTGGATAAAATTGCGGTACATTTTCACATTGATGAGACAAACTTGCAACGATTACAAAGCAAAGCGAACATTGCAAGCAGCAGCGGCATGTTGGAGGACACAACACAAAGACAAAGAGAGCGATTACACAAGATTTTCGCTTTTATACCGGCAGTGGCAAGGATAGAATGGGTGGGACAGGGATTTCTGACTAGCCAATTACGATTAAGATTACAGTGTTATTTTTAGACCAAAGAATTCAAGTTTGTTTAAATATTAGTACAAAGAGTTAATAAAAAGGATACTAAAGAGAATTATTACACACACATATATATATAATACATTTATAAAAAGAAAAATGGTACAAAAGGTTGACTTTTCACAATATCATTTAACTTAAATTATACTTACCACCAAAGAAGGATGAATGTGACCAGCTAAATCCTGATTATATTTGATGTAACCCTGTCTGTGTTTAAACCTGATAAACTGAAGTTTCATCATAGTAAAGGGAAAAAAGAATGGATTTCGTAGTTTCCTAAAAGGCATAAAGAAATATATTCTAAAAAGGAACATATAATCTTTGTTAAAAAAAATCAAGATACAAATCCGTTTTACTCATCTCACTTTTTAGATAATATGTGATACATAATTTCTATTGTGAACAATTTTCATAATGAGATTAAATAAGTGAACATTACACAACCAATATAAGACATTACCTATAATGTAACATATATACACTACTTTTGAACTGTCACGATTTTAACTAAGAACACAAATATAACTGTAAACAACACAAAAAAAAGGTTATTATTGAGAAACTCATTGCTAAATTATTTTTTAAAATAATTCATAACAAATGATAGAAAACATTAAAAATGCTAAAGAATTTCTTTCTTCCACTTGTTTGAGTTTCTTGAAAAAGGAATGTTAGCAATGATCAATATGTGTTCATACATTTTTTTAAAAAAATTTCCTTATTTTACAAGAATAATTTTCTATTTCTTTCAAAATTTAAATAAAATGGAACAAAATTTCCAATATTTAAAAATTACAAAACTTACTTAACAAAGTCCAGCGCTTTATCTCCAACATACTTGAATCCTGATAGACTGAGATAAAGTCGTGCAATGTCATTAGGTCCCTAAAGTAGAATTGTAAATAATACATATAAAACATATTTTTTAAGGGGAGGGGGGAAGTAGGAGGAACAGATGAAATGAAATCCATTTACAGTAAAAATAATTTTTGGGAAGTGTGTCATTTTTACAAGAAAAAAAAGTATAGCATTTGGGTTATTCAACACAAGCAATAAACTCCTAAATGCTGCTACTTGTAACAGGCAAAATATTGCCAACTGCAAAAAAATAAAACTTAGTTTTCAATGGAAAAATTAACAGCCACTAAGAGTAAGTAACTTTTATTTGTACAGATTTAAGATGTAGCCAGCAAAATAGAACACTTGATGAGATTTGTGTATAGTACTTAAAATACTCTTCATATATTGCATTTTAAAATTGTAGAGAAAAATACAATAAGACAAATTTAATTACTTCTAATATAAATGATACTTATTTTATATGCTTAACAGTTAGAAAATTAGTTAATCAGTAAATTAAATAATTATTTAAAACAGAATCAAATGCTTGATCTATATAATGCAATAATCAAATAACAGAGATCCACAAATTGATACAAATTTCATAACTTATGATTGATAAAATTAACAGAAAAAAAAATATAGATTTGATTTTTTATTCATAACTTTAAAGCTGCAAGTGGGCAATTGGTGACAGACCTCATAATTTTGAGCCTAAATCAAGTGATGAAGACGACATATGAACTGATATCTCACTCTCCAAACTTACACACCTTATCAATGTAAGAGCTTTGAGTCATTATACATTTAACTTGTATCACAACCCTTTTATATGGTGGGTCTTCAATGTCACCAGGACTCTTAACTCATGTACTGACAACACTGGCTATGAGTTCGTGATTATGACAAAGCCACATGGAACAAAATAAACAATTAAGCTTCATTACACATTTATCTGTTCCTCAGCTTCAAACTAAACTAGTTAAACAAATAAATTTTAAATTTTCTGTAATTATATTAGTTACATTTAAAACTTAATAATCAGGCATATTATTTCTTCAAATCAGAAGTCAACTGGAAATAAAAAATCAGTAAGATTCAACAAATTCAATATACACTAAACATTCATTAATATAAATGGGTACTTATGTATTATTGCAACAATGCCAACATTCAAGATAACTTGCCTAGTTGGCAACCACAATTTTGCATGTGTTGTATACGCTGAATAGGCAATCAAGTGCTTCACTTCATACAATGTCATCAAATAGGTTGCGATAATATGTAAATACCTATAAATGTTTTCTTAAGTAAAAAAGTATACTTAGGTTTATTATATAATTTGAAATTCATTAAACTTTAAGAATCCTTAAGAATCTTTTTAAAATTCATTCCTTCAAAAACATTCTAAAAAAAAAAAAATCAAAGTAAAATTACATCAAACATAGACAATCCAAGGACATCTCGGTGATATTTTTCTAACTGACATCCTGGCAGTAAGCTGGAAGAACCCAACGCTTCCATAAGTTCACGAAGACAATACAAAGCTCCTTCAGAATTGAATAACTACACAAAAAAATGAAGTATTGAATACATATATGAACAGAAAATTTAATTTGAAAATTAAGACAAGTAATAACATAAAAGGATAAAACAAGAAAATTAATTAAATGTTCTTTTGTAACTTGATCAGAAAAATAAACTATTATAAAAATCACAGCATTCAAATATGTTGAAAATGAAACATATTTCTATTAATTATTGAAAAAAGCTAATTAAATATACGCTAGTTACTTTTATGGCTGCACTTTCTAAAGCTACATCGGGGTTGACTGTTGAATCAAGAATAGCAGCAGTAAAATAGGATGCAGATTCCATTCCATAAAGTATGGAACTAATTCTGGATAGTCTCGTCTAAGAAAAAATTAATTTTTTTTAAAAAATAAGTAAAATACAAATCTTGGATGACAGAAAAATGACAGGGGAAAAAAAAAACTTTAAAAATACAGAAATATTTCATAACACATAATTTTGGTATTTATATTTTCAGACATATACAATTTAGGTTTTAAAAAATGGTGTTCATATATTGATCAAGATCTTATATCTCTTGGCTATGTCAACAGGAACATTTAAATAGCACTACACAAATAATGATGGTGATGGATTTAATCATTCTGAAAAATAGTCACACGATAAGGATAAGAAACAAATTTAGTCTTAAATTCCATACAATATCATATGAAGATTTTGAGGTAAAGTTAGATTCAATGTGCACCTCTGTCCTTTTTGTTTCACATTACTATCCACACAACTATCGAAGATGATAAATATTGTATAATTAAACATTGATTTTTTCTTTTGAAAAAAAAAAACATATTTATGAACAAGAAATACATAAGAATACTACTGTTTTTCAGATTTCTAAACTTCAAAGAAAATTTAACTATTTCTTTATACAAAAATTAAGAATTAAAGTTAATCTCAGTAATTTTTAAGAAAAAATTCAATATACATTAAACAGTACATTAATACATTTTCCTGCACAAAAAAATTATATATTAATATAGCAATAATAATCATGTAATAAAAACAAAGGAAAGGGAGTGAGGGTTTGAAAAGCTAGGAAATAGTAAACTGTTTTTTTTGCAAATGTGAATTCAAAAAACTTAAAATACACGAATAATAATGCTACTTCAAAATGAGAACATGTAGAGAACAATTCCAGGAATATAATTTGCATATGGCAATAACAAATGTTTTGTTTCTTTGAGAACCAATGACAAAATAAAGAAATAAAATAAAACTGATTTAATTTGAAAAATCACAGTTTAACAAGACCATTTTTCATTGTCTTTCTCAACTTCAGTTCTTAACTAATTAGTTTATGAAGAATGAATACATTTTACAAATATACAGCTCAATTTTAATGAAATGATATACTGTAGAATAAAAAACAGAAAAGTTTAAAATATACTTCATTTACTTTACTTTCTTCTTCATAAGCTCAACAGCCTTTTGTAGGCCAAGGTTGGCTTGCTGATCCTCCTCCAGTTGACCCTATCAGTCACGATGGTCTTCCATCAGTTTATTCCCATTAATTTGAGATCCTTTTCAATATCATCTAACCATCATGTAGGTGGTTGTCCTCTATGTCTGGTCTCTTCAATTATCGAAAAAATTACTTTTTTCATAGGAAAAGCATTCGTATATCTATACAGATGGTCCAGCCACCTAATATGCGATGCTTTTATAGTTCTCGTAGTCAGTCCTGTAAATTCCAGTTTCCTGTAAATTCCATGATTGTAAAGAATTCTCCACTCATTGTTCTCTTGAATAGGTCCAAAGATTTTCCTTAAGATTTTTTTTTTTCCAAAAATGAGCAACTTTTCTTCCTCTGCTTTAGTGAGAATCCAACACTCACTTCCATACAATGCAATAGGCCTGATTAAAGTTTTATATATACTCAACTTTGTGTTTATAGAAATATAAATCGGTTTATGAGGCCATGAAAACTTATGTTAGTCAAACAAATTCTGTTTTTTTTCAATTTTCAGATCATTGCTACTTGAAATCAGAGTTCCCAAGTATATATAAGTAAACTGTTTTACAGTTCCAAAAGTATAGTTAACTATCATCAAAGGAGACAAATCAGGAGATTTATTAGTTGAAATCAAAAATTTGTTTTGTCCGTATTAATAACGTCCCAGCTCTTTTGCCACACCATCAAAAGCTACAAAAGCGTCAGTAACAGAGCGTTTTTATCTTCCAATGATATCTATATCATCGGCAAAGGCAAGAAGTTGGACAGTTCTTTGCAAAATAGTACCAACTGTGTTTAAGCCAGAGTCTCTAATGGCCTTTTCCAAAATGGATGTTAAACAGTAGGAAAGAAAGGGAGTCTCCCAGTTGAAGGCCTTTTTCAGTAAAAAAAGGTACTGAGAGATTTGACAAAATTTTTATTCTACAAGAAAGTCTTTTTAGAGACATTCTAGTGAGACTGGCCAACATCTTTAGTATGTTGAACTTTAACATAGCTTTCAAAAGTTTTGACGCTATCATAGGCAGCAAGGTGGTAGGTGTCAACATGATGTTTAATCAGGGTTAATTACACAAAGGCATCAAACCTCCAAGGTGAAATTATTTCATAATTTTGAATTGAATATTACTTTTCTAAGTAACATGTTCTTAGGAAAAAAAGTCAGGTGACATGTAGAGCTATAGTAAATATAAGACTGACTAGTTTGAAAAAAAATTTTAAGAAATTAAAACTATTTGAAATAAATAATAGACTTGTATTTCGTCACATATTAAAGTTTGTTATGTATAAATAAAATTTAGTTAACATCGAGTAATATTGTTTGTTGAGTGTCAGGATTTTCAATGAAAACAAACGTATTTCGTAATCTACACTAATAAAAATAGTTTATGTGTGTGTTGGGTGCACATTTATGTATGATGTATCACAAAAACAGAAAGATACAGAGGAGTGAAATTTGGCCCACAAAAACTATATGGTTTGCAACTATATGATGATGATGGGCTTGCAACTAGTAAAAATATTATCGAAATGCACTTTAGATTTCTTTAAAGTTTTCAATTTGAAGCGATTCTTCATAGCACTTGCAATATGTCATCATGTCAGTCTCTGAATACGATAAATTGTTTTTCTTGCAGTTTCTTGGAGATTTATACATTTTTTATAATTACTTTGTTTATCTTTATTTGAATCCTTTAATTTTTCATTAAGATAGAACTGCAATTGCTTTTGGAATATTTCATCCTTAAAAAATTAATCTTTCAACAATTAAATTTGAAGCTTGGCAACATGATTTGTGCTTGTACATTTGTTTCTGCACTAAAGATAAAATTTGATGAAAATTAAGCCTACTTTATTTTTTAAATAATCCTAAACTAAATTTTGGTTTGAATTTATCTGTTTTAGATAGTTTTTAATTTAAGTTTATCTTAATCATATAATTTCTTTTTCAGTTTATGCCTTTGTATTGTTGGTAATAAAGCAATCATACCTTGTACTATTTTATCTGCTTCAGTTTTCTTTTTTTACTTAACTTATACTAGAGTATTAAATTATATTGGTTCTCTTACTAAAATTGAGATTTTTTTCGAATGAAACATACTAAAAAACATATTTCAAAAATTCGTTGAAAATTGTTGAGGAGATTAACGAAGTATAGGCCATCATTTAAAGATATTGGCATAAATTTTTGGAAATGTTTTTTTGATGCAAGCCTTTATTTAAAAAGAATTTATTTGAACAAGTTGAAGAGATTGACAAGTTTTATTTTAAAAGTCCTCCCCAGTATGAAGAACATATATATTCCAGTAGTGCATCACATATATTGAATAGTGCTACATGTAGATATATGTGAATAATTTTTCAAAAGATAATGATTCAATATATTAAATCATTACATTACATTACAAATCATTTATTGAGTACAAAAACTAATGAACTACCTGTCTTGTGAAATTGACAAAACTTTGAAAATTACTTTGTTTTTAGGTACATATGAGTCATTTCTCAATGAATACGAATAAACTGATGAGATTCCCCCCTCCCCCCCAACAAAATTGGCAGCACAGCATTATAATTGATACTCTTTTATCTCAATTGACTGAAAACTCTTGTTGAAGTGAGCCTCTTGATTTTGAATTCCACCGGTTAGGATTTGAAGAGAGTAATTTGGTTTCTTCTTGTGAAGGGAAACACATTTTTCCATATTTCAAATGAAATAAAAACTGTTAATGGGGGATGATGTCATGAACTGTAGCATGCAAGTGCTGTTATGAGTTAAAAGCCACTAGAATGAATGTGTCTCATAAACAAAAAAAATGGATGTTTATTTTATGATGATTGATGAACAAGATTGAAGAAATGAATTTGTGATGACCATTGATTCACTTTGGATGAAATGGAAAGTGCTTCCAAATACTTCTAGACCTTTTCTCCACAAAATCACTACTGAAAACAATCCACCACATTCTCGTGAGAATTTCTTGAGCTCTTCAAAGTGTTAAGTGAATATTTCCTTCATACTGTCGTGACTGGCATTGAGACATAAATAGTTTCCAGCATCTACGAGATGAAAACACAATAGAGTAATGAAATTAGTACTTCCCCACCAGAGAAAAATTTCAGAATCAATGTTTCGACTGAAAAATCATGGACTTTTGTCTTTTTGGACCTTCCAAAAATTCCTTTTTTGTGAATTTTCAACTAAGGAGATACAATCAGAACTAAATCCTACAGCAAAAACCCAAAAAACTATAAAGGGTGATACAGAAAAAAATAAAGGGAATGTTAACACTGGGGAAGTGTTTAATGCTTGACACAGAGCAACAATTGGACTGATTCAGTTATGACATCCTCAACTAACCTTATCAGTGTTAACCTGAACCAGTTTTGCTGCGAATTACATAAATAATTATATTAAATAAAATTTAAACTTAAGAAAAAAATAGGACATTTATCTTACCCTAATTAATGGATAATCAGCTAAAGATTTATTCAATCTTTCACAGTGGATGATGTGATTAGTAACAGAATCTACAGAAAAATACAAAACAAATTACTGTCAAAGCTAAAAGCAAAAACTCAGGAAAACTTTAATGTTTTTTACAAATACAATAAAATATCAGAAAAATATTTTATATATGAAGAATGAAAGTCAAATTAGAATTAAACTCTTAAAATTTATTGTAAACTTTCCTTCCCCCTAAATATTTGAAAAGAATCAATCATAATTCATTCTTTATACATTAAATATAACCTATTATATTCTTTATTGTTCACAACTGATAGCTATTCTTAAATGTGAAAACTAAAAAATGCTCCATGTGTGTGTGTAAGAGAATAATGTAAAATTAGATATTTTTAAACAAAATCTTATTTTCCTTGTGAGTACAGTTATTCATTAACAGAAAGAGATTTTGTTTAAAAATATTTAATTTTTTGCACATTACTCTCTCTCTCTTTTTCTCATTCACACAAATAATGTTTCTTAAATTTTTCATATTTAAGATCAATTAATCAATTGTAAACAAGAGATATATTTTAAATTCATTTTCATTGTGGCAAGTCTCCATACTCAAGAATTTATCAATAAATCCCATCTATAATTACACAAAATCTTATCAGGAAATAATTGGATTGATACCGTAAAATCCAGCGTATAATGCGCACTTTGAACACAAAAAATAAGATCGAAAATTAAGGGTGCACGTTATATGTCAGGTATAAAAACAATAGCTTTAAAAATAACAAAAAGGATGGTCATAAAAGAAAATTTACTTCTAGATGTATCGAAACACTTTTTATTTAAAAGAAATGATTTGCCTTATGAACAAGAACAGTTGTAATTCTAGAAGTATACTATCTTTTCAAAAGTCTGGGATAATACCTCGAATAAAATACTTCAAAACATAAAAACAATGCATATTAATACTTAAGATTTCTTCGTTAAACACGGGGGCGGCGCGCGTGTTATATGGCGAATATACCTAAAAATTGAAAAATTTAGCTTGAAAGTATAGGTGCGCATTATACGACGGATTTTATGGTAATTTATAATACAAGCATACAGATATTTTGACTCACCTAAGAATGCTTTTAATGTTCCAAGTGTAAGTGAACTCATAGCAATTCTGAAGGATTCTAATGATTTTAAATAAATCTGAAAAGAAAATAATCCTTAAAAAGCTTAATACATTACTTTAAAACAGCGATACTCAACCTCCGGCCCACTGGGCTTTTTTAAGTGGCCCATTGCTCTGAGAAATTAATTTATTTATGAAAATTTGGTGGGAAATTCTTTGTTAAAAAAATCAAATCTATCAATTTTGCTATCGATGTTGTATGGATGCAAATTGATATTTTTCTCATTAGTGATAATAGACAACAGCAAAGTAGAGCGACCATTTTATGAGTGGAACTGATTTTTAACTATCTTTCATATCTCGGAAGCGAAAAATATTCGAAGAAAATAGACTGTTTCAAGACAATTGGAAAGTTGACTATTTTGAAGTGAAAAACAAGCATGGTTTAGTAATTGTTTGATTTGTCACAAAAGTGTATTTAAAAAATACCAATAAACAGGAATCATTCAATGACACTTTGCCTCAAATATCTTTCCAGAGATCATAATATGCTTTCTTGCATAATCTTTAAAACAGCAAAAAAGTGTTTTGTCAGTGGTACTGTCACAGCGATAACAAAGGCACCTTATGAAATTTGTTACATCATTGGCAATCATATGAAACCATTTACTAATGCATATATTGTGAAAGAGTGATTATTAGATGCTTTCAATTTAGAAAAATTCAGTGACAAAAATAAAAAAAAATAATGATTAAAAAAAAGCAAAATAGGAGTTTTAATATTTTTATCAATTTCCACATTTTAAATGTTCTATGTTACCTTGGTCTCAAAGCATCCCCCCTCCATTAATCCTCATGTTGTGGCCCGCATGAAATAGCTAACATATGTATGTGGCTCGGCAGAAAAAAAGGTTGAGTACTCCTGTTTTAAAACTTAAAAAAATGTTTGTAAATTTATATAATGGTTACCAAACACATTGCTTAATATTATATTATCCATAATAACAAAATCATAATCAATATACATAAACATTATCCTGACCTGAAAACCTTGACCTAATTTTCCAATTAGATTTGAGCCTGGAACAACCACTTCTTCAAAGTGAACCACTCCAGCTGCAAGAAATCATAATTACAGAAAGCTGATTTAGAAACTTTTCTAAAAAACTTCACAATTTATATTTTCTAAGATGCCCCATTTCTAAAATATCCTTCAATATTTGTAGTAGAAAAGTGTGGCAACATGTTATGTACAATATTTGTACTACATAGAAAGGACAAAAATTACTCAAGTTTTAACATTTGTTTTGTGTTCTATTTCTATTTTCTTCTAGTTGGTCAGCCATTGATGTCTGTTCTCTGCATATGCAAGTATAGCTCTTTGCAACAGATTAATTTTATCTTTTAATATTATGTTGTTAACAAAAATAATTTTCTAAATTCTCTCACAATATATTGCATCACCTGTATTTTCCTCAAAAGTTTTGCGCTAACAACATACTTCAACACCACCCTTTGTATTTATTTGTGACCAGATTTTTTTTTTATCAATGTATTACAGAATTATTTTTATATTCATTACAGAACATATGAAATACATTTTTTGTCTGAAGTGTAGAATATTTGGCAAAGTTTATTTAGATACCAGAATGAATTTAGCCCTTCATTACTTTGGCTTTGCTTCATTATCCTCTGGCAACTGATTCTGGTGGCCAAAAAAACTGGCTTTGCCCAGGGGCCACCAAGGTACTTGCATATTATAATAACAATCTCCAATGTTCAAGATAATTCCCCAAGTTGGCAACCTCAATTTCGCATGCACTGAATTGGCAATCGTGCTTTGTTTCATATAGTGTCACTAATAGGTTGCGATAATATGTAAGTACCACCACCTATTCTACGCTTTAACCCATTTTTTTTTGTCAACAGTTTTGTAAAAATAAAGCCAAGGAAGATGATGAATTTAATATTTATTGCAGAAGGATTATTGTTTCAGCAAAATTTTCTTGTAACTCTAGTTTAAAGTGATATTTCTTAAAAAAATTATTTCTCAGCATCAAAATTT
Organism: Trichonephila inaurata madagascariensis; assembly: GCA_019973955.1. Classification (NCBI taxonomy): domain Eukaryota; kingdom Metazoa; phylum Arthropoda; class Arachnida; order Araneae; family Nephilidae; genus Trichonephila; species Trichonephila inaurata. The sequence continues at coordinate 130,877 of BMAV01019752.1, read as the reverse complement.
CATTTTAGGAAAATAAACTATTTTCCCTGATTGTATGGGTAAGATGACAAACTTAGACAATTCAACATATATTACCTAACAGCTAAGAATGCTGAGATATAGTCTTCAAACAAAGCTAACAATACATAACATTTATAAAAAACATAATCATAACTAAAGAAACAACATTACACAAATGAAACATCATCATTTGAAATTCTATATCAAAATATTAAGAAAATCATTTACAAAAATGGTATCACTATGATGGGAGATGTGTAGCTTGCAGAAAGAAAAAGCAGAATAAGCATTTTCTGATACTTACATATCGCACATTACATGTTATCGTATTTCTGATACTTACATATTATATGAATCAAAGCACATGATTGCCAATTCAGTATATATGACATATGCGAAATTGGAGTTGCCACCTTGGCAAGTTATCTTTGAACTTCGATAATTGTTGCAATAATACGTAAGTACCCATTTTCCATTGACTGCAAGTAATACATTCTTTATCATTAAGGCACTCCAAATCGAGATTGTCATAAGGAATTAACATGAGGAATTTCCAATGAATGAGTTGAATCTTCAGATTCAGAATAGAAGTCAAGCTATGGCTTATATCATCTTTTATGTGGGATTTTGACAGATTTATAACAAAGTTTAGTCACTCTTATCATTTATATATTTTCCTTTTTGTACTTTTTTTATGACCAAGTGCATTTTTCACTGGAATGTAATATTTTTTCTTTGTTGTTTTCCCCAAGAATGGTTAGAAGTAATGGAGGATTTGAAGTCACAAATGATTTGGTAGAGATAGATCAGATTAAAAAAAAAAAAAAAACAATAAAAAAACAGCTATTCCATGTGTTGGCCGATTAGACTCCTCATGATCATTATTAAATGAAGGAGTATCAGTTTTAACTACCTTGTGAGATATTCTAGCCACGAGAAAAGAAATTGAAGCATTTTCTGTGAAAATCAAGCTATTTAATAGCTTAATTCCAATATTGAAAGATATCAACTCACCAGTAAAATTAAAAATGATACTTTGTTATGTTGTTGTTTGATTATTAGTTAAGATACATATATAAATAAAAAATATTTGCTCCATAAACATTATTCCTTTCTACCAAAAGTTACAAATAAAACCCTCAAAAACACATTTTTGGCATACTGTGAGCCACACAAATGATGAAATGGAATCTTTTGGCAAAACACATATAGTAGCCATTCTTAATGCATGATCAAGACTATCATCTAGTGTAATTTTTGAGAAAAATGCAATTTTTCATACTATTTCTTTTTTTCACTTCACACACAACTTTCTCTAACATATAGTAATTTTATATTTCCCGCATAAATATAACTTTCTTAGAAGTTTTATTTCTAGTTGAATTGCATTGCATCATTTTACTAGAGAAGGTCCTCTTTTTTTTTTAACAATTTTGGTATGTAACTTTCTTACTCACCAAAAATTAAGAACGTGGCATTTTGATCTATAAGAAACAGTTAACTATTTTAAATACAATTTTCTTGCATTGAGGGTAATTTATTATTTGTAAAAACCTATTATTTTTCTTTATATAAGAAAACTGAATTTTTTAAAAAGGTTTTAATTCAATTAATAAAAATTATTGGTAAAATCATAAGTAAAGTTTTTGAATAAGGTAAGTAACTGCTTAATATACTAATTAAACATTTAATAAGCAAAATTAAATAATTTAAATTTCTTGCTGTTTTTATTTTATTATTTATATAGTAATAGAATGAAAAAAAAAGAGAGATAAATGAAACATACTCTGAACACCTCGAAGACAGAGTTTGTCATGCAGAGTAACTTTCAGATCTTTACTATTTTTCTCAACAATAAATGCTGATATATCATGCTCCTTTGGATCCTGCAAAAAAGTTTACTTTTTACAAAAGATTTGAATAAGCTGTTTAGACACAAACAATATATATTAGTATTAATAATTTTTAAACTATTTAAAAAGTATAAATCAGCTGTACAAATGCTAAATTAAATGCTTAATTGCCTAAAAAATAAGCCTTATGGCAAATTACAATGGATTGTTGATCCACTAGTTTTATTTGCCATAAGGTTTGGGCAGAAATTTTGGTCATCAAGTTTCTTCCCCTCTCTAGTGATTCTGATTGACCTCTGCTGCACTTCAAAATTCATTAAAATGAATCTCATTTGACCAGCTTTCCCCCAGGGTGGCTGCGGTAGTCGAGTGGTATAGGTATCGGATCGTGGCTGGCTTTGTCATGAGTTCGGGCCCAGTACCACTAAAGACCCGCCGTGTAGGGAAGCGATGCACACTAAATCTGTCGAGAGCTGAAACGTCCTCCCGTTGGTGTGGTAGTTAGGAGAGGAAGGGGGGTGCCAGCTCAGGTGTCGTCCACATCACTTGACCATGGTTCATAATTACGTGGTCCATCGCCAAAAGCCCTTGTGTAGCTGAACAGTGTGACGTTAATATACACTCGCTCCTCTTCCCCAGGAGGTTGGTTTTATAACTCCAAACCTTTTTGACTGAGTGAATCAATCAATTGATCCAGATCAGGAAAAAGTGAATCAGATTTAGAAAAGTGGAAAAGTTTTAGTGTTGTATGAAATTCTTTCTTTTCTTCTCTTACTTTTTGTAAGTAAAAAATATTATTGCTTCTGACAATCTTACTCTGAGCCTCAAATTTTCTTTGATTTTAATTCATTTCAACTGAATTATCCTTCATTTTTACATTTTATGTATCTTAAATTAAATATACTAAACAATTATTTAGGAATTTTTTATCATTGTATCCACTCTTATAATATTTAATTGTAATTTCTTCCCTTTAGCTTGCAAAAATAAGAACTATTTTGATAAATTTTATGATTATGTGTCTTCCTGCACTTATTTTTAACTATGGCTCAACATAACATCCTTTTTTCACTATTGTATACCACAGTCTATAAAATGTTTGCTTTACATCAACATGATAATTTTTTTTTATTTTTCAATAAACATCTACAAAGTCCCTCTCCCCATAATGTACTGTATATTAGCTACCAAGCCCTTGTAGACATGGTAAGTTACAAAATGTGAAAGCCATTTCAATGATGGCTCTCGCTACCAAATTTGGACACTTGAATTATTTTTATTCACGCTCTCATTGAATGCTAAATATTGCTTTGATTTAATTTTGTAGAGAGTACCTGAGCCAAATTGACACTCAAGGGATCTTTTACATGCAGTATAATCATATGACATGCATGTATACAATTTTTGTATCCATAAAATCTATTGACTAAATCTGGGATTGAATACGCAACCTTGGGCTTATGAAGCAAGTAAGCTACCTCTAAGCCACCAACATCTACAAAGTTAAACATAAGATGATTACTCCAAACTTTAATTAATAGTTGTATTAAAAACTGATTAGAATATGCAATTACTTTTCTTATAAACTTATTTTTCATTAGATTCATCTTTTAAACAAATGCTTTATAACACTTGCATTGTTTTGCATTATGGTACCAAAAGAGAGATTTGTTATATTCAAAATTTGTCATGAATACAGAACTAATCTGTATATTGTATATTATTTCATTATTTGAAAATAAAGTATTAACTGATATTTAAAATATGGTTGGTACTTTTATTTGATTAGACAATTAATATAAGAATTCAAGCACAAGAATTGTTTCACATATTGGGGAATATTTTAATGAGGAAAAATTTTTTTTTTCATTGAATTCAATTATATTGACATAACTACATTCTTTTATCTCAGTTTATTAAAGAAAAATTATACTTTCTCTTTTCCTATTGCAAAAAATTTTATCTTACATGAAATAATGAGGTTATTTATATTTTTCCTCAAAATTAGCCAATGTTTAATTATAGCAAATTTGTTTAAAAATATATGTATTTAAGAATTTCAATACAATTATACATTTACTTGCACAGTAAATTTATTGGGTTTTGACTAAACTACAAATAAATACAAAATTTTATTTAAAAAAAAAGTACTGTGTACTTATTATTATGAATGAATGTATATAAATAAACATATCTTGAAATGTTTTGAGAAAATCATAATCTTTATAATTAAAAAGAATATCATCCTTCAGTTCCGTATCAGTATAAACTTTTCAATAATTATGAAATACTTAGTTCTCATGATGTTGAATGTTTCATTAAATATATGTAAAAGAATTTTTCAAATAATATACCAATTTTAATTTGTTTTTTTCTTCAAATGAAATTTGATAAAAAAACTTGTATTTTTCTAACATTTCTTTGCATCATCAATAAATAATATGAAATTTTAAAAATGATATTAGAACAGTATTAACTTGGCTCTTTTTTGAACTTTTCATAAATGATGATTTTAATAAATAAATAAATCTTGATTGATACATTAATTAAAAACATTGCCTGATAATATTTGAATGAAAGAATTCATAATTCATCATTTGATTACAGCTGAAAATGTTATAAGTGTTTGTGTAACATAATACAGTAATCATGCATTAAAAGCATTGGCCAAGTTAGATAATTTTGATAATTTATTAATACTAGCATTTTTTTTTTAAATTCTGGCAAATTAAACTTGTAATTCCAACAAAACATTTTTTTAAAAATAATCTATCCACAAAAACATCTCTAGAAATTTCTTGTGCTAAAAACTACAAGATTTCAAAACAGTTTCCCTAAAACAAGGAAAATTCTTCCTGATTAAGGATTTTCTGAACTGCAAACATTCCAGAAATTCCAAGCGACCAGTGGCTCACACCAGGGGGCCCGGGCCCCCCCGGGGGTGGGGACCACCCTAGAGCCCTTGATTTTTTTCTGAATGATTATAATGCTAAGTATATAGTATGTAAAATTTAATTAGTATTTGTTATTAATGATTAATTAATTAATGTCAATTATTTATTCAATAATTAGGTTTTTACTGTGTTTTGTTCCCGAAAATCGACAAAATCAAAAGGAGTATGATACAAGAATGGTGAACTTTCGACCCTGGACCCCCCCTTCCCCTTTGAAAAAAATTCCTGCGAGCACTACTGCAAGCAACCACAATGTATTATTTTGTTACCAGTGTTCAAGGGTACTCATTATTGTTTGACAATAGCTGGAAAAGAACATGTATTTATTTTTTGAAGAATATTTTCTTCAAAAAAATTAAATATTTCTTGAAGGTTGATACTCTGTTGAAATAAATATACAAGTGTTCTATTTTTTTAATAAGGGAAAATAAATAATTTAACTTTATTTATTTGATTTTCATGTAAAAAAAAAATATATTCAAGGAAACAACTTAAAATTTTTAAGAATGTTTAAGCAAGTCTTTAATGTTTTCAAAAATGTAATTACATAAATGAAACATCTAAATGAAATTTAATCATCTAATGAAAAAAAAAAATAACGCATTTCTTTTATCTCAATGAAACAGAAAATTCAAACTTTCACTAAATTAACAATGCTCATACACACACAAAATCAACACAACTTTAAATATTAAAAAAATCTTTAATGCATTTATCTATTCTATTAACTTTTAAATCCTCCTGACCAGAATATCTGCTGTTGCTCCTCAGCGCCCAAGGTCATGAATATTGAGACAGGCACAGTAGACCTTGGCCCCTATGGGTTAAAGTGCCACTGAGTTAATTAATGCTTAATTTTTATAATTGATTTTGCAGAAATAGTACTAATTAAAAAAATCCCATCTGGATTGAAGAAATATTTAAGCTTATTAAAATATTCAGAGCTTCATTTTAGATATTATATTATTTAAAATTATTTTTGTAGTCAATTGAGAGAACAAAGATTATTACTTACTAATTCATTTTGGGTTTTAGCAAATACAATAAAAAGTCTAGCCATATCAGCATTGGTTACCCAAGACTTGGTTCCACTTAAAACAAAACTTCCATCTGGAGATTTCTTTGCAGTGGCAGACATTGTCAGCAAATCACTGCCACTGCACAAGGTAGAAAAGAAATGATTAGCATGTATTATTCACATAGCTTTAAGTAATTAGTAGAACAAGCAAACAAATTGAAGAAACTATGTGAAACACCAACTAATGGACATAATTGAGGAGTTTAATAATTAGAAATTATCCAAGACAATAAGGATGAGCTCTGATGCACTAATTTTTGGCATTATTTTATCATCTTTATTAATTACTGCAATAGCATGGGAGTGATCTAGGCCAGACAAATGAGAATAAAAAGGCAGAGTAAAATGAACTTCAAAAGCATGGTGCTTACATTAATTAATATACACATACACACAAAAGCTGAATTTTTGCTTTAATTACTGGATTAACATGATTTTTGACATTTATGTACATACATTTACTATACATCTCCAAATGTGTTTTTAAATCTACTTAAAACATTTTTGTTACCAAAAAAAAATAAATAAATTTGCTCTCCATTCTGAATATTAGGAAACTAATTCTTAACAGTTGTAGTATAGCTTTTAATTGTATGTAAGTAATTTTTGTTAAAAAAATCTTATTAACAAAAAAAAAAAGGAAATTTAAAAAAAAATTTTTTTTTTTTATTCAGCATTTAAAAAAATTTTAAACATACCTTCCCATTTCAGAACAGCATAAAGCTCCAATTAATTCTCCAGATGCCATCCTAGGAAGATACTGTGATTTTTGAGCTTCTGAACCAAATTGTAAAATAGCCTAAAATAAAAATTAATCCTGATGTTTTAAACTTAGACACCACAGATAAATAAAAAATTTTAACACCATACAAGCTAAAATTAATGTCTATGGCATTGATGGCTCAAGTTATATCTACAATAATAAAAGTATAAAATCTATTCTTTCAAAGTAGTACTATTTATATATTAGCTTCTCTGGATGATGCAAAAATATGTATTTAAAACATTTTAGCTATCTATCATACATTTTAAGAACCTATTTTTATCATAAGGATTATTAAAACTAATTAATAATAATTCTATTTCCTAAATATATATATATGTACACATAAATTTTTGGTTTTATAAAGAGAAAATAAATTCATACACAGTTTTATCTTTCTGTTTCAAAATAATAATACAGTGAGATCTCCATTTTACGAACCTCTACTTTGTATATTTCTTTGTTTTGTTAACTTTTTACAGGAACCAGCCTGGAAAGTACAAGCTAAAATTGAAAGATGAATCTCTACTCAAAGAGTTTCCCACATAACAAACTTTTTTGCAATTCAGCGACTTCCTTCAATAGAGGTCCGATTGTACTTTTAAAAGCAATTTTTGAAAGAAAAACTGAAATATATGGTTTTTAATTATGATAGTGTATAAGTTAAATATCAATTTTTTTGTTTACCATGGATCATAAAGAAAGCAATGGAATTTAACACTGAAACACATATCTCTTTATTGATATCAAAACCACTTTTGTTAGTGTCAATAGAAGGAATTTACTTAATGTAATGAACAACTTTGGCATTCCATCTTAACTCATTAAATTGATCAGACTTACAAGATACAAACTGTAAGGTAAAATTTATTAGATCACTGTTGGAAGAGCTTGATGTGCTTAGAGGTGGTTGACAGGGAGATTCTATCTCTTGCTTGCTCTTTAATATTGCACTTGAGGAAGTAATTTGTGATTCAAATATCAACAGCAGTGGACATATTTTTTCTAAATCTGTACAACTCTTAGCCTATGCTGATGATATTGATGTGATTGCTCATATCCTCCCTGTTTTGAAAGAGGCATTTCTTGCCCTTAAGGCAGTCTTCGGTTAATGTTAAAGAATAAGACCTAGATTTGGAACATTTTTTCAGATATAAAAGAAATATTAATATGATATTCTGCCTTCACTATCCTTTAGAGAGCAGCATTTTCTATCACACTCCCCATTTTTAACTGAGTTGATTCATTTTTTCTGGTATAAAATGTGTTTTGTATTTTTCCTCCTACACCATAATGTTAAATAGGCTATGCCTTCACATATTAAAACAAAAAAGAAAACATTCATGGAATATTTTGAAATTTTTAAAAACACTATATTGTTAACAGAAGTATAAGTTGCAATATTGCAAATTTCCATGGAAATTAAGGCATTTTTCTGTCTGAAAATGTGCTTCGCATTCAGTTCAAGCTCATATGTTTTTACCAAAGACAGCCTTAAGATTGCAGCATGTCAAATAAGTCTTGTTAAAAATTAAAATAGACTAAATATATGCTATTTTCAAAAGACAGAATCCAAATCCTTATCTTGAAATAGATTCATACAAATTTGAAACAGTTGTAACTGGTCTATCCGCGAATCTGTACTAATCCTCTTGGGGTAAATTTATTTCTTTTTTTAACTGTTGTTCTATTGAAAACTTTCAGTTGAGAGCTAGTCAAGAGTTAGTTAATGAGTAATTTCTGGATGATCAAATATTGCTAACTCATGATGTAGTCATAAGATAGAGATTAATAATAACGACCTGAGGTCGTACAACTAATAACAGAATTATGGTGAATTAGACCGTAGATGTTTAAAGTGTTTCAAGAGTAAGTGAATTAGATTCTAGTCAAATATTAAGTATCCTTTTTTGCTGTGTAACTGCCCTATACTTAGTAGTGGTGTGCATTTCCTACACTGAGTAGTCAATTTAAGTTAAAGAAACAATAAAGTGGAATTTGTACTGATTACTCAATCAAACCCCCAAACCCCATAAATGTAACACGTTTATTACACAGTCAAAAATTTTATATACTTGGGATCAATTATTACCTCTGATAACAGAATATCTCATGAAGTCCAGAATCAGTTATAAAACCTGCCAACCTGCCTTTTATGAACTGAGAAGGTTTTTAAAACCTAAATTTTTTTCCCCAAGAAACACAAAATTTTTAATTTATTAAACCTGTTCTGACATATGCATCTGAGACTTGGACAATAACAAAAGTGGAAGGAAATCGAATGGCATCTTTTAAGAGAAAAATATTTCGAAGTACACTTGGAGGTGTAAATGAAAACAATAGTGGGAGAAGAAGACACAATTTTGCATTATATAGAATTTATAAAAAAACCCTGACATCATTAAATACATAAAAATAAATAGAATGAATTAGATGGCCTATATAATTCGAATGCCCGATAATAATGTTGTCAAAAAGGTACTGCAGTTCAAAGTCACTGAAATTAGAAAACATGGAAGACCAAGGCTGAGATAGGCAGACTCAGTGGAATCAGATTTTGAGATTATAAATGAGAAAACTTGGGAGAACAAAAGTAAACAAGTCATTATGAAGGAATCTTCAAAGGAAGGCACTGGCCCACAATGGGCTGTCTAGCCTGATATGATGATGATGAGTATATAAGTTTATTTTCAAATGAACTATTTTATTTTTAATAAATCAATTCATTCTATCATAGAGAAATGCAAAATAAAAACACAGGAATACAGAAATTATTTTGTTGTATACCTGAGTTGCAAAAAATTCATGAGCAGCCAATGTACAGCCAATTGACAAATTAAGACCAAGAACTTCATTTAAACGCGTTGAAGCTGAATGAGTAAGATTTAGACCTCCTGTAAAGAAATGGTAAAATAATTAGATGCAACTTAAAAATAAAATAAATTTGCAAGATGAACATTAAATTCTACTAAATAGAAAGTACAATACACTAATTTACTACAAAAGTTCATAATTACAGAAATATTCATAATTTACAGAAAATATATCGGTTTATAAAAACGTACAACATAATACTTTCGTTTGCACAAATTTTCATTTATACTAAGCTTTAAATTCTGTTGATAAATTTAACTATAAAAATATTATAATACATAAAGTAAATATAAAATTAGAAACTTTCATAACTTGGGATAGTTTTTCAAACAGATCTGAAAGTCTGATAATTTTAGAGCCTTTCATTTGAAAATTACATTTTTGTTTCTACATGACTATAATGTATATTTAATTTTTCAAAGAAAAATATCATTTTGAATAAACTGCCTTCTTAACTGACTTAACAATAAAATTCTGATCAGTAGTATTCAATATGTTAACTATTCTACTCATCTGAGTAATAATATATATATATATATATGCTGTAAGTTCAATTCCTTTAAAAGAATTTTAGATTTGCATTACATACGAGAGCGGTCTGAAAATTTTCCGACCTCAACCTGAAGAGGGCAGCACTTGTCAATAAAAGCTAGTGAATTTTGTTGTTCATCTGATGACAGTTACTCACCAGCCATTTTGGACGCACAGTTGTTATGAAACAGTTATTTGAGTGAACAAATGTGAGTGTTTTTGTGAAAATGGACAAAATCTAGTAACGAGCCGTCATTAAATATTTGTTTTTGAAAGGCAATACGCCTACGCAAATCAAAGATAATTTGGATTCTCTGTATGGGGACTATGCACCATCATTTACCACAGTGAAATTTTGGGCAGCTGAATTTAAACATGGCCGTAAAAGCTTGGGAGACAATGAACATTCGGGACGTCCAAATACTGCAACTACCAACGAAAACATCGCCAAAGCTCACCAAATGGTGCTAGACGACCACCAAATTAAAGTGAGAGAGATAGCATAGGTTATAAACATGTCAAAAGAACGTGTTTGTCACATATTAAATCAACATATAGGCATGAGAAAGCTGCCTGCTTGTTGGGTGCCGCGTTCGCGCACGTTAGACCAAAAACATGTTTGAGTGAACATTTCCAATGTTCTGTTGGTGCAGTTTAGACGCAATAAATCCGAGTTTGGGCGCCGATTAATTACTGTAAATGAAATTCGGATACACTATAATATGCCCAAAACAAAAATACAGTTCAAACAGTGAACTGCAAAGGGGGAACCAGCATAAAAAAAAGCAGAAACTTTTTTCGGCCGGGAAAGTGATGGTGACTGTTTTTTGGGATAGTCATGGAGTTATTTTAATCGATTATCTTCAAAAAAGAAAAACCATTACAGGAGTATACTACGCATCATTACTTGACAAGCTGAAGGCAGAACTTGTGGAAAAACGGCCACATTTACAGAAAAAAAAATCCGGTTTCATCAAGACAACGCACCGTCTAACACCTCAGAGGTTGCCATGGCGAAAATTCACGAATTACGGTTGAACTGCTTGAACATCCGTCCTACTCACCAGATCTAGTTCCAAGCAACTTCTTTTTGTTCCCTCATCTAAAAATTGCGCTCGGAGGATAGAGAATTTCGTCAAATTGAGAGACAATCACCTTCGTGAACCATTATTTTGCAAAGAAAAACGTTGAGTACCATTTAGACAGGTTACAGAAATGGAAGCATCGCTGGAAGAAGTGTGTAGAGTTACGACACTATGTTGAAAAATAATATAAAAAAAAGAAAAATTCAGAAAAAATGTCTTGCATCCTTGTTAAGTCAGAAACTTTTCAGACCACCCTCGTACAATTCTGGCTAAATAGTCATGTTTTAATTTGGTAATTTTTGTAATGGAAAGGTTAAATTTTCATACAAACTAGGTATATACAAAATTAATAGTTAATATTAAGACCTAGAACTTTTAAAGTGTAGCTTAATGACATTATTTCAATAAATATATATAAAAATAATCCCCAAAACGGCCTCAATGAAATAATGTTTCTTTTTGGGTAAGAAACAATATACATAAATAGCCAAAAAATTTTATTCACAAATTTATTTGTAATACGTCTCATTTGCTATTAAAAAAAAGGGAGGGATGGAGAATTTCCTGAGATTAATATTATGGTTCCTAAAAGGTTAGTATCTTCAGATTTGCAGCAAAACTTTTGAATTTTTTAATTCAATTCATAATAAAATTTTTAAATTCTATTACTTCAGGGAATACTGATAAGGAATTTCTGATTGGAAAAGAATATAGCAAGAAATTACATATTTTTAAATTTACAAAAGTTGAGTACATATAAATAAGGGCATCACTATATATATATATATTAATAATAAACAAATAAATTCAGTTAAAATATATTCATTGACTACAACGTATAATTCCTTTATGTATTAAAAACACTCTTCTTCTCAATATATATATTTTAGGAGGGGGAACTCACCATATTTCGCTGGAAGAGTACGACCAAATAAACCCATGTCTTTTAATTCTTGCAAAACATCTTCAGGTATTCTTCCATTCTTGTCAATTTCCTCAGAATTTACTACAAATAATAAATTTAGCAGACTATTTATTTATTTATTTTTTAAAAAAATTTAGTAACTAAACTTTAAAAAAAAAAAATCTAAAATTTTCAAGGCAAAAAGAGATATTGGTAAAAATAAGATAGCAACTGTACCATTTTTATTAATAAATAAAAACTCAACATTCACTTATTAATTTTCATTTTTAAAGCTTTTATTTTAATTTTATTTCAGTTATCAGTTTTTAAAAATGTTAGCATTTATGGCAATGAGAAACCTTTAACATACAAATTTAAAATATTTTAAAACACATACTTGTAGGCGAAAAATTCTAAAACATGAACATTTATAGCAAAGAGGATTTTCTCCCTTTACTTAAATAAAAATCAGTAAAAATTAATTTTTCTGTAAGTGTTTTTTTTTTTTTTTAATTTTTTCACTTATTTTCTACATACTCCAGTTTGCAGCTCCTCCACCTTTTCTTCACCCAAACACTCAAAATAATAAAAATACAAAACAATTTTGGCTAAAATTAAGTGAGGAGTGAAGACTCAAGAAAATCTAGTAGACGGCCCTATAAAACAGAGTCGCTCTGAATAACTCCCACACTTTTGTGATTGCAAGTTTTTAAAATTTTGTTAAAAGGTCTAATACTTTTCTTGGTCTTTTTAAAAGTGTAATATGGTACATGAGTATAAGTTAATACCAAGCATTGATTTACTGTTTAATTTTATTATGCCATGTGTGTAAAAATTATCCCACAATAGTTTCTGATATGTTTGCATTGACTTGATTTTAAGAATGCAATGGAAACCTCTTCCTCTGTTTCTCACTTTTACTTTGATTGCCAAGTTGGTGCTTAGGACAAGAATTGGGCCCCTAAGTTCTGTTGCATTACTTGTTGTTGACCAAATGGTGCAAACATATGCATAAATCAATGTCTTTTGCTGTGCCCATAATTTAACATGAAACTCAGTCATCACATAGATTATTACTTTCATTTGACTTCCACTGCCATGTTTTTTTAGCGAACGCCATTTCAATATCCTAATATCCTTCAGCTGTAAGACAAGTTCCTCACAATAAATCTTTAATAATTCCAGAGGTAATTAAAACCCATACTTTACAGGAAGAAATGAATTTTGATGACTTTAAACCAAAGCCACTACAGCCAATGATGACGAATATTCAGCTGATTTAGTAAATGGAAGACCTCATCTCCTTACTCAGCCAGAATTAAATATTTCCCCCCAGATTTGCAATTACCTTAGACCATATTTTAACTTCTTGGATTTCGACTCCAACAATGGAATTTCTCAGAAAAAATATCTTCTACTAGGAGCAGACAATCGCATTCCATATTTTTTTTTCTTAAGGTGATGGCTCAGTATTCTGCCCTTATTCAAATGAATTGATGATACAACTAAAGATGCCATGTGACCCACTCAAATAGAGACTATTTATAGACTCATCCAAGTCTAGCTTTGAAATTGTCCTGTTGGCCAATGTGAATGATTTACCATCAGTTCCGGGAGAATATTCTGTGGACATGAAGGAGATACATTGAGCTAAATTTAAGTGTGGGAGTTATTCAGAGCAGCAAAATTGTACAATGAATCTTTTAAAACATTCTTACAAATACTTTAAGATCTTTCCTTCTCGCCCACTTTTAACTGAAATTGTTGTATTGTATTTTTATTATTTGGCATGTTTGGGAGAAGAAAGAGGATGGGGAAGACTAAAAAATAGAATACATAGAAAATAAGACAAAAAAATTTCAAAAAAAACCCCAATAGTTTTTTATTGAAGTTTTTTTTTTTTTAAATTTAAGAGAAAAATCTCTCACTACCTTGCTACAAATGTTCATGTTTTAGAACTTTTCCCCTCTGTAGCTCTACCAAAGACAATTAACAGAAAAACTATTAATTTTTTCCCTCCAAATCACTCATGGCCATGAAATTACTGAACAATGATAAAAATGGGGAAAGGGAACATTCCGTGAAGGTGGATAATGGAGCAAAATGAGGGCCATATTCAATAGGTCATTTTACATAAAAATCAGCAAAAATGGTATGAGAGTTTGATTTTTCTTTTTGTAGAGCAGAGTAATTAGTCTAATACTAAACCCAAAACCAATTAGAAGATAACAAAAAATAAGGGATAAAAAATAGATGCAATGTAATTCCAAAAATAAATAAATGAGAATGACTCCTTATTAATATTGCAATTAGAAGCAATATAATCTAACTAAATGAAATGATTTTATATTTAATCAAAACTGCAACCTACACAGGATTTTAAAAAAGTAAAAATAATTTATTAAAGAATACCTTTTTGTGACATGAAACCATTGAGAATCTTGACATTCTCTTCTAATTCAATTACTTGCTCTTTGTCCAAAATTTCAGGAAATGCCAATAACTCCTGTAGAAAAAAAAATATATGGAATGAAATTTAATTTTAAAAGTTTATTTAAAGTAAGATGAACTATTGAAAATTTTTGAAAACACTAATTCACATTATAATTGCAATATGATTGTAAAAAATACTTGAAGTGCTAGTTATCCTGAAACTTACTATAAATTTTTAGTTTTTATATGTTTTAATTTTAATAATAAACATCACATGTATGTATATTAGTAGCTGGTATGCCAGTTCTTAGCACAGGTGAATTGAAAAATTAAACAATACAGATTGAAGAGTAAAGAAGTTTTTAACGAGTTAAGTTTAAGTGAATTGCAAATGAAATAAAAACAAAAATCAAAAAAGCTTTTTGCATATCTCAGTTGAAAAAAAAATCTTATTTGCTAAATTTTAAGTCTGTAGGTCTAACAGCAGATAAAAAGGATTTTTAAAAATTTATAATATCCCCGCAACTCCCTTGTGGTTTGATTTTTTAAAACACCTTCCTTTTCTGCTCAGCAAAAGTAACAAATTGTTACAAATTTTGTAATGAATGCTTAGAATAGTGTAAATAATTTATATCTGAATATGTAGTATGTTAATATTTCTGTTGTATTTATTTTATATTAAAATTACAATATTTGCAAGAAACACTGTTCCTTACATTATAATGGCGATTAAATGGAAACATAGATAAATGTTGGCGATACAGTCAAGTTGGCATAATTTTTGGCAACCATGTTGGCAACTTCATGTTTCATTGAACGGTGCAGAAGTTGATATGCTATAGCGCCACCTGTTGGGAGCTGCAACAAAGAGGATAGCACAAAAACCTTCACCACAAAAAAATACATATACATGCCAATTTTCATAGTAATTGATTGAACAGTGTTGGAGTGAAGTGAGATCATATATACAAAAACATCCATTTATATATATATATGCAATATTTATACCTATGAAATTGGTGAATAATCACTGTAACCTTCATGGATGTAGTGCAGCAGGATAGAGATTGTGGATATGGGAGGATTCTAAGCCCCATAATGATTGCTGCATACTGATATTTTAAACTAATCACTGGTTGGTAAGTATAGCACAGTGTCCCTTCATTTAGGCGATATTTTTTAGAATTCCCAATAAAATAACAGCTTCATTCTATCAAACTGCTAACTTTGTTGAACCAGAAGCAGTGAAATGTAGACTTACTTCAATAAAGTCAAATGTTTTCTATACTTGAATGCTATTTGTTATTCCATATCAGCAAATGTTTTTAAAATGATACACATTTTTCAGAATCAATATTTCATTGGCCTAGTTGAACTTTATTTACATTTCAACATTCATTGCATTTTCATACTAAATTTGAATAATTTGTTTCTTAGCTACTTTTTTTTTTGTTTATGTACAGTTACTTCTCCTAAACAGTACAACTGAGAAACATAATCTACATTCTTTTTGGAAAATGACATTTAGAGCACAAGGGCAAATACCTATAATATAATGAAGCATTGCAACATTTGATTTTGAATATCCAATGTTAACTTCCTAAAAAGGACATACATTTGATTGAGAAGAAGGATTCCACAGATCAATTTATCAGGAAATACCACAAGAGAGGAATATATAAGCATTGTATTAGGAATTCTGTGAGAAAGAATAGTTGCAGAAAGTAAATTAGATATGTTCCACATTTTAATAAGAACAAATATGTAGCTTAAAAATCCAACAGTAATTTAATTTCATTTAAAATTGTCTAAAAAAAAGTATTACAACAACAGAAACTCATCATTTCATATGAGATTTAATTCCATTTCCAAGCGCATATGGAAAATGATGCAAAAAACTATAAATTTTTATGAGTATTTGCTATTTGCAAATGAGTTTGTCACCAAAAACATTACAAAGGGGTTCTACACTATAACCCAAATCCCTTCTGATAAAACAAACATTTTTATTTTTTCATCTTTTCAGAGAAAATATTTGAAATCCCATACTCCACATAAACATTCTTTTCACTTTGGAAATAAATAATGTAATTTAAAATATGAATTAAATTGGGTAATCCCAGGGCATGGGCCAGTAGGGCCGCAATAGGGGCCTCGTCTTGTTTTCGAATCAACCTTAATAAGATCATAGTTCAAATACTTAAAACGGTTAAATGTTGTTTCAAGTTGCATTCTCCAAAAAACTGGGAATTTCAGATGATATGTCAACTGGCAACATTTGATGACTGTTAAATATATATGTCTAGGCCTATCACCATACACCATCATTACTAATGCAGTCAAAAGATGGCAGTTGGTCGAGCCAGTTTGTGCAATTGTAAGTCGAGCACATTTATTTGTTTTGGGTTATTGTTTGTACGGGCATTTGACAATGTATGCTATGTACTGTCTACTTTTAAGGGTCATAAATGGGACCTACATTTGTGTAGAGGTTCATGGACTCAAGAAGTCTTAAGATGTTCCAGGGTAATCCCTCCCTTCCCCCCCATGAAAAATGACTCACTATGCCACTGATTTAGTGTGAAAATAAAATAATCAATGGAAAAGCTACAATCCACATACGGATAAATCAAAATAGCACAATGTACAAATATAAAGTTCTTTGTTGAAAAACTGTTTTTGATAGAAACAAACTCATGTATTTTTTATATTTTAATTACAAGATAAGGTGAGTAATTAAGCATCCTTGATGTCTGAAAAATAACTACAACATCAATTTTTGACAGATTTTCTTTCTCATTACTATCTAATATAATACATAAGTAGGAAAAGGAACTTACTACATCAAATTTTCCTCGAAAAAAGTCTTTCATAAAAGGTGGCCGTTTCCACTGAGTTACAGTTGGTCTAGTCATTTGAAATTTTTCTCTTATAGTAATTTCTTCAGTTTCAGCATTTTCAGTAGAATATTTCCTCACTGATCTCCCTAAACCGAAATAATGTCTGTTCTTCATAACTTTAAATAAAAACCGATTGGAATATTTTAAGGCAGGCCACAAGATTTTGTTAGGCTCCATTTTTTCAAATTCTAACAGAGAAACAAGAAATAGATTTATGAGACTTGCATAGATGAGGCTTCTCCTAGAACACAGAAATGTATATAAATACAGAAGAATTCAGGATATTGTCTTTATCTGTTATATAGAATTGAACAGAAGAATTTTTTTTTTAAAAAAAAATGAACTTTAATGTTTATATCACATAGATAATCTTTCTTCTTTTATTGGTTTCATAATCTTTTCATTATTTTTGTTAAGGTTTTTTAAATTATATGTTGCTCAATTAATTGCAAAGAGTTTCATACAATATTAGTTTCTCTTAACAAATATTTACTTTATAAAACTATATATTTAAAACATATGAAATATATAAAAAACACACAAAATAGCAATAAATGAATCTCAGTAAATGTTACTCAGCAAATATTTTTATGCATATGAATAAGAGCTATATATAATGAAGAGTTAGTTATAATTAAAAAAGCACACAATAATGATCACAGAGCATTGAACTTTTGATGCAGCAATGGAAACTGTTTACAAAATAAAGTGATCCCACTTTTTTATGATCATTTACATTAACTTTATGAATAGTTAAGAGAGTAGTCATGACAAGTAATGACTAGGTATAAAAGTATGTAAGGTACTAGCACTGAAATAGATGGGACTGTGGGTAGCCTAGTGGTTAGAGCCAGTGATGTAACAGTTAACATTTGGACCCCAAGTTTGATTTTACAAGGGGTGGCAGTCAATCTTTGGGCGCCCTAGAACCCTGCCCCCTCCCCTGATGCGGAGGCATACATTGCACCACTGGTTAGAGCATCAGACTCCAGACCGGAGGGCCTGGTTTTGATGCCTGATGCCACTAAATACTCTCTGAGTATGTGCTCATTAAATCAGTGGGTTCGAAAGTCTTGTGGGTGGTCACAGCAGAAACCACAAGTGCAGAATATTTCCCTCCCCTACAGCCCATGCCTAAATTGTGGAGGTGGAAACAGGTGGTGTTGCCATCTATCAAGTAGAAATCCAACCTGTGTCTCAGGCTCTGGTAACTTTCCTTCTTTTTGGGAAGGACACAACAACTGCACTAGATTTCTTTTTGGATTCATTAAGAAATATTTTTATTATATCTAGGAAATAATCAATAATAAATAACTTCACAATTTTGAATACTATTCAAATGTAGGTTTTATTAAAAAAATAGATAAAAGAATTGACCAAGAATGGAAACTGCATTTATTGGAAACATATATATTCTTATATTTTCCAGTGTGTGAGATACAGTAGAAAATCAACAAAACCAAAAGGAAAGCTTTAGCCAAAAAATGATATTGCCGGATTTAATTTAAAAAAATTTCAATAATAACGATTAATCTACAAAACTGTTTGTCAATAAACAAAATTCGAAATGCTTCAAAATGTAAAGTTTCATAAAACAGAATAGGGAAACAAATCCGAAATTAATTTACGAAGGTTATAATTTGGGAATAAGTGCATCTACACCAAAAACAGCTTTCCACAAAACATCGAGAAAAAATACATTTCAATGCATGCATTTCATTTTCAAAGCATTAAAGAGAATCTCGTTATATGTCATAAATTGTCAACAATGCCATAAAAATACGTGAATGACTTTTTTTAAAAAATGTTATTACATTCAATATTGTTCAGTTTCCTATAAAAAAGTGCCAATAAACACCATAAAGTATTTCCTTCGCTTTCAAATCAAAACAATAAAAAAAATTCACCTTTAAATAAAACAAAGAAAATGCTATTGCTTTGATTATATAATAGAGAAATTTATTTTTTAATAACTTCCCATTCAGTCACATTGATGTTTACATGCGGCGAGCATGCTAGAAATTTCATAACAAATAGGTTTTTCATTTCACTTCACATAAAACATAACTTTTGTTGATTGATTGATTGATAAGGATACAGAACACAGCAAATGCTTTTATAGTTCCAGCTCACACTCTTTGATGACAACATCCAGTGGGTTTCGGTAGTGAAATATCTGGGCCTACACATTGATAGCCGCCTAACCTTCAAAAAACACATCGACTATCTCACTGAAAAGTTCTGGGGTAGAATACATGTAGCCATCTCCCTTGTCGGGAGGTCACCTCTATCTCTGGAAAATAAAGTAATTCTTTATAGACAAGTTTTGCGCCCAGTGATCACGTACGCTTCCCCGGTATGGGGAGCGGTAGCTGCCACCCACATGAAAAAAATTCAAGTAATTCAAAACAAAATACTCAGCGTCATGACCAACGCACCTTGGTACGTTCGGGATGACGTTATACACTACGACCTACATATGGAGCTGATTTCTAATTACATCACTAAACTTTCTAGAAATGTTTTTAAACCTATAGAATCTCATGACAATCCAATTATTAAAGCACAATCATTGTTTACTTATCCTCATCCTAAAATTAAATATGCATACTCTTCAACGAAGTGGAGAAATCCGCTTCGCCCCCCTTAACACAACAATTCCACTCTTTTCACACTCTTAACAACACAAGTAGTTTCGTTACATTGCATCATTCCTTTTGGGTTCATTTGGTGAACTGTCACCGTCTTGATTAACTGCCTCGGCCGTCCCGTTTTCCTTCCTGCGTTTCTCCCCCTCCACCCCGCCGGCGTTCTGCTTCGATGGAATGCTGTGCTTGGGGGCACGTTTACCCCTCACCATTTGGGTGAGCTTTCTCTATTTGACATCCTTCAGTCATATGGTTTTTCTTTTCCTCCCATCCTTCTGGGAATAGGCGCCTTTGGCGCCGGCGCCCGCGATCATCTAATTTTAGTTAGTAGCTTTTATAGTTAAAACAAAGTCATGCTAATTAAAGAAATATCCAGGGGCATAGCTACCATTGTATCGGCCATATCAACGATACAGGAACAACGAAGAAAATCGTGAAATGTTCAAGGTTCCAGGAAAAAGTTCGCTATATAGAAAAATTCGCAATATAGAGGTTCGTTATAGAGAGGTTCGACTGTATATTAAAACAATATGTAGTTCTGTGCTTATAATTAGAACCGAATTTTTTCTAAATCTTGTTATCTGAACTCTTTGATAAATATCAGTGTCAGTTCACGGCATGCGAAACGCCATCTGTGTAGTTAAAAGAATTAGGTGTGTATTGTTGTGTGTCTTCAAATAAGAATATGTGAACTGTGTTTGCGCAAGCCCAACTGCGCATGCCCAGTAATTCTGATATGAATGTAAAAAGTGTTGTGAGTAAAAAATAAATGCCAGTCCACTAGAAACTGTGTCATGAGAATAATGAAGGAGTAATTAAGCTATCGACTAAAAGAGAACCATAAAAATGGACAGTGTTTGCACCATAAAACTGGTTATTATGCGAGAGACCCTGGAGTCAATTGCTTAAATATTGAAGTTGACCCAAAAATCAGATTTGGAAGATCTAACCAAATATATTAATCTGGGAATTAAGATTATTTGCTCATCAGTAACATAATTTCCTAAAGCATATTGATGACATTATTTTTATACACCTATATGACTTTCTGATTTATTGTCCCAGGACTATTGTAGCAGAATTGACTATTGAGGAGAATTTTACACTCGCACACACGCACAATTCTATGTTTCACATTATTTTTATTCTGTTCATATGATCCTTTACCACAGTGTCATATTTACTTAATAATTTAATTAAATTTAAGAAATTTCCCTTGTTAAGCGTCCCTATAATTCATGGGTTCCTCTAAGCAAAAGATTATTACATGCTAGAAATTGAATCACTTCTACAATTCTTTTAAATAGTAGTTTAGATCTTTTCGTTTCCGTATTTATATTAAATTGATTTGCTTTATCAATAGTTGGATGTAAATTTAATCTCGTCTTAGTAATATTTTCTAAGCAATAAGCGAATCAGTGACAAGCACAACGTTGATGATTTTGAATTATAGTTGACAGCCTACTACAGTTATTATAGCCATCTATACAGTAGTG
Source organism: Trichonephila inaurata madagascariensis (assembly GCA_019973955.1). Lineage (NCBI taxonomy): Eukaryota > Metazoa > Arthropoda > Arachnida > Araneae > Nephilidae > Trichonephila > Trichonephila inaurata. The sequence continues at coordinate 109,358 of BMAV01019752.1, read as the reverse complement.
GCAAAAGTCCGAAAACATTCAATTTTTTGCCTTATTTTCATTTTTGACTTAATTTTTCGTTGTGAAATTATCGTACTATCTTTGCCATTGTTATTGCTTCTATTGTAATTTTTCATGATGATTTGAAATCTGTACAATTTATGTAAAATAAATAGTTTTATCAATATTTTGGAAAAAAAAAAAACCCGTGATAAGACAAGTACAAGGCAAATGTAATAATAAGTTATTATCTTTTTAAACCAATTAAATGCTCCATTATTCCAACCAATTAGAGAACAGTAGTGATGAAGAGTTGAAAGCAGAATGTGCAGCATCATTTAGTGTATTGAAATTGTTGCAAGTTGAAGTACGCGGGGGATAATATTAAAATTATAGGTAAATTTTTCTTTCTGTGTTATAATGAAAAATATAAAATAATAATTTTAAAGGAAGATTATTCTATGCGTCTAATTGCTTTCCAAGTACCATGTGGTCTTTCTACTGTCGTGAGGAAGTTGAATAAATATTGTGAAACAAATTATATTGTTAACAGAAAGCGATCTAGACAACCCAAGAAGAATAACTTTAATTAAAATAGGGTGTTGCACACGAGATTTCGCTTTAAATAAATGGCTTAATTCACTGCAAATTTTGAAATAATGGATTTTGATATCGAATGGGAAAGTGTGCCCTTGAATTATGAGAGGAAGATTGCTGGAAGTTGGATTACGAGGCTTCAAAGCTAGCTTACAACCATTACTGTCTGGTTGGTGTGGATAAAGGATCATTCACTATGGACAGAGAGATTAGAGACTTAGAAAAGGTGATAATTGGTGATGAAAGTCAGTTTTGTTTTTAACAGTGCCTATGAAAGGCGACACACTTGTAAAGAGTTCAGGCCTCAGTATTTGAAGTCCACAGTAGAGCATCCAAGAGAAGTGATGTTATGTGGATGCATGCCTTCTAGTGTAGTTGGAAGTTGAGTTAAATTGAGTTTGGTGTTTTATGGCCAGTTTTGGCTATACTGCGCCAAACATTCATAGGTCTGTGGTCTGGACGGGAAAAGAAGAAAAGAAGAAATTGGATGACAAGATGGAGGGTCAAAAATAGAGAAGGATCACTGGGGTACCCCAGGGTCGTGACACCCGTGTTTACCAAAGATAGTAAACCCCTTGGGAAAAGGAAAAGATCACTAGGGTACCTAGGGATTAGTGCCGTTGGAAGACTTCACAACGTGAGAAGAACAGGGAAAAGGAAGGTATTCTATAAAATAATACAGAATAATACAAATTAAATAGCTTTTAACCGCGGGAGATCTTTTTGGAGATCACACACACAGCAACGGATTCTCCAGGACAATAATGCTCCATATCAAGATGCAAATGTAGTCCAGAAATGTTTCGTAGACAATACTGTAAATTGAATGAACTGATCAGGAAATTCTCCAGATCTTAATCCTAGAAAGAACCTACAGCAGTTGCGCACACAAATATTTTTCCGGGGGAGGGGGGGAAATACAGGGTCGAAAGCCCACGATTCTTGTTCACACCCCAATACGCCCCCTCCAAACACATTCTTTTGATTTTGTCGATTTTGGAAACAAAAAACAGTAAAAAGTAAATTATTGAATTAATAATCAATATTAATTAATAAAATAAATTGCTCAAAATAAATACTTAATTAAACTTTACGTATTGTATACATAGGATTATCGTCAAACGAAGAAAAAAAACCCAAAGACTATGGGGGAAGGGTGTGGACCCCCCTCCCCCTTGTGTGTGCCACTGACCTATGGCATAAAATTGGTTCTGATATTTTGAAAAAAAAAAGTTTCAAACAAAGTTGAGTTAATTCAGGTTTTGATATTTTCTTTCAACCATGTGATCATAAAAGAACTTCTTGTGAAATTGATGTGTTCTGTGCCAAAAAGAAGTAGAACCATAATTAAAGTAAACGGCTGGACCACACAAAATATATATATGTATATATATATATATATATATATATATATATATTGAGGATCAAACATGAAGCAATCATATAATTTTCAAAATGCATGTTAAATGTATCATACTTATAAGGTTTTGTATGTTCTTCTACAACGCGTATATGTTTTCTAAATTGTGTTATTCTGTACATATCACACATTCTTGCGTTCAGGCAGGTGTATTACAACAAAAAAAAAAGTTTGTTGTATTGAAAAACTGGTAACAGATTTTAAACCAGCATAAAAAATACATTAGAATCCATAAAAATATAGTTAAGATAATACAATAATTTCATAACATAAAATTAAGTCAAACACAAAAATTTGGCGAAACATAGGAATATGTTCAGAACTTTTTGCCATCACTGTATGTTCTTTTCTTTTGGAAAATGGTATAAAAAAAACAAATACCATGTTTTGCGTGTTTGAATACGAGTAAATTAATCAGATACGAAGCTAGGTTTCAACACCTAGGTTTCAACACATTCCTCATTCAGAATATGTAACACAATTGTGGTATGTAAACTTTCCATTTCACTCTTTGCAAAATACGACCTACGCTAGCCCTACTCACGCCTGCTTCACGTGCACATTGTGTGGTGACCGTGTGAATGAATCTAACAATCCAACAGAAGACGCTTCGCTTGTTGATGCGCGTGGTCGGCCTGATCGTCCTTTATGCATATCCTTTATTGTTCCATCAGTTTCAAACTCATCGCGAAGACGAGCAATGTTTTAGCGTGTTACTGGTTCCATTCCATATTGTTGCATCTAATGATGTTGTTTCACTTCACTGATATTCACGATCTTCCAATACCATTTTCAAACTATTTCTTCGCTGCTCGAAAGTCAGACGTACTCGTTCCACGGTCTCATTGTCCCTACTGAAACACTAGTGCCATCTGACGCTGAACTATTGTTGAATGCGTCGAAATACTAATGCCAACTGTTAATACAGCTCTTACAAATTAAACCTACAGTCAATGCGATCTCAAACTTACGGCATTAACATATTACCCAGTCTTAAAGTGTGTATACATTTTTTTAATCACTTCTGTACATGATGAATCATGTTACATTTGTGTTTACACACACACACACACACACACACACACACACACAC
>BMAV01019752.1:67500-86797 GCA_019973955.1 Trichonephila inaurata madagascariensis | reverse complement strand
AAAAAAAAAAAAAAAAAAAAAAAAAAAAAAAAAAAAAAATTGAAACATTGATAAACTTTTGAACAAGACAAACTGAACAATGTGATGAGTATTTTATTTTAATTTAAATATGCCTAAAATTATACAAAAATATTAGATTGGTTAGAATATTAAAGTCATAGAACGCCCCGATGGATAGCATTTGCACATAAAATCTTACCAGTTATTCTTTCTTTCGTTACATGGAAAAAATGATATAGAGTTTTATCTAGCCCCAAAAAAAGATTTACAAGACATTTTTCAAGTTCTAAATTTCTCATTCAAATTTTTGCGTTTGAAAAGGAATCACCGAAAAAAGGAAACAAAAAAGGGATCAAGATCTCATCAAAATGTCGTTTAGATTTAAAATTACACAGAGAATTATTAGTTATCTGCTTCAGGTTTGAAGCGGAGCTATCTATTGAATACTATCTATTGACAATCATTGTTCTCTATACCATTTCATGCATTTTCATTGATGTTGGGAAGTTAAAGGCAAAACAAAGATGTCACAAAATAGACCTGCCTCACACACATTCCGTATAATATCTTAGTTTTAAAAAAGATGCAACTTTTACATTGCAGACAATGATAAGAGTAGTAACTGTCGATCTCGTGTTGCTTTTTCACATAGACTTTGATCTGTATTTCACCATTGTAACAGACAATGTTGATTGCAGTTTTACACAGCTGTCTGTACTACCCAAAGGGCAGCTTTCAGCCTGTTATCTCAAATCCTCTTGCATTTCAACTATAATATCCTACAGGGCCGCTTTTAATCTCCCCGACACCCTAGGCACTTCAAATCGTTACATCCCTCCCCCTCTCCTTTAGTTCTTACCTTGCCAGTTTTGATTTGGGAGGGATTTTCTCTTAAATCTCTTATTCTTTTTCCTTTCTTTGTTTTTAATGTTTGGAGTGTTTCCTGTGGTGGTTTCCACCACCTATTGACCCACTCTGTCATGGACTGGCAACCGTAAGGCAAGGATAGTGGCATGGTTTGGCCACTTTTGTTCGTTTCTTACCCCACAACATCATGCAGCAGCCCTCTATCCACCCTTTTGTAAATTTGAACAGTAAATTAATGAAATAATTTGCAATTACAGTCTAGAATTTACATCAGTGGCGTAACGGAGGAAATTAATGCCCCACTGAAAAGCCAGGTTTTGGGTCCCCATCCGGATGTTACAAAGGGATTCAAAACCATAACCTTTGATCCCCCTAAAATTCTTTCTCCCCCCTCGCTATGGAGGGTGCACGTTACGCCACTCGTATACATTATTGTATAAACTGTTTTCAACTTATTGATTATCATCTCTTCATCGCTTAACGCTTTACTGTCTTTCTCTTTTAGACGTCCTTATTTTTTGTTGAGTCACTGTCACTGTGCTGATACAACAAATGGGTTTTCTTCCAGGTATGATCATTGCAAAATCATTAATAACATCGTTATAATCTATTTCCTTGGTAATATCATTTAGAGTGCGTAGCAACATCAAACTATTGAGCTTTTTATTTTTCATCTAGATCTCATTTTAGTCCTTACTCTCTAAAAAGTAGAAATGCTTTTCTCATGACTTGCTAGGGGGCGGTATGTTACCTGTAATTTTAATTTTTTCTCGTTTTTCGTACTCCAACTTTTTGCGCCCTAGGCATGTGCCTAGTGCGTAAGCAGAAAACGCGGCCCTGCTATCCTCTTGAAAAGTCATTTTAATTATTTATGAGGCCTTCGAAGGCACAGGCATGACACTATCAGAAATTTCTAGAGATAACCGTACAGAGAGAGACACAATGATGAGACCCACAGTGTATTATAACCCAAGATGGAAAATTATTACATATAATCTCAAAGGGCTAAATACATAACGATCATATGCTAAATACAATCTACTGTTCACCGTTGAATTAAAAACTGCCATTAAACTTGTTCATCTTGTAAAATTTTGATAAAATTTCAAATTGGAGAGTTAGATACAGACATTTAAATATTAAGATTCTTCAAAAAGTTTTTTAAAATAAAAAAAAAAATCTTCAGAGATATTAGTTTAATTTTAAATTAAGTGCATTTTGTGCTTACCTATGTGTATTTTTAGTGTTGACAAATATGTACATTTTCAAAGAAAATTTCTGTAAAAAGCAAAAGTTGGCAACAGCGAAGAACATGAACTGATTGGCTTAAATAAATGTTTGCATTTATCATGTGACTATGACATCACCAGAACTTAAGAGATTATTGGCTGAAAACACGTGATTGCCGTCATCATGTGTCACATGAATTTAACTCATTGCGCAGAAGTGATACTAAATGACTGAAAAGTTTAGCACCAAAATATCCCTATTAATTCTGGCATTTTTTTAAAAGTAAATTACTTTTCATTTTCTACAAAGACACTTACCTCTGGATTTCTTCTCCTCAATTCAATAACTTTTTTAATTCCTGTCATTAGCATTGCATGCGGGTACTTGCCCTGGTTCATGAGCATGGATATAAACTCTTGTAGCTTTATGCACAGCTTCCGAAAAAAAGGAAATACCACTGGAAAAGTACAATGAGCTTAGATCAGGAATACTGAGAATTATACATTACGAGCTGTGTGTGTGTGCATGGATTCCTTATGACTATTAAGAAAGCCACAAACATTCATAAAAGTAGATTGCCTTACATAATTTGTTTGCTTATATTTTATAAATATAGCGTTAAAAAAAGACAATAACAAGTAATATAAAAAAAATTTTTTTTGTCAATTCCTACTTAGACCAACAAAGAAAATTTTTATTTTAGCTACCTTTTATTAAATAGTAACAATTAATATAAATATGTATATACATAGGACAGAATCACAGCATTAAGTGGTAATTAATTTTTATTATTTATCATTAAAGTATCGTATTGTCATCCAAAACAATCGTGTCTATAAAATTTCAGTTCAACTGAATGCTTTAAAACGCGAGAAAAAAAACCTTTTTAAGTTTTGATACAAGTCGCCAAAAAGGATGCCAAACTGGCTGTGTGTGTATTTGTAATTCTTTAAATAATTAGTTTTAATCAGTTAATTTTCACTAATTATAATTAAATTACAGTATTGTCATCCAAAATAATCATGCATATAAAATTTCAGCTCATTTGAGCGCTTTAAAATGTATTTTATTAACGATTGAAAATTCCACGAAGATAAATAAATAAATATATTGAGAGTGTCAGCTAATAGTAGGAATTGAAAAAGTACATAAAAGGTATAACTTGGTCTATGATATATTAAATTAAAAAAGTAATATTTTATTTGATTTTTGTTACTGGCAAGAACAAAATTATTTAAAAATTTTATCAACCAAGAAGATGTATAATTTCAGTTTTTTCATAAACGTATGGTTTGAAACATTTCTTTCCATGCTTGTGGGAATTCTAAGCGAATTTTAAGTACATTTCAACAAAAATTCAGTTAATCCAATACTTTTTTATTAAATTTACTTTTCTGGTTTTCGATATTTCAGATATTATGAATTAAAAATATTGCCTGATTGCATTTTCAGGTAGAATTGTAAAAATGCGCAGTAGATGAAAATGTGTTAAATAATTATGGAAAAAGGGTTTTAATTTTTGAAAATCATTAAAACACGTACTTCAGAAGATATAAACCAAACCATCTATCTCAGGAGTCGGCAAACCTTATAGCTGTGGCGTGCCAAACCAATATGATTCAGCATGCCACACAGTAGAACATGTTTGAAATAATTCAATTTTCGCGATAGTGCATGCAAAATTGGAGAATAGAGGTCAATCCTTTATATTTACAGTTTTATTATACAGGATGTCCGGACTAAAAGTATTCAAAAGTAATAGCTTATTTTTACGGAACTACCCATCAGAATGTAATAAACTGTTTCTCCATGGTTTGCAAAACTCTCCGAAATTTTTTGGGTCTAGTCCAATCAGCTGCACTTGCACGCATTATTCGGCAATGGCAGACGATAAACTTTTTACTCTAACTTCATTAATAAACATGTGGACGCCACAGTAAAAGATGCAGTGCGTACTTTGGTTAACGGAACTCAAATCAGTCACGCGTGTACAGCGACATGTTCGAACAGAATTGAATGAATGTCGTTGCTGGCTTGCCTAATAGACTTATCAGGACTCTTACAAAAGGAATTCCGCACACGATCAACAGTGTCTTCTATCAAGAAAGGATCTTAAGGATACTTGCCAGTTTTTTAAAAACTGTAAAGTTCCTATCTTCTTTAAAGTTCTTTCTCATTGGTGGATAGATTTTGATATCGAAGAGTCGACATTCCATTCAGTTCGAACACGTCGTTGTTCACGTGTAACTGATTTAAATTCCGTTATCCAAAGTACGCAATGCATCTTTTACTGTGGCGTTCACATCTTTACTAATGTAGTCAGTGTAACAAGCTTATCGTCTGTGATTACCGAATAATGCACGCACGTGCAGCCGATCGGACTAGACCCAAAAAATCTCGGAGAGTTTTCAAATCCATGGATGAACAGTTTATTGCATTCTGATGGGTAGTTCCGTAATAATCAGCCATTACTTCTGGATACTTTTAGCCCGGACACCCAGTATATTAATTTTTCATCATTTAAAGATATTTCTTAACATAAAAATAAACAACATAAAATATAACTATTTCTTCTACAAAAATAAAACAATTAAAACTGTACATATTTTATGCATTTTTAAACATATTTATAAAAATAAGAAAGAGACAACATAAAATATAAGTATTTCTCTCCATTATAGATAATAAAAAGATAAATAAAAACTTTAATGCGAATCTGGTACTTGCACTGCTTTACTTTCATATTGCAAAATCAGGGGTATAATGTGTGACTTTCAGTTTGATTCGATTTCAAGCATTCAGTTGTTAAACAATTTCTTTGCGGACTCGAAATACTTTTTTCATGCGGAAAAACTTTTTTCTTACATATGCGTACAAAAGCGGGAAACATTACATGAACAAAAGCGAAAGCAGAGTGTACGTGCTATTTTCTCTCTCCAAACAATTAAATCTCTCCAGCAATGACAGTCAATAATTTACAAAATAGCTGTAAATTTATCTTTAGAGTTCTGTTTCAGATTTTTGTCGTAATTCCATACATGTTTATCTTTCTAAAGATGTTTGTCAAATAGGGGGTCCATTACGAATTTATCAACTTCCATCCACTCAAGAATTGACAAATTTGTAGAGCAGGGGTGTCAAACTCGCAACCGGCCAGCCACATGCAGTCCATTACGAAAATTTTTGAGGCCCGACCAGTACATAAGCACACAATAATGTATAATAAAATATCAAAATTTTTCCCGAAATACTAAAGATAGTTGCAGAGAAGGGATGTCAAGTGTCAGGACGTAAATTTTAAATTTTTCTTGTTCTTTTATTTATGTTTATTATAATGTATTATTAGAAATAAAATTACATTTCTTTGAATATTGATTTCCTTACGGCCCACCTGAAGTTAAACCTTACTTATTTGGCCCAAGTTAGTCTTTGAGATTGACACCCTTGTTATAGAATAATGCAGAGTGCACTGAGAATTGTACCGCGTGCCATAGGTTGGCGACCCCTGATATGTCTTTTCACCATTGTTGGGTTTGAATATAATTGCTCTACCAAACCGAGGAAAGTTCTAATTATCTACCTCATACTAATGTCTTTTTTCGGGACTGTGAAGTCTCAGGTAGTTAATAATTTGTACCTAAACTGTGTGTAGTGTTCTCTTGGTGTAACAGTTTACGGAAGTTAAAATTTTAATAAATTTAATTTTAGTTAATTTTTAAAATTACAAGAAGAAACGAGCATAAACCTAAGTACTTTCGACAAAAAATTGTTTTGTTTCAAACCCATTGGATAAAAATAATGTTTCACGCATTTAAATGCAAGCAAATATTTTGCGAAAAAGCCACACAAGACGTTATTTCCAGTAGGTTTTTCTATTAAAGTTTTGGAGCCCTTAAAAACAAATTTTAAGTTTCGTTGTCCAGATTTTAATGCGCATGATAAATGCAATCACTTGTTTTCAGCCAATCAGTTCCATACGCTTCGCTGTTGTCAACTTTTGGTTTTTGCAGAAACTTTTTTTTTAAAAAGTCATATTTTTCATCATTAATAACACGCACATAGGTAAACAAAGTGCACTTGAAGTACGCGTATAATATGTGAGAATTATTGCTTGAATTTGAGAATCTATCCTGATGAATCTTAATACTTACACATCTTTATCCAATTATCAAATGTGAAATTTTATCTGAATTTTACAAGTAGAACAATAAGGGGGAGTCTAATGTCAGTTTTGAATTCAATGTAGAACAAGGTAACAATGTAGAATTTATCATATGACCGTCATGAATTTAGCCCATTTCAAACCACATCAAAATTTTTCAAAATTCGTTTAACACCTCGACATAGAAAAAAACCCCCTCTTCCTTTGAGCTTCAAATAGAAATGACTCATTTGAAGTATAGTGAAAAAATAATAGTGAATCCGTAGATAAACACACAAATTCTTTTTGGCTTTATCATTTTAAGCGATTACATGCAATTTAGTTAATAGAAGTTTCTATTTGAGTGTATCGTTGAAATTTAAATATAGTTTTATATTGTAATTCATTATTGCATCTTGTGCTTGAACGTAAAACTTTTATATTGCAAAAATACTGAATATGCTGTTTAATCGCAAAATAAATGTTTTTGTTATATTACTAGTAAATATAGCACTTAATGATGCAAAAAAAATTAAAGTAATGATATGATATAAAAAACTGCTTCTATATTTTAATATGGAAGTAAAAGACCTAAGACTATATAAATATTATCAGGAATGAGATCTTTCGACGATAGAAGATCCATTAATTAACAGCTCAAGAACAATCATTAGTACTGTTTAAAATATGAGGGGAAAAAATTAAATGTAAGTATTCACAGAAATGAAGATGAAAAAAAGAAAGGTTTTGAATTATTGCATTGCCAATGAGGATTAAAATCTAATTATTCCACTTACAGGCAACGAATACAATTGAGTCTTTATAATTGGTTATGAAAAAAAGCTTGGTGGCCCGCAATAGTCTTGATTTGGAATTCTTTTGCACATCTGTTTGGATTCCGAATGCTGTTTTAGTGATGACATCCATGGTTAATCTCTGATAGATATCGAAAATTTCGAATTCTTCACCTTTCTGTGCTCGTTCTTGAAGCACATCCAGCATGTTATCGATGGATGAGTTAATACTTCCAGCCATCTGAAAGAGACATGGAACATTAATGTGTTTACCATTTGATTTTCCGACAATACACTAGCATTTATGTAGCAAGTATGTTAAAAATTAACGCCCCCTCCCTCCATTCTCTCATTTATTTAGATTCGCTGACTTAGAATCATATTCCTATCAAAGAAGATGTCAACACTATACTTGCGAATGACATATTTAAGAGATACTGAGTTGTGTTCGAAAAATATTGGTGAGACTGTCACCTTTGATTTAGTACGATAAAAATAACAACAAGAACAACAGGCTTAGATAACTTTACCATGTGTGACACTCCCCGATAATACTTGTCAAGATTGACATACGGGGTGACCAAGATGTCCAGTTGGGATATTGTATCTTCCATAAAGAACCCGGTATTCTTTTCTCATGCCCAGGGGGAGAACAGATATGAGCCGATTCGGAAAACGGCTTTGACGTTTGTAAAGGAAGGCTAGAAAAGTTGCTCTTCTCTGAATAAAGTCACTTAAATATACCCTTGTCTTATCGGGTGTTACAACAAATTTCCATTTTTCAACAACTAGGTGTTTTTTTTTTTCATACAATTTTCTACAATTTGTTTTTCTTTCAGCAATGGGTTTCGGCGAGAGCAAAAAGGAATTTTAGTTTAAACACTTTTTTTTTAACTTTAAATCTTTATGAATGATTCTACTTAGAATGACGGGGAGGACATTAGTCATTTCGATGCAATTAATCTTTGAGTCGGCAGATTTTCTCTTACTCGTAGGATTAGAGACTTCACTTTCATGATAGTTGCCTACTTTCAAACAGTCTTAGGATGAGTCTAGTGGCCATGTTTTCATTTTTACATTCAGCTAGATGTGTGTGTGTTTTCCCTTTCAAATTTAATATATTATAAATATCAGGAATCTCAGGAAATGTCTGCGGGCATACGGGTTACTGGGAACCCTTAATCCCGTATCTGGCGAAAGTCTATTAGATGAAACGACGAAGTTGGAATATCATGCTGAAGGTGTACTGCATGGCTATTGGACGAGCAGCGGTGTGTGGGCCAGTATTAAAAAATATCTTTCTTTGAAATATAACAACAGTAGATTTTTACACCACTTGATAATTTGTTGATGGAATTGTTTCTTCACGGAAAGCGCAGTTACGTAGCCTTCGAGCCACCTATCAAGTTTAGGAGTTTTTTCAAAATAGATTTTTTTTAAAAAAGATTTTACATTTAAATCAAAAGAAAACATTAAAAGACGATTTTATGCTGAACTTGCCAAAGTTTTAGTCTCAAAATGCAAACGAGAAAACAAATTTCAAAATCGTTTCCATAAAATACGAACGACCTGCTGTATGAAGCAACATAAGGGTTATTGGTGACCTGGAAATTTTGAACTCCGGTCAAGTGACACCTGAGCAGTGTATAAGAGCCCCCTCTCCAAACTTCCACATCACACCAATGGGCTTTGGGCATCGGCCCCTCTACATGGTAAATCTTTGACATTAGGACTCACTTATGGCCCACCGGCCACGAGTTCATGCCATGACCACTAGACTACTGCAGCCATCCAGGGAGCGGATTATGACGAAAAAGGAAATGCATCAACTGTGGTCAGTTACAACTTAATCAAATTATAGATGAACTAAATTTTTTTTTTTAGATTACGAATATTTCTTACGCATTCTCTTAACTTAAAAACGATTCCCTATCTTTGGTCAGTACTATTCATTACTTATTCCTTTATGACATTCATTTTCTGAAATTTCTAAAAATTCACTAGAAAAAAAAAGTGACCAACTTATTAAAACTTATTAAAAATTAATTTTAAAGCGTATGAACTCTTTTGCGTGTGATTTTTAATTCGTAAATTACGGAACAAAAATTTTACAGAATAAAAACACGTTGTAATAAATTCTTACCTATAACATTACATTACCTGTTTCATTTTAGCCACCGTGAAAGTGGGTGTGAGGATACTTCTGACGTCCTTCCATGCTTGTCCTGGCAAATTCAGGACACTTTGACCATGGGGGTTCTTAGGATTATATCGATGAATTGGAGAGAAGGTCTAAATCAAAGAAAAGAAGAAGTATTTTTCGTAAGAATGATAAAACTTAAGTGTAGGGGCCCTGCGTATATTAAGGTCTTGTCAAAGCTTTTTAATGGATATTTGCTACACTGCTGCCTTATGTGTTCTAGAGAGGGCACGCAGTACTTGAGACTAAGGATTGATATGGCTTTGGTTATTTGGTAAATAAAGAGCGCAAAATTAACCCCAATAGTGGTTCAATAATTAATACTTAAATGTAAGCAATTTTAATTAATATATAATAATAATAATAATACTAAATGGATAAATAATAGAAATGGTCTCCTTTAGCGGCGTAAGACATAATATTGATATTTTTCACTCTCTATATATAAAGGAGAAAAGCGACGAAATCACTCTTCACGATATCTCCGTAAGTATTAAACCTACATTGAAATTAGATTGGCATTTTCCTTTCACACACATGAAGTAGACATTCGCTAAGAATGGATTTTACGAAAATTGAGCATTAAGGGGTGTTACGGGGGATTAAAGGGCGTTATAAATAATTATTTCCATTTTTAAACTACTGGGCGTACAGTCTTAAAATATGGTAAGAAAAATCCTTTTATAGAGTAGACAACCGCTACAAAATGGGTTTTGTGAAAATTGGCCCCTAAGTGGCGCTGGGGATGGGGCTTAAGGCGCGTTGTAGATAATTATTTCCATTTTGTTGGCAAAGGTTGCCTAGTAATACTAAATACACCCAGCTCTTTTTTTAAGCACTATCTTTTATTGCACGATTTTGAAATAACACGGTATACAAATTTAAGGAACTTTTTTTTACATAAATTTTTTGTTTTAGCACGAATCTTAAGAAAATTTGGGGATTCGTGCCCTTTGAATAAAGACGATTTGCTCGAATTTATGATAAAGAAAACATGTCAATTATAGTGAAGTCGAAGGTGAAGTTCAGCTATTAACAGCTGATTTCATCCACGAGATCTTGAAATTTTCTACAAGAATGGAACAACATTTTATTATGCATGATCCTGACATAGAGCGTGCTTAAACGTTCAACGTAATCATAAGTTTTGTGTAGCAGGATAACAAGAATTATATAAGCAACTTGAGACTATAATATAACAGACTTTGTAACAACAACAACAGCAACAAAAACCCGAGGCCGTAATAACGAATGAAACTCTTCATTTGAATCAAAACCGACAATTGTGCTAGACAAATTTGACACATCTACTGATGATAGCATATTTAATCCAGTTCATAATAAATGTGCAAGCTTGTTATCAAGTAGCGATAATTGGTTGTTAGTAATTTTATTCCTAATTTCAATCTGAATGTTGTAAATACTTTTAAACTGAATTTTCACCGTACACTAATTTTAATTTTTGTAATAAAAATGAATTGTTTTTGTTTTATAAATATGTAAAAAATGGATTTTATTTTTACTTTGTTGCACAGTTTTATGGTAAAGTATTTAGTGATTTTCCACTTTACACGATTTTTTAAAGGTGTGGAACATATCTCCAAATTTGTCATATGTCACATGTATTTTTGGCACGGTTTTCTAAGAAACGTATCTACCGTGTAAAAAAAAAAGAGTTGAGTGTGTAAGAAATTCAGTATTATATTAATGGAAAATTTACTATATTTAAATATATTTGATTTCTCTAAATGATGTCGACATGTTATTCATACACACATTCTATCTTATACCTCTCGATTGATGAACTTATTAAAATCTTTAATAAAGATGTCCTTTAAAAGATATGGATCTGTTACTAGTAACACAGGCTTCATTCCATAATAGTACCTGCAAAAAAGGGAATAACATTGAAATTCAGATTATTCTAAGCAATTTGTTTTTTTAATTTTTAAATATTTCAAATAATCTTAGCACTGACCCTAGAACTCTTCCGTATTTCTTTACCCATTCTTCATGACACTTTATAGGACCCTACGAAAGAAGGAAAAAATAAAAATATTACGTTTTAAATTTTATCAACAACTTTTATTGTGTTATCTATCAGATAAAAGTGAAGCTATCTAATTTTATCAAGAGTGGAAAGACATGAAAAAGTAAAAGCAATACAATTACACCGTCATAGTGATAACAGAACATTTGAATTTTCTGATAAAGAGCTTGAGTTAAGAAAATGCAGTGTCATTACACTTTTAAGTGTTACTAAAAATATAGGCCTCTATTTCTTACTTCTTAGTTATTTTTCTATCATTAAAATTTTCTTAAGGGTATATTTGCCTAACGTTAAGAAATTGGATAAAATTTCAGCCTATTTTTTCTAGATTAAAAAGTTTTAATATTAATAATACATTATGGATATGCTATATTATTTTAAAACAGCAAGATATTTTACTACTTTACTCTTTGAAGATTTATCTTTTTTTCCCGACAAAAATGCATATTCCGCCCTTCATCTCTTCGAAACAAAATTTTTAACGAAATCAATCAAATGCCAGTACTTTTAACCCCTTAACTGGTTTTTCCGTACACCGTACGGGCTACCGAAAGCAAACCATAACCTATTCCTTAACTTCAAATTGGAAAACCTTAATGGAAAAAAAAAATTCCCTCAAAAATTAAAATATTTTCAGATGTGAAAACAGTAAACAATTTTTTTATTTAAAAATGATACATTTAAAAATAATATTTAATAATTATCTCGATTGCATTTTTAAACATTAAAACTGTTTGAGTTAAAGGATAATGCTATTTTATCTTTTAACAAATACCTTGTGTTAAAAAAATAAATTACTTTAATAAATATCGAATTTCTAAAATTTTGGGGGGGTCACATAGAAATCATTTCCAATAATCTGAAGAATAAAAAATAATTAAAAAATGGCTTACTTTTTTATAGAGCTCCAGAATATTACCAAATATCAGACTCGGTTCCGGTCCTGGTATTCCTAGTTTCTGGAACACGGATGTTTGTTTCCATCTCCACCTGCAAAAAAAGAACACTTCTCAATATTTCTTTTGAATCAAAAACTCTTTTAACTCTTTCATGCGCTGAATTTTTTGACAAAAATAATACACTAGAGGGAAATAATTACAAACATTTTAGATAAACCTCACAAAACTATAATTATTAAGGCGACACACACAGTACGATTCAATTCACAAAAATTGGTCAAAAAATCAAATCTAATTTTTCTAGCGTAAATTATTCTTTATATACTATTCTCTATAGCCTCACAAAATTTGAAAGCTCTAAACTTAAAAAACGCAGAATTATGATAGCTTTTACATTCGTTTTTATTCACATCCGTATGCAAATCAAAACTTTAAGCTGACTTATCTCAGAAAGGTAAAATAACTAGATTGTCTTCATTTAAAATGCTAAGGCTTTTTTCCTATTGTGTCTAATGCTTTGAATTTTTTTTTACCTATTGCTAATAGTACATGTAACAAAAGTTGGTATGCGTATTTGAATCAAAACAATACTTATTTTTTAAAATATAATTGAAGTTAGAATTTTCAATAGGCATTAATAAAAAGAAATATTGTACAAACACCAATCATGTTATCGCAAAACCCATACCAAATTTTGTTATACATAGTTTGACGTACTCGTAATTCAAATTTCATGCGTGTACGTAAATTTTTATAGGAGGAGTAGCATTTTAAAATCACTTCACAAATTTTAAGTTTTTCTCTTTAAAAGATTAAATGGCAAACTTTTTATGAAATTTTGAGTATAAAATCTGTTTAACATAGTGTACACACATAGGAGGCAACCAAAAAATTTTTGAAAATCCTTAAATTAAAAATTTTTATGTAAATCGTACCATGTCCCCTTTAAACAAAAGCTGGTACATGTTAATAGTATTAAACACATTTTCAAATAAAGGGTGTCCAAAGTTTTAAAAAATAGGTACATCATATTTTGTACCTTCAAGCAGCATATGATAGTTCTGGAAACATGATTTTTCCTTCCATAGGCACAATGGAACTTTGCAGACACTACACATCCATTCTATGTGAACTTAAATTGTCTTTGTGCTGCAAGCAGCACATCGTCTTTTCGTTGAAATATTTGGCTGGTGGCAGAATTCTCCAGGCGTGTTTTTTAAAGGGGGCCACGTAGGGCTTCTTATTCTTGATCAGAAAACTTCTACTGGTTGTCTGACGCTTATTTCTTGAAGTTACAAATGCACACACAGAATTGACATAATCTCTCGATATATCTCTTATGAAGTCCTTCAAGCTCAACTTTGGAAGACTCATTTCTCGATAGGTTACATATGCATTGACTACACTGGCATCTATGAAGAACCAGAAAATTCTATGCCACCCTTTTTTACTTTTTCTGTCTATCGCATACGTACGTTTAAGTTGATCAAATCTGCCCATACAATTCATGTGCCTATTATAATCAGATAGAGCTAAGGGACAAGGAATACTTGTGTGTGGCTGCTATCCTTATCTTTTCTAATTACATCAGTAGTTAACGTAGGGATGTAGAAGTTAGGTAATAGATTAACACTATTGTCTTTCCGCTTCATCATACTCAGTCCTATATCATACCCAATCATATTCACCTCGGCATTCAAACAAGTGGTACGTTTTATGTACAACCACACAATAAATGAATTAGAATTTGGTACAACACATGTACCACCAAGCATAAAGAGTTAATCTGCGCAGGATACAAGTTCTCAGTATACGTCCTAGCTGTGATTAAAAGTTACATGTACTTCAGTGAAATTTTCATGAATGCATGGAATAGTACATGGATTAAGTGACAGCGTACTAAATATGTTTGTTACCCTGAGTAAACCGTTTCAATTGTATCAGTCCGATTTTACTCCCTAATTTTTTTTCTAGTCTTAATATTAAAAATCTAATTACCATTCATCTACAGAGTTTCCCGTTGATTATAAATATTCAAAGACACACAGACATTTGTCCTCTATAAATATAGTTTTAGGTAACAAATTTGGATACAAATTAAGAAAAATTAACTTTTGAAAATTTTATACCAGTGTTAGACACCTGTATGTGGACGCAGAAGCCAAATGGTTTTGGTTACAAATTCGTAGCAGGAATTGTCGAGTCGCGGGATCGAAGCCTTGTGCCGAAATATTGGCCATGTGAGGGCGTTGCTGTGCGCACCTCTGTATCAAAATTGTACAAGATTTGAACAAGATATATATATATATATATATATATATATATATATATATATATGGAGAGTGCGAACTAATAGTAGGAATTGAAAAAGCATCATAGAGCTTCCACAGAATGAGGGAAATTGTCTCATACTCCTCCGTGTGTATTAAGATAACAAAATAGCATTTAGATTAAAAAAACTGTAGTTTATTATTAAATATTAAATCACTTTGATAGCTCGGATCATAAGAATCCAGATAATGAAACTGAGACTGAGGCGATGGAACATTTTCAAATTCCAAACTCGTTTATACTTTAAAGAATAATATGTGGCGCAGTCACATTATTTATTAGTTCAAACTAACAGGAATAACATTCAATAGTTTTCAATTCTTTTTCCAATTCTTGCTATTAGTTCACTCTCTCCTTATATATATATATATATTGTTCAAATTTCTATCGTTAATAAAAAACTGTGAGGTCCCCGCCGATGGGGACCTCCTTTCTACACTATCCACGTGACCTGTCTCTGTGGGCAGGGGAACGAGGAACTACTAAAATCATTCATACTAAAATCTGTTTGTTAAGATCTTAGTTTAAACACAATACAACAACAAGAATAATCTAAGGAGTATGATCAAGAACGAGAAGACGCAACACGTATTACCAATCAATAGCGCAACTAACCACTGAATCTAACTTTATAAATTAAATACTATCTCACTAGCAAAGGCTTTATACTTAAAGTTTAACTTATCAATCTTACCACTATATCCTAGATAAACAGCTACGGTCCTTATCACTTCTGTTCTGGCTTTAATCAGGCTATACTCCATTGGGCTCGAACCCACTTTTGGTTAATCTTCACCGGCACTGTTAGGCTAATTTCCAGGATTAAGATTCCTCTTCAAGACTATATCTCATATACCTTGTGACTACCTTTCTACTTAGCAACCACACCTAGAGACTTCACTTAACGACTCCACTTAGCGACCTCGCGAATGCTAAACTTCCCATATATATATGATTCTTAATTTACATATACACGTTCTTCTTCTTGAGTTGGTTGGAAAGAATTTCCATTCTGGCCCCAAAGAACCCTAAAAGGACAGTTAGTAAAAATCGCGATAAAAGCCCCGTCATAACTTTTTGTTCATCCATTCAAGTTCAAATACATTTTTTTTAAACTTGTTGTAGATGACACTTGATGTTAATACAGTTTTTTCAAATACTAATTCATTAATTAGGTTTAATTAATGAAAAAAATAGCCCAACAGCATATATAGAAAGGAAAATCGTTCGTTGTGTTTCTGTAGCGCCACGGATGACGCGTTGGACTTCTAATCCAAAGGACGGGGGTTCGAATCCCAACTGGGATGGCCTAGTTTCTGAGAATGTGATTTCTTTTTTACTATACTTTTTTATTAGAATAATTAAATTTAATGAATGAATAAATAGAAATAAACAAGAAAAAAAATATATATATAGTCCAACACTCTACATAAAAAAAAAATGTAAAGTTGCAAGGACGCTTTCAATTTTTCACTTAATATTGTGATTCTGTCATATGTATATACATATTTACATTAATTCTAACTATTTAGTAAAAAATAACTGAAATAAAATTTTTCTTTGTTGACCTAAGTAGGAATAAAATTATTTTTTAATATTACTTGTTAGTATGTTAAGAAATAAAGGTTATTTAAATAGAAAAAAATATTCAAAATAGAGGCAAAAAAAAGTCTATGATGATATAGGTCCAATTCGATTAAGAAATTAAAAAATTCACCACACAGCAGTGCTTCTCAAACTTTTAATATTTTAGACAAATATGCAGTCATAATTTTCATTGTGTCCCCCCCCCTCCCGTCCTTATAATGTTTTGAATTCAATAATACTATACTTTGACGCTAAACCTACAACAAGACTTTAAGCCCGTAAGTGCCACTGGTGTATATAACGGTCTCGCTCAGTCAGCGCGTTAATTGCCCCGGACGTATATGTACGTCTATCCGAAGTACGATTTTTTCTGTGCACTGCTATCCATAAAATTATTCCGAAGGTTTTGCAATGCAACAAAATTACCTTGACAGTATTTGCGAAGGATTTACTTATTTCAGAGGATTTGCTTATTTATACCTTTTCTCTCCCCCCTCTTTCCAATACACCACATACGCTGGCCTACGTGTTAAACGGTGGCATTGGGGAGCGAACCGCCTAATTTTTAATTGGCATATAAAAGATTAATTATAAACCATACAATTGATCAAGATAAGTATTAATTTTTGTTTTTAATTTTATATATAACAAGCCCACGGAGTCACTGGTAATTATTAATCTGGTTCAAAACTTATTATTGTTAAATTAATTACATAATACATTACGCAGTATTGATATATTTGTAAATGTATTATATTAGTGTAAATGTGTATTTCATTTTTTCTTATGTCAGAATGTATTTTGTTTGTTTACTTTCATTAAATTAGTAATTTTTTAAAAATAATCTTTTGTTTTCGACTTTTTAATAAGATCGCGTTATCCTCGTGGGGTTATCACGCTCCTAGGGGGGGGGGGGCCTCACAGTTTGAGAAACACTGCCACAGATTATACGCAGCCATTGGTTAAAGAAGAAATTGCAAATAATATCCACATGGAAGTCGCTGGAACTACCGGACGATTTATTTAAAAATAAAAATGTCGCCAGACATGTTTTCGGATGGTAACTGAGCCCTAAAAAGTTCCAATTCAAATACAGCGATATATCGAACTCCTCTTGAAGAACAATGTGCATTTATGTTATGCGTGTATTTACAATAAAATGAAACTATATTCCAAAAGGAATAAATGATTATCCAGTTCTTTTTTCCCCCTAAATGATTCCCGTACATCTCATGAAACTACAAAAAAATTTACAGTTACAAAGTTAAATTTCTAACTGTAGTTATTTTGCATGAAGTGTAAAAAATGTAGTCGGAAAATTTCCTGCATTGTTTTAGTCATTTCTTTAAGAAATACGTAAAATAATAATAATAATAATCACTAAGACTATAATTTTAAAAATAAACAACTCTTTATTCTGATATATTGAAATAAAAGCACGATAAAAATTCGCTTATTTTGTATAATATATTATAAAGGAGAAAAGTGACTCACAGTCACACTCATCATGAAATCTCACAATCTATTAGACCGACAAATATGAAATTTAGTGAGCATGTTTACATCCGTTAAGTGTGCAGTAGAGATCTATTAAGAACGCTTTTTACGGAAATTGACTCCCAATTGAGGTTGTAAGGGGTTAGGAGACATCATAGATAAACTTCGTCGCTTTTGAACTTTTAGAGCAACATACTTGAAATTTTGTTAGCATGTTTCTTTCGTTCAGTTGAGATCTGCAAACAACGGGTTTTACCGAAATCGACTGCTAAGGGGTTTAAGGGATGTTTAGATGAAAAAAAAAATACCCGTTTTTGATATTAGACCTTTGAATTTGAAATTATGTAAGCATGCTTTTTTTGTTGAGTAGAAATCAGCTATAAGAGAACGGTTTTTAGGGAAATCAACTCCCAAGAGGAGTAACGGTGGTTTAAAAAATAAATAGATTTTAGTTATTGAAATTCAAATCCTTTTTAAAAATAAGAGGGTAAAAGAGAGTATTTTTCATTATATTTGAAAGCTTAAGGTATCCGACTACGTTCGGAACCGTGATTTCGCAAAAGCGTATAAATGGATAATATTTATGATATTTAGCGTCACTTAGATTAGAAAATATATATAAAATTGTTTTAGGAATAGTATTACAATAAAAAATTATTTAAGTACAATATTTTGACAAAAAATGAACATAGAATGACCCATTTTCAAAATATTCTAATTTTGTGAAAAATGCTTCTATTACAACAATATTTCGCCTGTGTATAGCTCAGACCTCTGTAAAGAGGCTCAACTAGAATTTTTGAAATATATAATTTAGAAGTGGGTTTATCCATGTTTTACGACAACAGAGGGGAGAAATTTTAAGAAAAAAAATGCTGATAATTATTTCAATGGAATGTAACTTTGAAAATAATGTGAATTTTTCAAAAATCATAGTTGAGCCTCTGAACAGAGGTCTGAGCTATATGCAGGCAAAATATTATTTTAATAGAAGCATTTTTTACAAAAGGATAACATTTGGAAAAAAGATTATTCTAAGTTAATTTTTTGCCGAAATATTGTATTTAAGTAATTTTATTTGTCAAAATGTCCTTAAAACAATTTTATACATGTATTCTAATTTAAGTGACACTAAATATCATGAAAATTATCCATTTATGCACCTTTTTAAAATCACAGTTCCGAACGTAGTCGGATACCTTAATGATAAGACTGATATATCAATAACTTATAAGAAACAGTTTATATATTCATACAACAACATGAAATATCCAACGAATAGGGTCAATAATGGCTAGTATATGGTAAAAAATTCACAGAAAAAAATCCGTCATAAATTCCACAATAGAACTATAAATGACACATTAAAGCTCTTGAAATTAATACTTAAGCCGATTAATTAATAATTTAAGACCATTAAATGCACAGAAATACAATTGAACTTTTCAAACAAATCTTATGCAAAATCATGATTACTCACGCTAACCAAAGGACTGCAGCAATACTCAACAAAGCTATAAACACTTCCATGCTCTCTTCGAACAGTAGCTCTTCTCTATTTTTCGAGAGACAAGAAATGTATTCTTGAAGAGTGGAAAATCAAAACAAACGATATCATATCAGAACAGTTCTCTGATAAGAAGTAGGAACTAGTCCCGTTGATTAGAATCTTTTTCAACGCTAAGAAAAAAAAAAAAAAAA
>BMAV01019752.1:0-67400 GCA_019973955.1 Trichonephila inaurata madagascariensis | reverse complement strand
AAACTTGTATAGGATCGGGAAAAGAAGTTACTAAATCAACTGGACCGTAACTTTTTCTCGCTACTTCTCCCTTTAGTAAAAGATATTAATAATATTTAACCCTTTAAAAGACCCTTTACATTTCTTGTAAAGGTATATCAAAATATTTTTGTGATTGAGATTGTTAAAGAAAAGACAAGAAACTCATTTAGCTTATCAGATAAAAATTTGATTTTTAATACCGTCTTTTTAACTCGCTTTTATAAGCTTCACTTGTATGTAACGGAATCTTTGAACTCGATTTTTATCCACTTTAACAGATCAGATTAATTCGAAATTTTGCACACTTGTCAAGGATCGATGATGATTTTTTTTTATTTCATAATTTTGTTCCATTGTCCTGATAAGGATCATCAGTAATAACGATTTCTAGATTTGGTGACTAATTCCATATACCATTTCTAGATTTGGTGACTAATTCCTTATTTGGCGACTAAAAGATTAAGGTACAACCTTGAAGCTAAAAGATTCAGGTTTAAGGTATCCAACTACGTTCGGGGAGCCGTTTTTTTTAAAAAAGCGCATAAATGGATAATTTTCATGATATTTAGTGTCACTTAGATTAGAACACATGTATAAAATTGTTTTAAGGACACTTTGACAAAAAAAAATTTATTTAAATACAATATTTTGGCAAAAAATTAACTTAGAATGATCTTTTTTCCAAATGTTCTCCTTTTGTGAAAAATGCTCCTATTATAATAATATTTTGCCTGTATATAGCTCAGACCTCTGCCTCTGTACAGAGGCTCAACTATGATTTTTGAAAAATTCACATTATTTTCAGAGTTAACACCCATTGAAATAATTATCGGCGTTTTTTTTTCATAAAATTGCTCCCCTCTCATGTAGTAAAACATGGATAAACCCACTTCTAAGTTATATATTTCAAAAATTCTAGTTGAGCCTCTGTAAACAGGTCTGAGCTATTTACAGGCAAAATATTATTATAATATATTATTATAATAGAAGCATTTTTCACAAAAGGAGAACATTTGGAAAAAAGATTATTCTAAGTTAATATTAATTATATAATTTTATTAGCTAAAATATTGTATTTAAATAATTTTTTTTGTCAAAAAATGTCCTTAAAAACAATTTTATACTTGTGTTCTAATCTAAGTGACACTAAATATCACGAAAATTATCCATTTATGCGCTTTTGCAAAATCACGGTTCCGAACGTATAGTCGGATACCTTAATACAGATACAACAAACAACAAACATTGCTCTTTATGTGAAAAAGGGGAGGGTGCGTCAGTAATTTCTTACCATAATATAAACATTTGTCTAGTTTTTCTGAAAATGGAAATAAAGGAAAAAAAAAAGACTATAGCATGTGAAAATAATAATTTATGTTCTAATTGCTAAACTCGGACATAAAGTCTGTTTTTCTAAATTCTCTTATCGGATCTGAGGAATGTAACATCATTCATTGCTTCATATTACCAAAACAGCTGAGAATTGATTCAGAAGTCACCGGACTGAAAAAAAAATTTCTCATAAACTCTTCCATTCACAACGAGTACTTTTATGTCTAATGCTGATGCAAGTTACAGAGAGAATATTGAGATCTTTTTAGTGAAAAATATCTCCGACTTTAAATCTTTTCCCGCATGAAATATTTCAAACTTAGCTCTGCCAGATTTCTTTCATTTGGGCTGATCCTATAGTCTGCAAACCAGGCCGTATCGACGCATTGATAGGATGCTAATGGGTATTCCAGATTCTAAAAAATGGCTTCTAAATAAACGATAGTTTTAAAACTGAAAAAACACACTTTTATTGTAGATCGAAATAAAAAAATTAAAAATTAAATTATAATTTAAAAAACTAAAAAACACACTTTTATAGTGAATCGAACTAAAGCGTAAAAAATGATTCTTAAGGTATCCTACTACGTTCGGA
The DNA here is from genome assembly GCA_019973955.1 of Trichonephila inaurata madagascariensis. NCBI lineage: Eukaryota > Metazoa > Arthropoda > Arachnida > Araneae > Nephilidae > Trichonephila > Trichonephila inaurata. Next base: position 65,452 of record BMAV01019752.1, on the reverse strand, counting down.
ACTGTGATTTTGCAAAAGCGAATAAATGGATATTATTTATGATATTTAGTGTCACTTAGATTAGAAAATGTATAAAAAATTGTTTCAAGAATAGTATTACAATAAAAAATTATTTAAGTAAAATATTTTGACAAAAAATGAACATAGAATGACTAATTTTCAAAATATTCTTCTTTTGTGAAAAATGCTTCTAATATAATAATATTTTTCTTGTATATAGCTCAGACCTCTGTACAGAGTCTCAACTAGAATTTTTGAAATATATAACTTAGAAGTGGGTTTATCCATGTTTTACGACATCAGAGGGGAGAAATTTTAAGAAAACGTCGGTAATTATTTCAATGGGTTGTAACTCTGAAAATAATGTGAATTTTTCAAAAATCATAGTTAAGCCTCTGTACAGAGGTCTGAACTATATACAGGCAAAATATTATTATAATAGAAGCATTTTTCACAAAAGGAGCATTTCGAAAAAAGGTTATTCTAAGTTAATTTTTTTGCCGAAATATTGTATCTAAATAATTTTTTCTGTCAAAATGTCCTTAAAACAATTTTATACAGGTATTCTAATCTAATTGACACTAAATATCATGAAAATTATCCATTTATGCGCCTTTTTAAAATCATGGTTCCGAACGTAGTCGGATACCTTAATATAAAAATAAAATGATTAACGAGAAAATTAATGTCATTCTGGTAAAAGCGTGGGGGTTTGTACTACATTTTTACACTAACTCAGCATTTCGGAATAGAACTAGTAAGAAATTACAACAATTGATATCGAGTACCTCCAAATTTATTTGTTGGTAAGTATAGTTACTACCACCCACATTGAAAACTATTCAAAAAGTAGAAAAATTAAAGTTTTTTTTTATTTTTATAAAATATATTTTGTAAATACTTTAAAATGGTTTATAGAATTTAAATCTGCATCTCAATGGGTCAATGGGACACCTCCATACTGGAGTTGGGAAGAGTGAAAAATGTTATAATTTAAAAGTCCCTTGTTCGATGAGAAGAGGGGGTCCAATACCGGGGCCAATTAGATCTCTAGATAATAGCCTTTGGACTTCTTGTTGGGATATGCGAAAGATATTGTTTACAAATCTCCATTTCGTAAAACTGATGAATTACATCGGCCATTCGGAGTGTTGATCCTGCAATGCTTTGTACATCTTGGATAAAGTTCTCATATAGACTCGATGTGTTGTCCGTAGCTATTAGATCACACATTGAAATCGTACAATAAAGCTCGGTAAAAGAAACCTTGGTACTTTTCTATGGAACATAAAAAAACTGTACGCGTATATTTTTGCTTGTTTATTTGTAATAAATATTTGAAAGAATAGCCATATAGTTTTAAGACACCCGGTATATCATGGACTAAAAGAATGCGAAGAAGCCAAATAATCATTTAAAGTTATTCTAATTACACTAGGCAACACCAAAAATGTTTCGGACTCAAAAATAGTTTATTATGTATTCTGGCCCGCTAAACACGAAAATAAGCATAAAAACTTTCAGATTAGCTCTTGTTTTCAAGAATCAGAACCCCTCCTTAACCTCAGCTTCATTTCACCCATCTTTACTTTCTGTGCATAATCTTTGAGATGTTCGTTTGAGCTTGCCTCAGAATCGATTTTTTGATTACACGAATAGAGTGTAACAGCGCAACCTCTTTTGGTGTGTTTTTAGTGTAACCTAGAGCATCAGTAGAACAAAGAACACACAGAACGATTCAAGTGACGTTCGCTGTTTTTCGACAAAAACTCAAGGTAAATCAATTCAACTATATTTAGGTCAGGAAAGCTGCTTGTACCATCCCCCCAGTTGTAAAGACAGCTTACTTTCTTTAATTCGGCAGTGAAAGTAGGTGAACAGGATAATCCATGGACCCCACACGTGCGTTGTAACTCTTGCTCAGTGAGACTGTGGGAGTGGCTGGGTGGGAAAAAACGTACAGTGCAGTTTGCTGTTCCCATGATTTGACATGAGCCAATTAACCATGTCGACAATTGTTATTTCTGTATGACGCCCCCGAGGAACATGGGTTGGCCAAGAAAGTAGAAAGATCGTTTGTAGTATCCATGTATTCCATTAGCCATTCAGCTAGTTTCTCACTCAGCTGACATGCCAATTCCTGACACACCTAAAAAGTGTGAGGTTGTAAAGGATTATGTTGAAGAAGAAGAATCAATTAGACCTGGGACATCCCATGACGATTTTGAGGCAGAAGATTTGAATGAACCCCACAGGCTAAATTAAGCAGAATTGAATGACCTCGTAAGAGATCTTGAATTGATAAAACAGAAGGTAAAGCTTTTAACATCCAGACTGCATCGATGGAATTTACTTCTACCAGGTGTCTCTCAAAATTAAAGAGAGAGTACAGGACTCGTGAAAATAATCTTCTTCATTTCTTTGAGATAAAAGAACATGTGGTTACATATACTGATGCCAACGACTTGATGAATTTCATGAACATCAGTAATGATCCAAATGACTGGAGGTTGTTAAAAGACTCTTCCAAGATTAGTTTGAAAGCAGTATTATTACACAACGGAAACCTTCTAAATTTCATTCCCATCAGAAATTCCGTTCATTTGAAGGAAACTTATGCAAATGTGAAATTACTTCTAGAGTTAATAAAATATGAGGATCATAAATGACAGATCTGTGGTGACTTGAAAGTCATTGCTTTACTCATGGGAATTCAGTTATGCTATACCAAGTACTGCTGTTTTCTGTGCTTGTGGGATAGTAGAGATCGAAAATAGCACTACACACAAGACAAAAAAAATGGCCGTATAGAAATCTGAAATCCGGTGAGAGAAATGTCCCAAATGATCCTCTAGTAAACTGAAATGACTTTTGCTTCCACCTCTGCACATTAAGCTGAGATTCATGAAGAACTTTGTGGAATACATGAACAAGGATGGCATATCTTAGAACTTTACCTAAACCTTAGACCGAAATTCTTAAGATTGAGGAATGCAAAGAATAATGAGGGAATCTTCGTGCGCCCTCAAATATGTGAAATCATGAAGGGCCTCGCTTTGGATCAAATTCTGGAAGAAAGTTGAGTTGAGTTTGGTGTTTTATGGCGCAAGAGCCAGTTTTGGCTATACTGCGCCAAACATTCATAGGTCTGTGGTCTGGATGGGAAAAGAAGAAATTGGATGACAAGATGGAGGGTCGAAAATAGAGAAGGATCATTGGGGTACCCCGGGGTTGTGACACCCGTGTTTACCAAAGATATAAATTCTGGAAGAGAAAGAGAAAACAGGCTGAGATGCCTTTAAAAATGTGGTATGAGGATTTCTAGGCAGCAAAAAAGATGAGAAATATTAACATTTGATGAAAGAACTCCTACAAAAGTTCGATGATATAGGATGCAATATGTCTCTAAAGATCCATTTTTTTTTTTTTTTTTTTACATTTCCACCTTGATTTTTTCCAAGAACTGTGGAGCAGTAAGCGATGAACTCGGTGAAAGATTTTATCAAGGTATAGTAGCTATGGAATGCTTATATAAGGGTCGGTGAGATGACTTCAATGTTCATAGACTACTGCTGGACAGTTATAAGAAATACTCAGGCTTCGACATACAAGAGGCAACCCAAAAGGAAATGTTCACAGGAAATAAACTAAAAAACACTATTGATTTCTGATATGATCACTTTTTTTTGAAACATGGCATATTGTATTGCATTTTTTAGTTAGTACTATTTTGTTCTTCAAATTGACCCATAAATTGATGGATGGACTGTGGTAAATCTTAAAAACAAGAACTAATAAATAAATTTCCTTTACATATTCATTTTTTTCAACCCAAAATCAGTAAGAATAGGCTATTTAAAACTAAGAAACAGACAAAAAGTTGCTTTTTGTTGTCTAGTGTTATTAGTTTTTTGGTTTTACTAAAAACTAATTAAAAATACTAATTTATGACAGTAACATTAATTATAAACTGATTCATTTAAAGTGAAAGAGGCCGGAGAAAGTTTTCAAGAAATTAATTTATTCTACAAAAAACGCCACGTATGAAGCTATTTTTACTAAAAGAGTTCATTTTTTGCTTTTATTTCGATTACATGATGCATGCATTACATTCATTACATAAAAAATGTGTAATATATAAAATACAGTAATAATGCAATTTCAATAATTATCATTGAATTTTTCTCTTATGTGTCTCCACTCCTAGGTTCCAGTTTAACGTACACACCCTTTTGAGGAGATAGAGTTCTGATACGATTCATGACTAAAAATTTATCCTGAAAAAAAAAGAAACAACATGTATGATTTTCAAGAGGAGATTTTTTTAAATCAATTTAAAGCTTCACTATAGAATATAGTTTTTATTATAAATTCTGAGATTAGTAATGTTATTATTGAACTATGAAAATAAAACAAGGCAATTTTAGTACTTCTCATCTTGAAGAACATGGTCTCATAAAAATACTTAAATCAAAATTTTACTAACGTCAGAGGATTAATAAAAACAATAAAGAAAGAAAGAAAAAAATTAAATCAATGGGCATTTTCTTGGAAATAAATAAATAACAGATACTTACATTTACTAATTTTTTAAAAATTGTTGATGAGGCGCATAAATTTTTGATTAATTTTCTAGAACAATGGCAATGATATATTTCACGAGTATATTTACTAAATTCATTGCGAGTTCAAAATTTGCATTCTCCTTACAATGAACTTTATAGGTTTCCATTTGAAATTTCGATTGCATTTCATTTTTAATTCTAAATTATGTTTTTAATATCGCTGTAGCATTATCCTCTACCTTTTCATCATTAAGAAAAGTTTTGCTTCTTCTATAATTATTTTTCTTTGTTCATCTGTGTTCAGCCATTTTATTAATAATATTTTGATTTTAAATATTTTGTAAAAATCGTCTGTGCCTTTCGTGAATTTAAACAGATTGCTAATGTATCTATATTAATATTGTCTTCAAATCAAAAGATTTAATTATATAGATATGTATTGTTAATTATTATGAATTTTTTTTTTTAAAAATCACATATCTGGCAATGAAACTTTTATTTCTCACTATTTTTTAGAACTCATTAATTGCTGCTTGGAACAGAAGATTGAGATCAGCTTAGGATTCGTCCTTCGATACACATGTGAGCATACCATTAAAATAACAGTAAAGCAGATACGAAAGGTAAATAATTTTTGAATATTTAAAACAGATATTTCTTTATTATGAAGTAAATAGTGACTTATCCTACGTACTTTTTTTATTTTATTGTATGAACTTTGGATTTTCATTTCCACTTCGCATTTCGAAAGCAATGAAATTGAATTATTTTTGTTAGAAGATTTAATATACATGAAATATCTAACTAAGGAAATTATGTGATTAATTATCTATAATATAATTATTGCATTTGTAATTTTAATTAATAACAGAGGTTTACTACTCTTTTTCTACCAGAACGTTTACAAGATCTAATATATACAGTAATACCCCAAACTTATGCGATAAGCGGAATGAGTAATAATCGCGAAAGTCGAGGTATAATTTCGCATGTAATTACATATAAACTGTTTTTAGCTGAAGTCGAAGACGAAAGAAAACAACGATTTAGAAAATAAATGTTTAATAAAATATTAGATAACTCAAAAACAAAATCGCAAACCGAAGTTATTGTGATGTACAAGGTTTCAGAAAACCTAATAAAATGTCTGGCAGCTCAGAGACTTTTTTTCTCCCACAAAATTTCCTCGTAGTATGCTAATGATTATTTTATCCCTTGTATTGTTGGAAAAATATGCTCTTCGTTGAAGTCTATATTTTCTAAAATTTGTGTGTGTAACCCTTTTTCAACTAAACTGAGGCCTTCTGTCAAATACCCAACCGTCATTCGATCTTCTGACCGAACTGTGTCTAAGGACTCTTCTTCAATGTTTTACTATCGTTCATGCATTTGTATGAGCTTATCTATTGTCATCTCCTGATTATGAGAATCCAGCAGTTCTTGAACGCCATCACTATCCACTTCTAAATTTATTTTTCTGCTTAAATTTATTTATAATAACACAAAATAAATTATGACTAAGCGTCGATTCCATGCGATACTTCTGAACATGTACATTGGCTTAACAGAATACAGGGAGTGAGTAATCGAGTTGTTTAGCGCTCAAACAAAAAACGAATCCACGAGATTTGAAAATCGCGTAACTCCGGGGTAGAGTAGGGGTAGTGTAAGTTGAGGTATTACAGTATGTTCTTAACAAATTCAACGAAAATATCCTTATTTTTTATCCAAAGGATGTTTAAGTACTTTCTATATGTACATTATAACATATTTCATGGTCTTACTTTATGTCTTTCGCCCAGTTTAAGGTGGAACTTGCTAATGATATGCGCCACAGCTAGCTTTGCTTCAAGTTGAGCTAAACGCATTCCCAAGCAATTTCTTGGTCCAACTCCGAATGGTAAATAAGTAATTCCATTGGCATTGGGCTTAGTGTTAAATCTGAAAGAAAGCAAAAGAAAATAATGTCACATACTTTATTTATTATATCTTCAGTCTCCCGTCTACAGTCATTTTGAATTCGTTTTAGTGTTTTTTTATTTTCAATGCAGCAGGTGATACAGACATTATCCCTACGCCGAACAGAGATGAAAGAATGCAAAATTCCAGAGAAAAATGTTAAGGTATCCGACTACGTTCGGAATCGTGATTTTGCAAAAGCGTATAAATGGATAATATTTGTGATATTTAGTGTCACTTAGATTAGAAAATGTATATAAAATTGTTTTAAGAATAGTATTACAATAAAAAATTATTTAAGTACACTATTTTGACAAAAAATGAATATAGAATGGCGAATTTTCAAAATATTCTCCTTTTGTAAAAAAGGCTTCTATTGTGTAATAATTTTTGCCTTCAATTATAATAATATTGAGCCTCAGAACTCTGTAAAGAGGCTCAACTAGAATTTTTGAAATATATAACTTAGAAGTGGGTTTATTCATGTTTTACGACAACAGAGGGGAGAAATTTTAAGAAAAAAAACGCCGATAATTATTTCAATGGGTTGTAACTCTGAAAATAATGTGGATTTTTCAAAAATTATAGTTGAGCCTCTGTACAGAGGTCTGAGCTATAAACAGGCAAAATATTATTATAATAGAAGCATTTTTCACAAAAGGAGAACATTTTGAAAAAAGGTTATTCTAAGTTAATTTTTTGCCGAAATATTGTATTTAAATAAATTTTTTTTTGTCAAAATATCCTTAAAACAATTTTATACTTGTATTCTAATCTGACCCTAAATATCGTGAAAATTAACCATTTATGCGCTTTTTTAAAATCACGGTTTCGAACGTAGTCGGATACCTTAAGTACAAAATGCGTCGAACACAGAAACAGAAATATTAAAAAATAATACCTATCACAATAACTGGATAAAGCATTCGAACATGAGAAACACATAAAATCAGGAAGTTAAACTATTGAAAGAATCTAGCTCTCAGTATCGGGTATAGTTAGTTCCTGAGAGCTGAACAGTCGGGGAGATGATCAACATTCATCACCTCACCATTGCGGTGGATGGGCAGGCAGGACTATCCACTCATCTGAGTCGGCTAAGATGTGCATATAAACAATCATGCTTAGTTGCCAGACGAAAGACAGCCACAGCACTACTTCTTGCACAATAGGAGAGATTATAAGGTTGAAATTTCTCCGCAATTTTTCTTTCATCCGTTCTTTTAGTAATAAAATATAGTAGAACCCGTTTTTTTTTTTTTGAGCTTTTTTTTTGCGATTTTTTTTTTGTGCGATTTTTTTATGCGGTACATGAATTTCAACGGCTTTGGTGCCTCTGTAATACTTTCTATCAATGTACCAGTGGCGTAACAGAGAATGTTAGGGTCCCTTGCAAAGTCAGGTTTTGCCTTTATATATTTTAATATAAATTAGGTAAATACGTACAAGGCGTCAACCATGCCTTGAGCCCCCTAGAGTCCCGGGTTTGCGGAGGTGTATGTTACGTACATATATGCACTTCAAAACGCTCTCTTCATTTGTTATAAACAGTCTCAAGACTAGAAGAACCGGATTCTTTGAGAATGGATAAAATATATGCAGGGATACAGCTTTCCAACAAAATGGGGAAGCATTTTCTTAAAATAGATACTAACTCCGAAAGGAGTGTGAAATTTCAATAAGAGCTTCGAACACGCATATCTGGTTATCGTGACATTTACAAGCAACTGACCAACCAACCCTCGTCGCAAAAATTAATCTCTTACATTACGGTGCCAAAAAATGAATAAATTGAAATTGTGTCTTCAAGTGACGAAAGCGATTTTGAACTAAATCATCAACAAGAAGATGAGAGCTTTGGATAACGATGAATAGCAGTGAATTATGTATGTGCATTTTGAAAACTTCTCCATGTATACAATGCGAAACTAAATGTTTATAAAATGTTTCCATGTGTATAATTTAATTATTTATTTTGTCATGGAAGTACTTTCTCATAAATTTCGTAAATGATCGGCGTTTTATGCGGTCCCTCTCCACCGCATAAAAAAAATTTTTCTGTAGTATTTCAACGAATTTGTTTTTTATATGTAAGAATTTATGAAGTTCTTACATACTTTCTTCTATGTTGAATTAATAGTTATATTTTATGCTGCTTATTTTTTAGTGTTAAAATAAACATCTTTAGATGATTCAAAAACCGAAATTTGTATTTTTAACATCTATATCCTATTTTATACATGCTTTTCTGAGGGAATCGAATTATTTCAAATATTTCCTGCTGTACGGCATTCTGAATCATGTTAATAAATTGGTTTAGCACACTACAGCTACAAGATTGCCGACTCCTAAACTAGACTATCTTACTCTTTTGTATGCAATAAAGTCCAGTCAAAGAAATAGACAAATAAGGAAATCTCTTTTCTTCCATTTTCCTTCAAAATTTACCAAGCATTTGTTGAATATTTTTTTTGATAATCTTGAAACCCATAAGCGAATATTTAAAAAAGACATAAATCGTCCGCTTTTAAAAATCGAAGAAGCGAAACACAGAAATTTCTCTTCCTTTTTATATTCTTTAGTAAAAATGAACTCTTTGTTGTGTGTGTATGTGTATTTTAATTATTCCGTAGAATTTACAACTTGATATGTGTTTCTTGGAACCATATTTGATACAGAATAAACATTTCTATATCTTTTGTTTATTTCTTTACTCATTTGCTTATGAGTGTTACCTCTACCGTTCCTATTATTTTCACATGGCTACGCACGTTCTTTCATGGTGCTGCAATTTCGATTTTGATCAGTGTTTTACAGAAGAATACGCTTGTTGATAGGACCACTATAGGGGGGGGGGGACTTTGCTTTCCTTACGTTGTTTTAGTCACGTTATATTTTCTATGACAGTTTGATGCGAACCTTCATAACTTTTTATAAAATCGAATATGCAATTTATTTTTCATTAAGTTTTGTGAAATGAAATTGACGATAAGCTGAAATTACACTGATACAAAAGTTCACTGGAAGATTAATTCGAGAAAAATATGTCACCTTTCCGGATCGAATATCTCCGGTTCTGACCAGAATTCTGGATCGTGATGCATCAGATGAACAGGTGCTTGGATGAGGGTTCCTTTTGGAATCTGGATATCTCCATATTGAACGTCCTCGCCAGCAAATCGATTTGTGAATCTGAAATGAATAATCATTTCTGAAAAAAAAGCCTTTTGACAACTTCAGCATATTAAAAATCAAAATTTTAATGCTTTTCAACAGGCTGCATTGCATTCCTTATATTGTTCCTTTTTTCATTAAAAAAATAACATTCCAAAAACATCCATGATCTATGCTCATAACATAAAAAAAACCCCAATTAATTTTAAAAAAAAAAGATTCCTAGACACCAAGTCGTGCCTTTTGCTGAATTCATTGGGAATTTCTTTTTTTGTTATGTTATTATTAATGCCATCTGATTGGTAAAGGGCTAACTGACGCCTGTCGTTAGTCATAGCTTTGAGGACCATACAGGTGACAATACGATTTGGCTCGTTTCCACCCCAATTTTGAGGAAGAACACACTGGGGATAGTCAGAGGCCATCCTCTTTCTTTCCTTTCCACCAACCTCACGAGAGGACTTGTGGCTCGATGGCTATTTCTTTCTTTCAGTGCAGGATAATGCTAGACTTCTTACAGATAGTCTTGAAGAGAACTTTCTTGAAGTTGAAACAATACAGCGTATGGAGTGGCTAGCATGTTCTCCTGATCTTAATCCGATCAGGCGTGTTTGGGATACACTTGGACGGCGCATTGCTGCAAGACCAAGGCCTGTTACTTGGAGAACAGGAGGATTAGACTTCGTAAAGAGTGGTACAGTATTCCCCACAGTCTCAGCGATAACCTCATTGAATACATGCAAAACAAGTGTGTGACAGTCTTAAAAATTCGGGGATGTGCGGACCACACTCTGTATTAAACATCCTGTATCATTTCCAAACAACCAGTTTTTATTTGTCATTTACGTGTAAACAAATTTTTACCTTGAAGCATAATTTAATGCTCTTTATACCATTACAGAGAATTAAAGTTCTTATACATTTTCTTTTTTTTTCGTATTGCGTTTTGTTTCACCTGTATTCTCCATTTTATGCCCATGCATGACTATCGCGCAACTCTTTCTTCATTTTTTTGCCTTCTCCTCTTATTTTTTTTAGCAGTGTAGAATAAAAATAAACTCAATAGAAGACGTGGGGAATAAATGAGAATTGAAATTGATTTCATTTTCAAGCTTTCAATTTGAGTCATAATGTATTCAATTTTAACTTAAATACAGGGTGTTCCAAAAATAACGATCCATTTCCACAAAAGCACTAATGTATTGATTTCTTTGACATGTGTTTGAAGAAATTCTCTCTTTAGGAGAAAGAATAACCATCGTTTTTTAGAAACTGGGTGGTAAAACATATGAAGTGGTGTGTCAGCTAGTGGATGAAAAACGTCCTGGAGGACCATCAACATCTGACGATATCATCAAGAGACTTTACCTGAATTTGTTCACATATAGCCTGATATTGGTCCTTGTTGGGGGCTGTTTACCAACTGACAGTGGAAGCACCTATTCATGTGTTTTACCCCCACCCCCTCCCAGTTTCCAGGAAACGATGGCTATTTTTTCTTCTAAGGAGAGCATTTATTCAAACACCTGTCAAAGAAATCAATACATTAGTGTTTTCATGGAAATGGATAATTATTTTTGGAACATCCTGTATAATCATATGAAAAGAAATGCAGTATTTAAATCCTGTCTTGCTATAAATAAGAACGCTGTTTTTTCTACATTTTTGTTCTGAAGGCAGCATATAAAACTAGAAAATGTGCAGTTCACTTCAGCTAACATATTTGTATGAACTACGAAAAACAATCGCAAGTCGCAAGCCTACCATTGATCCGTAAACACATTCCACGTTGAATACATTATGTATGGGATTATCTAAAACTAATATTTTGACTGCATTAATCATTTCATTCATCTTGCAGCATATTTGTAACACATCGAATCATCCATCTCGTTTCAACTTCTAACGCTTTGTTTTAAGGATTTTCATTGGATGTGTGTTGTATTTATACATCTTTCCCACGATGAATGTTGAGAAAAAAATGATGTATATATTTTCACACTTGTTTCTCAGTATTGTAGAAGCAATCAATAGCTTTAAATTAAAAATAGCATAACCCCAGATTTACCCAACCCCTAATTAGACTTCACAGGTATAGATGAGTCATGAGTGCAACCTATCACCTGAGTTTTGAATAGGACTGGAAATTCCTTTCTTATTTCATCCCACTCAACAAAGCAGGGGATATTTTAAGAGTTTTTACCATTTGCTCTTTTTCTTGAGAGAAGTGAATGTTTATTGTATGTACGGTTTTGCAGAAAATTCTGAGCTATTGAAGTGGAAGAAATTATATTGATTAGTCGGAGCCAATGAATAACGATTCTGATGCAGAAATTTATAATGAAACTTCTATCAAAATGTTATATTTTCTAATGATTTACATCGTTTTGAAACTGTGAAAACGTACCTCACGCAGCAGAAAGTAAATGACGCAGTATTTTGTTCTCTACATGAAGTCGAAAAAGAACACTTTCGAGTCATAAATTAAAGAAATTGTCAAACATCTATTTGTATCGTTATCTATCAAAATTATCTATTAAATGGTGGGTAAAGTCAACCAAGTGTACTTATAGTCGCTGAATAAAAAGTGTGTAATCTCTAAATATAGATATTTTTTGTGTAGTTGTTTAGTGCAGAATTTCCAAAAGGTAAGTGCAATTTTTGAAGGGGAGGGGGGAGTAAGGGATCCCAATATTACGAATAACACCGAATTAAAGAATAAAATTGTTCGATCCCGATGAATTCTTCAAATTGGGGTCCGAGTGTATAATATTTAAGAAGAGCAGCACCCTCTGCGAGTTAAAATGGACCTCACCAAGAATACTTTTATGTTATAAATAGGAAAATGTCCTTTCTAAAACAAAAGATTATTATTACTCTGGAATATATTTACATTTTGCATTGCAAATTAATCGCTTAATTCTTGCAAGAATGACTTTTTTTTTCGTGTCAAGGTTCGACTTGTGCGACGGTCTTTTAAACTTTTCATTATTTCTCAGGGAAGAAGAAAAGCATGATAAGACAGAATTTCAATAAACCGTTCAAGTAAGACCTGATTCTCTTCATGAAGGCAGTTTTTTTTGTATCAAATTTTATTTTTCTCTCTTTAAAATGATCCATTTCTTAGGAACTTTTTTTTTCACATTGGAGAGGTAGCGGTACAAAGGATTTACATGGGCACATCCAAATAAGGTCTTAGCTCTTCTTTTTCGCTTATGATTATGGTAATATTTCAGACGTGAAGAACAAATTGAAGTAGTACTTCAGCTTTTATTTCCCTTCGACATTCTATAAAAATGATATTCTACGGAACACCTCAAACAGCTGACTTTGGATGTTATCAATAATATTCCTACCAACGCCATCATTAAACTTTGCACTGATGGAAGCAAAATCAATGAGCTTACAGGAAGGGGCATTTACATTGAGTCTCCTAGAAGACAACTTTCTCTTAGCCGACGTAACCCTGACTCGTGTTCTGTCTTCAGAAATGAATTAATAGTCATCAATGAAGAGCTAGTTAAACCTGAAAGAGACTTTGAAGACTTCTGGATTTTAGCGGACAGTCGAAGCTCCCTGCAACATCTCAGCTACTAGTATCATATTGGAGATAAAACTAGTCTTTCCATCTTGACCAAGTTTTAAAGCATATTTTGAAATATCACGAAATCAATGCTTCGTGCACGCACTCCATAGCACATTCACATTCACGGAACGACCTTGCGGACAAACTTGCGAAGGAGGGCTGCAAACAACCAACTCCCGATACTTTCTTTTTTATATATATATAGAGTTCTCAGGAATTCTTCACACTTAAAAAATTAGATTTCATTAAGGAATGGATGAAGCCTTCTACTTATTACTGGTACCAAAGTAAAATGCCTGGTTTTTCTTTTTCCCTCTCTTTTGATAGAAGGTCCTCCACTGCCATTGCATGTCTTGCTAGTGGACATATAATAAGTCTAAAGTTTTTCGGGAACACTAAAACCTTTAAGACGTGTAACAAATGTAATATTCAACAGATCCCATTCTAGACTGTCTGGGCCTTTCTCGAGAGGATCTTTATACTTCTCAACTTCTTGTGCTCGATTTCATCAGAATCTAGACATTGATCTTGCCTGACTTCGTCAGATCTTGGAGGATTGGTAAAAAGAACAACGTACTTGAATTTATAGACAAGCTTTATTTGTATACGTTTTTTCAATCTAGAATTAACAGCTTATTTTTTCGATTATTTCTCTGTTTGAACGACATCAAGACAAATGTAGAGAACAGAGGTATTCAATGAAAAAAATATATTTTTTCAGAAATATCACGCAAAGGCAAATTTATTTTAAATTTTGAATTCATTGAAAAAAAAAAGCTGAAAATATAATGAAAATAAATGCCGACACTCAGATATTGAGTAAACGTAATTTAGAAAAAAAATTTTATGTGAAAATGATATTTTATACTTACAAATGAACAGGAGGATACATTCTCAAGCTTTCATTTAGCACCTTGTCCAAATATGGAAGTTTATTAATGGCAGCGTATTCCAACTTTTCACCCTATAAAAGTTTTTCAGTCAATCAAACAGGGTTATATTTAGTGATATTTTCACACATGCACAAATAGTTTACATGTGTACATTAATAAATAAGTATATTACTTTATGATGGTTGGTGATTAGAATTCTATATTGTCGAAAACTAATAAATCAGAATTGTCATATTTTGATAAAATAGGTTGTTTGAAGTTGAGATATAAGAATCAAAATATACACTTTATTTTTGAGTATTGCTGTGTTTTTCAATTATATCTGTAAGGCGAGTGGCATCAGCTAAATTGACCGTTTTCACAAAAAGTAGCGCTTTTTACGCAGATTATGCTATAAAGCTATCTGTTGCTTAAAGCTTCTTTATATCTTCTTCAAAACATTCTCAAATACTCAATAGAGACTATATTCAGTATTATTTACAAGCTATTTGGAAAAAATTTTACATGCAAAATAACAGCTCATAGTTTATAAGAGTATGGGACGTAACTTTCTAGCAAACTAATTCTGATTTAGTTTCACATAGATTAACTCACGGAGAGATAAATTATGCTTATTACTGATGGATCAAAATTAGAAATTTTTAGGAAATTAATAAATTTAAAGAGTCTATAAAAATTTTTTTGGTAAACATTCGTGCACATTTATTTGCCAGAAGTAATTGCCCAGCTTACCCAGCCCAGCCCGGAAGGGATATCGGTACAAGTCTTACAGCGATCATTGAATGTGAACACCTTAAAATTCCTTCATCGTATCAGCAGATTAATTTTATTTGATAAATGAATAATAAATTAACCTGTTTATCTTCATAAATTAAAAATTAGGTTAATAGATAAAGATCGGATTCTTTGAATATTTATTTACAGAAGGATTCAAAGATATTTGAAAAAGAAAGCGTTTCTTCGAAAACATTCAAACAATTATATGTATTTTTTTATGTGTTCTCGCAGATTCATTTTTAAAAATATTTTATGCATGAAAGGAATACTATAGAATTTCAATTATTATAGTAAGAACATAAGATAATATATTTACTCGTTCCATCAATTCCTTAATTTCTTGATATAATTTTTCTTGCACGTCTTGGTGTCTTGCTAGCAGATAAGTCGTAAATCCTAATGCTGTACTCGTCGTCTCATACCTACAATAATAACAATAATAAATAATGTTAATCTTAAAATACGTTTTTTAATAATTACGACATTGCCCTGTTTTTAAATTTTCTTTTAATAATTTTAACTTTATCTTAATTGTTCTCACAAATGCCACGATGACCTTTTTGGGAATTCGGGGCCCCCCCCCCCCCCCCCATGTTGGCTTGCTTTTAATCAACGTTACACAAGATGCAACAAGTAATGGCAACTGACCCTACAGATTCGAGTGAGTGAATGAGAGTAGTGTTAATATCACGCTATAAAGCTCCACGAGGACTATTGGTGACGGACCTCGTTACTTTTAACCTTGTCCAAGAAATGAGAAAAAGCTCAGGTGCCGTCCTTGGCACTAGACCAAAGTTCAAAATTACGAGATCCGTCGCCAAAAGCCTTCATGTATCTGAACAGTACGATGTTAATATTCACTCACTCACTCACTTGACGGAATCATATTAGCTTGAAAATTACGACATAGCATAAATACAACCCAGGGGCTTCGTTGCAATATGAAGAAACTTTAATCAATCATTAATTGCCAAAAATCAATCACCTGCATTTTCTATTGTAAGGCAAAATCCTGATCAATTTCACCCTATTTAGATAATTCTTTGTCAGCATGTCGCTTTTTGTGTTATAGAATGTGAAATAATATGTAAATGGGCTTAATATATTCATGTGACGTTATAGTCACATAACTACAATCACCTTTTTACAGCAAATCAGTTCATAAATTCCTGTGACGTCATAGTCACATGATAAATGCAATTATGTGTTTACATTTAATCAGTTCAGGCGTTCACTGTTGCCAGCTTTAGTGTTCCGCACAGAAACTTTCTTTTAAAAAGTACATATTTGTCAACAATAATGGCGCACATGAGTAAGCAAAATATCCTTGATTTAAAAGTATATGTATAAAATAAGATTTTTTTTTATTTAATTTAAAAATATTTTGGATGAAATTTTTTTTTATATTTGAAAATTTTTACTCAATTGTAAAAAAATTATATTTTATTTAAATTTTACAAATAGAGCAAGTACAAGCTGGTTTAATGTCAGTTTTGAATTTAATGGAGAATACGTGTTTGCTTTAATCATGTGACCGTCATGAATTCAGCTCTTTCAAATTGTAATGGAAATTAAAATTGAAAAGTATTGAAAACTGTGCATATAATTCGTATATATGTAATGCGACATTTGCTAATGTGTTACTTGAATGAATAACAGAAAAAAAGTAATTTAATTCCACAATCTAAATTAATTTACTATGTAGCTCACAATTTACAGAATATTTAAAAACTTTATTACTAAGTTCCCTTTAAAGTAATAATTAATTGTTTTATTGTTCTTAATTTCAAAATAAATATACTAACCCGGCCAGAAGAACGGTAAATGCACTGGACTCTATTTCCTCTTCTGTCATTTTCCTAATCTTTTTGTCAGTGGTTTCTGAAAATACGTAAATAACTTCTTGAATTGTTTATTTTTCTCTAAATATAAATGTATTTTTATGAAAATTCTACAAGTAAATATTACAACACCATAAAGTAGCTGCGCAAGCGAAAATAGTTTATGCCTCCAAGTGGTAACCCTTCATGAAAAGTCAGTGGTGGAACGAACACCTCCGCAAATGCCGCATCGCGGGGACCCAGGATTCTAGGGGGCCTAAAGCCTGAATGACGCCAAGTACGCACCCTTTGCAAGATCCAGCTTGGGGCTCAAAATCTGAATTTGCAGGGGAGCCCTAATCTTCTCCATTACACCACTGTGAAAAGTCACATTATGTCGATGATGAAAGTTAATGCCGCACACACACACATATATATCAGCAAGTTAACATATTTTCTCTACTTCATAAACTCCATGGATGAAGGAATGCGTGTCTACAATAACTGCACTCGGTTAGAGTGCATGGTGCTGGATCAAATATTTATAGCAAACTTTTAAGTTTCTACTTACCGATGGGCCCTTTTACTTTTGTCTTTAGTGCTATGAAAGTGAGAGCGCGAGTATGGAAGCACTGGGCTCCAGAAAATCAGATGGCGAAAGATTGTGTCAACACAGAATATTAAATATCTTATCTGTATGACAGGGGCATATTAATACAGTTTCATCTGGACCATTGGAAAATCATTGGAATTTTTCTACAAGTGTCTTATTATCTACTCGAAAAATTTGTCGGCGTCTACCTTTTGCAAAAGTGCTGTTTATTTGTATAGGGTTCCTTTCATGTAAAGTGTCGGAACCCAGGTCTTTAATGACCCTTTTGAGACTAACACCGACAACCCGATTGTCAAGTTGTCTTTTTTTTTATTTATCATGTCCTGTTTTAATTTGGAAGAGAGTATTTGGGTTGCATTCGCTGTAAATTCTATTACCAGTAAATGCCACTTTCCTTAATGTGTTATTCAACGTCATACAAGACAAATTCCAAACATGATAGTTTGAGGAACCATTGAGTCACATATAGGATCTCAGCATTTAGATATTATGGTTAATCACAACAGCAACTGGTTCTTCAGAACTCTTGGAACCCGAAATCGTATCCCATTTTTTTAAGCAATCCTAGAGTTGCATATGATGAAAATGATGCTCATTCGTATATTACGAGGGATCTTTAAGCCTGCTTTTCAACACGCCAAGTATAACTACTTCCTTGGTCTTTAAATGTTACCCATTGAGAATACCGGAGTTTTCTTCAGTCAGCGTCTCGCTAGTAACACTCGTTCCATAGTTCATACTGATGAACTTTGGGCTCACGGATAGAAGAAATTTAAAATGCTTTCCCTCACACAAGTTCGATTGAGAACCTGTTTGATTTGATGCCATGCCGCATGGAATCACTAATTGCAGTGCATGGTGGCTATGTCGAATACTGGTTTTTGAAATTTAATACTCTGTTTTTGATTTGAAAATTTAATCGTTTGTTGCGTCTCAATGGATAAATTTTCTTTAGTTCTGATGAATGCTTCATAGTTTTACACTTAATACTAATATGAGTGTACATTTGAGTACAATTACATCAAAGTATGGGATGTTTAATGTTAAGTGTATTTTTTTTTCTGTTTTAGTATTTAAATTGAAATTTATTTAAGTTTATAGGCGAGAATTCCTAAAATCTTCAATTCTTACGTTATAATTCTTGATTATTTTAATGGCAGAATGATATGTAACAATTCGACCAAGTCGTTTATAAAATTAGAGGGTTATTTTCAATTATTACCTAGTACAGATTTATTTTTAATTCTTACCTTTTTTGACAAAAGACATATATATATATATATATATATATATATATATATATATATACATCAAATTTAAGGTAATCTATGCATTTTTAAACCCACATTACTATTTTCCTGATATTGAGAATGAACCAAAACCAAATGATCTTTTTTTAAATGAAAGCAGAGACTCAAAGAAAAATTCTTAATGAAAATATAATCGTATCCAGAATTTACATTTGTGTAATTATTATTATTCTTTGCTTTTGCATTGCTATCTTGTTATTTAATTATCCTGTAAAAATATCAAATTAAAGAAGTTATACAGAGCAAGGCTTCTTTGGAGAACAATACCTTTCTTTTCAGCTTCCAACTTCTCAACTTCTGTATTTCCTGCTTCTAATTTTGAGACGTCAGTTTCCGTGGTTTCAACAACGATAGACGAATCTAGCATCAGTTGCAACAGGTCTTTCGTTTTAGCCTATACAGAAATATAAGAATACGGTAAACAAACTTTTAAAGTATATGTGATGTGTACAAGTTATGTATATGCTTTATGTTTCAAGTTTCCTTGAAAGTTACTACCGTAAAATCCGGCGTATAACGCGCACTTTGAACACAAAAAATAACATGGAAACTTAAGGTGCACGTTATACGCCGGGTATGAAAACGATAGCTTTAAAAATAACAAAAGAGATGAGCCTAAAAAACATTTTCTTCTACATGTATCGAAACACTGTTTATTTAAAAGAAAACACTTGCCTTATGAACTAAAAGAGTTTATGGTGTTAATTATAGCACTATGATTAAAATATATTAAAAATGAAATAAAATTACATCCATTTCAGTAGGAGAAAATATTAACATCTTTATTCCGCTCACTCCGTTTTTACATTGTTATTTCCCTAGCTGGTTTTATATAGTTGTAAGGCAACTCATTAAATTCATCATATGATTTTTTCCCTTGCCAGATACAACAGGATAAAAGACTACTAATCTGAACTTAAAATATATAGACATAAATTATTTCTCTGACAAATAGAACTAAATACACTATTCCCAACGAAGCTCTCGTCGAAAGAGTAACAACATATTCAAGCTCATCTGCCTTCCTTCCTCCATCAACAACTGTTACTACAAGTTGCAATTCTAGAAGTATACTATTTTTTTCATAAGTCTAGGTGATACCTGGAATAAATTAGTAGAACAAAAAAGCAATGTACATAAATATTTCAGGTTTCTTCTTAAAAAAGGGGGGTGCACGTTATACGGCGAATATATCGAAAAATTAAAAAATTCAGCTTGAAAGTATAGGTGCGCGTTATACGCCGGATTTTACGGTACATTTAGAATCAATTTCAATACATACACGATACTATTTAAGGCATTTTCACTGATGTCGGGAAGTTAAAGGCAAAATAAAGATGGCAACGTATATATAGACCTGCTTCACACAAATTCCGCAGAATATCATGGTTTTAAAGAAGTTACAGCTTTTATATTGAGGACGATAATGCCTTAAGAGTAGTATCAACCGATCTCGTACTGCATTTCACGCTTCAACCCCTTTTTAAAGTCTATATTTCACCAATGAAAAAACAATGTTGACTGCAGCTTTACACAGCTGTCTGTACCACCCGAATGGCAGCCTTTATCCTGCTATCTCAAATACATTTGCATTTCGATTATACTATCTTCATTCTAATTACTTAGAAGGCCTCATGTTGATGCCTTATCTAAGGAATCATCAAGACACTATTCAAAATGTCTCTCAATAACCGTATAGACAGTGATGAGACTCACAATAAATTAAAAAACCCCACATCTTTTTTACGTATAACTGTGTTAAATACATGACGATCACGTGATAAATGCAATCACGTGTTCTTCGTCGAATTAAAAACTAACATTTGATGTGTTGTTCTATACTCGTAAAACTTAGATAAAATTTTAAATTGGATAGTTAGATAAAGATGTTCAAATATTAAGATTCTTCAAAAAATTTTTAACACACAAAAAAAACCAAAAAAAAAAAATTTTTTTGATATAAGTGTAATTTTAAATTAAGTGCATTTTACTTACCTATGTGTGTTTTTATTGATGATAAATATGTACATTTTAAAAGAAAATTTCTGCAAAACGCCAAAGTTGGCAACAGCAAAGTGTTGTTGTTCGAAGTGTTGTTTTCCAAATCAAAAACAAAAATCTCAAATATAAATGTGTAACCAATGGTTATATTTACCATCATTTATTATTGTAATAACAGCTAGATGGCGCAACCAGACAGAGTACTTTCCCGGCTTCCCTCTGGTGGTAGGAAAAAACCGGTAGAATGAGGGTGTGTATCATCGCTCGGGAATCCCTCCCAATGCTGTGCTGTGTGTTGTGTTTTTTTATATAGATATATCCTAGAACTATGTGGAATTTACTGTATAGAGTGTCCGAGAACTGTAAAGAGTACCTATGTACAATAAATAAACAATATTTATCCCTCAGATGAATTAAGGCTGTTCATCGAATGATCTACCGATTCATCCCAGCGGGTTATAAGTGTAATTTTAAATTAAGGTGACTGCTTACCTTGAAAATGTCGTTTGTCGTCTACATAAGGCTTTTTTTTTGTTTCAAAATCTTATAGTTTGAACACTTTTCTTTCCAAAACAGTTTTTCTTTTTCCTTTACGCGAAATAAGAATAAAGTTATAGTGATTTTAAAAAGCATCACTCTATGTAAAAGGGCAGTAAGATAAAACTTTAAGGCTTTTTTCGGCAAAAGTACGGGGCCTCAATGCGGGAAATTTTCAACAAAAAAACCCCTTTAAATTTTTCATGAAAATTTACAACATTATAACTCATACATTTGTTAACAATATAGTGTTTCTAAAATTCAAATATACTTCGTGAATATTTTTTTTTTATTTTAACACCTGAAAAAGGACAGCTTATTTAACATTACGGTATAGGAGAAAAAACACGAAACACATTTTTTGCCAGAAAAAGGACTCAACTCGGTCAAAAATGTAAAGTATGATAAAATAGGTTGTTCTCTAAGGGACAGTGAAACCAGAATATAATATTAGTTTTTCATTTCTTTTATAACTGAAAAAAAAGTACCTAAAATTTGGGCCCATTCTTGAACATTAACCGAAGAAGCCCCAAAGGTTTTCTCAAAAAATTGTTTTGAAAGAAACTCTTTTACCAGATACAGGATATCTTAAGAACCAAAACCCGATAAAGTTTTGAAATTTTTTTGGGAATGTTTATTATACTTTTTTCATAAAAATGGGCCATAAGTTTTGTTGTAGGTTAAATATTTTTTCATTTAGGGTAGTTTTTATAAAGAAAAAACTTAAAAAATATCAAAATTTTCATATTATTATGTATAATTGTCTATAATTTTTTTGTATTTTAATATTTCTCTTAGAGTTTGGTTCGTTTTGAAGAGCACCATAATATGTATGTTGTGTATAAAGAAAATTATGATGATTGTATTAAAAATTTTTATACAGTGTTACCCGTTTTAGTACAAATTTGGTAAAAGTGCAATGTTTATTTAAAATTTTTTATGTATTTACGCTTTTTTTTTTTATTTTTCTTCTTAAAAAAATTCAGTTTGTTTCAAAAATTTGTTTTTATAAAAATATTGGGTCTGAAAGTAGGCAGTCACCTTAAGTGCATTTTGCTTATCTATGTGCGTTATTATTGTTGACAAATATGCACATTTTGAAAGAAAATTTCTGTACAAAATGCAAGAGTTGGCAAACAAAAGGGCATTAGCTCATTGATTTGGAACAAGTGTTTGCGTTTATCATGTGACTATGACGTCACACGAATTGACGAATTGATTGGCTGGAAACACGTGATTTCAGTTATCATGTGACTATGATGTCACATGAATTTAACTCATTGCGCAGCAGTGACGTACTAAATGACTGAAAAATTTAACACTAGAATTTTTTTTTTCCTATTAATTCTAGCAACTTTTAATGTAACTTACTTTTCATTTTCATTTTGTACGTTATTACTTACCTCTGAATTCTTTCTCCTCATTTCTATAACTTTCTTAATTCCTCTTATACACATTGTATGCGGGAACGTTCCATTGTTCATAAGTGTGATTAAAAATTCTTGCACTTTTACGCACAACTTCCGAAGTAGAGGAAATACCACTGGAAAAGTACAATGAGCTCATATCAAAAATACTAAGAATTATAAATTATATACGAGCTGCATAGATTCTTTATAACTATAAAAAAAAAGCCTCAAAAATGCACAAAAGTTGTTTGCCTTACATAATTTGCTCGCTTATATTTATACTAGCCGTTACCCACAAGCTTCATTGGGTATTTCACGATGTTGTATAAATACATACTGGTTACATAAATATAAATGGGCCGTGGGTAGCCTAGTGGTTGGACTCCGGACCGGAAGGCCTGGGTTCGATGCCCGTACCGCGAAATACCCTCCGAGTACACGCGGATCACGTGCTCGTTAAATCAGTGGTTCCGAAAGTCTTGTGGGCTGATTCACGAGTGCAGGAAACTGGAGAAAATTTCCCTCCAATTAAGTTTCATGCCTAAATATTGTGGGGGTGGAGATAGGTGGTGTCGCCATCTATCGTTCCTTCGGGAAGGCCTCTGGCCACCCCCAGAGTGTTCTCCCTCTAAATTGGGGTGGAATCGGGCCAAATCGTACTGTCACCTGTATGGTGTTCAAAGCTACGGCTAACGACAGGCGTCACTTAGCCCTTTACCATGATGAATTTCATGGGCCTTGATCTGGCATTTGCCGATCAGGTGGCATTAGTAACAACAACAGCACATAAATATAAATTATTGGTGTCTATCATTAAGAATTCGATTGTATTTAAAATATATATTTTTAGCTGTAACTCTCGCCTCTTCATATAAAAATGATAGAAATTATAATTTCTAATTTCTATTATTATTTAAAATAGAAGAAGAAAGATTTTTTTACTCCCACTTAATCCAATAGTAAATGGATTTCCGCAAAAGCAACTTTCAGTGGATCTCTACTCCGTAAAATAAATACGCGTGCTAACTTACAAGTCTAAATCTAATAGCTCAAAAGCAGAATTTTTATCACCAGTAACCCACATTGAGAGCATTTTTAGCGGATTTCAATTCAACAAAAAAACATGTAAACCAAATTTTATTAATATAGTCCTAGTAGAGTTCGAAAACGGGAATTTTTTGTTTATCAATACGCTTCCCGCTTCCCCCTGAAGTTGATTTCCGTAAAATCCATTCTTAGTAGAACTCTATTCAATTAAAAAAAAAAAACGTGCTTAACAAATTTCAAGTAAGTGGGTTAAAAAATTCAAAAACAGGAATTTTTCTATAACTCTCCTTGACCCCTCTCAGCCTTCTCCCTTGAAGGTCGATTTTCGCAAAACTCTTTGTTAGAAGAACTCTATTCCATGAAAGGATCATAACTTCTAATTTTTAAGAAGATGGGTCCAATAGTTTAAAAACTGAAATATATATCTAATTCGAGCTTAATCCCCCGCAGTCCCCCTTGGGGGTCAATTTTCCCAAAACCGTTTTGCAGCGGACCTCTACTCCATGAAAGAAACATGCACACCAAATTTCAAGACTGTACGTCAGATAGTTTAAAAATGGAAATAATTATCTATAACGCCACTTGGGGGTCAATTTTCGTAAAACCCATTTTGCAGCGGACCTCTACTCTATGAAAGAAACCTGCACACCAAATTTCTAGACTGTGCGTCTAATAGTTCAAAAATGGAAATAATTATCTATAACGCCCCTTAAGCCCCCGTAACGCCACTTGGGGGTCAATTTTCGTAAAACCCATTTTGTAGCGGACCTTTACTCTATGAAAGAAACCTGCACACCAAATTTCTAGACTGTACGTCTAATAGTTCAAAAATGGAAATAATTATCATAACGCCCCTTAAGCCCCCGTAACGCCACTTGGGGGTCAATTTTCGTAAAACCCATTTTGCAGCGGACCTCTACTCTATGAAAGAAACCTGTACACCAAATTTCTAGACTGTACGTCTATAGTTCAAAAATGGAAATAATTATCTATAACGCCCCTTAAGCCCCGTAACGCCACTTGGGGGTCAATTTTCGTAAAACCCATTTTGCAGCGGACCTCTACTCTATGAAAGAAACCTGCACACCAAATTTCTAGACTGATGTCTAATAGTTCAAAAATGGAAATAAATATCTATAACGTCCCTTTAGCCCCGTAACGCCACTTGGGGTCAATTTTCTCAAAACCATTTTGCAGCGGACCTCTACTCTATGAAAGAAACATGCACACCAAATTTCTAGACTTTACGTCTAATAGTTCAAAAATGGAAATAATTATCTATAACGCCCCTTAAGCCCCCGTAACGCCACTTGGGGGTCAATTTTCGTAAAACCCATTTTGCAGCGGACCTCTACTCTATGAAAGAAACCTGCACACCAAATTTCTAGACTGTACGTCTAATAGTTCAAAAATGGAAATAATTATCTATAACGCCCCTTAAGCCCCGTAACGCCACTTGGGGTCAATTTTCGTAAAACCCATTTGCAGTGGACCTCTACTCTATGAAAGAAACCTGCACACCAAATTTCTAGACTGCTACGTCTAATAGTTCAAAATGGAAATAAATATCTATAGCGTCCCTTAAGCCCCCGTAACGCCACTTGGGGGTCAATTTTCGTAAAACCCATTTTGCAGCGGACCTCTACTCTATGAAAGAAACCTGCACACCAAATTTCTAGACTGTACGTCTAATAGTTCAAAAATGGAAATAAATATCTATAACGTCCCTTAAGCCCCCGTAACGCCACTTGGGGTCAATTTTCGTAAAACCCATTTTGCAGCGGACCTCTACTCTATAAAAGAAACCTGCACACCAAATTTATAGACTGCACGTCTAATAGTTCAAAAATGGAAATTATTATCTATAACGCCCCTTAATCCCCCGTAACGACTCTTGGGGTTCGATTTTCGCAGAATTCGTTTTTAGCGGATCTCTACTACATGAAAGAAATATCCTTACCGAATTTCAGGTCTGTAGGTTTAATAGTTCTGGAGATATCGTGATGAGTCAGTTAGTGAGTGAATGAGAGAGAGAGTCGCTTTTCTCCTTCATAAATATAGAAATAACTTTGAAGAAGACAGTGAACAGAACATATATGAATGATATGACTTGATCGATTATACTAAAATAAAAGTAATATTTGATTTGATTTTGGTTACAGGTCTGATAAATCTTTAATAACTTTAAGTCTCTGGTTCTCGACATTTCGCTGGTTAGAAATTAAAAATATTGCCTGATTGCATTCTCAGGTAGAATTGTAAAAATGTGTCGTAGATGAAAATGTGTTTAGTAATTGTAGAAAAATGATTTTATAATATTTGAAAATCACTATAACACTTGACAAACCATCGATCCTTTCACCATTATTTGGTTTGGAATAAAATTGTTTTAACAAACCAAGGGAGGTTCTAACTATCGACATCCTACTAACGTCTTTTTTCGTGACTGCGCAGTCTCAGGCAGTTAATAGTTTATGTCTGAACTGTGTGTAGTGGTCGCTTGGTGCAACAGTTTGCGGAAATTAAAAGAACATATGAATTACCTTAATTTAAAATTACAAGGAGAAAACTAACATATACCTAATTAAGTACTTTCGACAAAAAATTGTTTTGTTTCAAACCCACTGAATAAGAAAATATTTCACGCATTTTAATGCAAGCAAATATTTTGCTAGAAAACTGATACATTATTTCTGGTAGGTTTTTGTATTACAGTTTTAAAGGCTTTAAAAATAAATTTTGAATTTTGTTCAGATTTTAATGCAACTGGCTAAATTCATGTGGTGTCGTAGTTACAGGATAGCTGCATCATGCATCTTCAGCCAATCAGTCCATTTATTCATGTGACGTCATAGTCCCGCGATGAATGCAATGGCTTGTTTTCAGCCAATCAGTTTGAGATGGCGCATATCTGGAGGATAGAATCTGCGACCTATGTATCCGAAGCCCCGTAATATGACCATAAGACAAAAGGGATCACTCCTGTCCGGAGGCTGTTACTGGCTTAAGTAGATATATCTCGCTACAATACTTCCCCACCAGTGAGTCGGTGGTAGACGAACGAACTATATATACTCCGTTTTACCTTAAGTTGGCAGCGCTGGGAAGGGTACGGGGACCAAATAAAGTCGGTACGGGGTTACTCTAGGAAAAGAGTGTGACTATAACAAATAAAATTCTCCATATTTGGCGAGCAAAAAAATCTTGAAAACTTTGTTTTTTAAAATTGTATGAGGTTTTTTGATAATAGTATAATCCTTTTATTTAATCGAGATATTTAAGGGTTTGCATTTCAAAATGTTTAAAAATATTGATTAATTAACTATCAAGTCGCAAAGCAAATGGCGTTAATTTGGCGCGAATACTTTGGAAGAATGTAATCTTGAAAACCGGTTTTTTCAGCCAAATGTTGTTGTTGTCAGCCAAAAGTCAAGTTGTTGTTTTCAACTGTATTCGTTCGCAGGTATTAAAGAATAAATGCTTTTAAGATGTGATTAACTTAAAATATATCTTTAAACGCACAATTTCTATAATACATGATACTTTTTAACAATTTTCTGTGCATTTGCTTTGATTTAAATTCCAAAACTAGTTGGAACTACTTTTTCAAGTGGAATCTTACATTCCCTACCTTTCCCAACGCTGCCGAATTGAGGTGAAACAGAGTATAGCTGTTATGGCGAGCGTGTGTGCAGAGAGAGCGTTGTTGCTGTTAATTGGAGGTGCTGCGTTAAGTGCGTCTGACGACTTTGGTTGCTGTGTCAAATGAGTCTGACGACTTTTGATTGTCCTTCTTGTGGGTAGATGGCACCACGACATATCAGTATAGGTTGCGTTTTTCTTAATTCAGTCAAAGTCACGAATGAAGTGGCGCTTATCCGGAGGACAGAACCCGCAGCCTATGATTTCGAAGCCAAGTAACATACCACTAGATAAAAGTGATCACCCCTGTCCCGAGGCTGTTACTTGTTTTAGATACGGCTACAAGTTCATGCACTTCACTGTTGTCATCTTTTGCTTTTTGTAGACGCCAATTATCTAATTTGAAACTTTATCTGAATTTTACAAGTAGAACAATAAGTACAAGTTTAATGTCAGTTTTGAATTCAATGTAGAACAAGGGATTGCATTTATCATATGACCATCATGAATTTAGTCCACTGCAACCCGTAGCAATATATTTTTCAAAATCCGTTTAACACCCCATAGGAAAAAAAAATTCTTCCTTAGGACATCAGATATAAATGATTCATTTAAAATATAGTGAAGAAATAGTAGTGAATCCATAGAGAAAAAAAAATATATGTGTGGCGGTGTGATATCTATATGAACTAGTACCAACATTACGCGATGACGATCGTCTTGGCGTGATTGGCTACGTACTCGCGTTCGGAACAGAAGGTACCCAGAACGAGCCTTTCCTCCTTCATTGGTGACCCTGGCCGTGCAAAGGAACCGCTCCCTTGACGCGCCGCAGTCGTGGCGCCATCTATCCACCGCAAAAGCAACTAAACCGTCAAACATTGACGCAAATAAGTCGTTACTTCTCAAAGTCGTCTCACACAAATGACGCAATCAATCCGTCACACAAATGACGCAATTCTCAAGTCGTCTCACACAAATGACGCAATCAAAGTCGTCTCACACAAATGACGCAATTCTCAAAGCCGTCTCGCACGAATGACGCAACCCACCAAGTGACGCAACTGCTTACATACTCGCTACGTATATGGTATCGTTTTTCGCCTATTCGCCGAAACACTGGCGGGGAGTATGTGGCGGTGTGATATCTATATGAACTAGTACCAACATCACGCGATGACGATCGTTTTGGCGTGATTGGCTACGTACTCGCGTTCGGAACAGAAGGTACCCAGAACGAACCTTCCCTCCTTCATATATATAAATTCCTTTGGGCTTTTAGCATTTTAAGTGATTATATGCTCTAATTAATTAATAGAAGTTTCTATTTGAGTGTATGGTTGCCATTTAGTTTTATATTTTAATTCACATTATTGGATCTCGTGGTTGAACATAAAACGTTACTTATATTACAAAAATACTGAACATGCTGTTTAATCATAAAATAGATGCTTTTTTTCTGTATTACCGGTAAAAATAGCACTTGATGATATAGGAAAAATGAAAATAACGATATGCTATGGAAATTATATAAAAAAGAACTACTTCTATATTTTAATATGGAATTAAAAGACCTACAACTATATAAATATTATCAGGAATGAGATCTTTCCGACAACAAAGATCCATCAACCAACAGCTCAAGATCAATCATTCGTGTCGTTTTGAATGTAAAATTAAATGGGAATATTCAGGAATCAAGCTGAAAAATAGAAAGATATTGAATTATTACAGTGTCAGTAAGGAGTTAAATCTAATTATCCACTCACAGGCCACAAATATGATCGGGTCTTTGTAATTGGCCATGAAAATAAGCTTAGTGGCTCGTAACAGTCTTGATTTGGGATTCTTCTGCACATCTGTTTGCATTCCGAATGCTGTTTTGGTGATGACGTCCATGGTTAGTCTCTGATAAATATCGAAAATATCGAAATCTTTCCCTTTCTGCGCTCGTTCTTGAAGTACATCCAGCATATTATCGATAGATGAGTTAATACTTCCAGCCAGCTGAAAGAGACATGGAACAGTAATGTGTTTACCATTTGATTTTCCGACAATACAATACCATTCCTGTAGCAAGTATGTTAAAATTTCACACCCTCCTCATTTATTTAGATTCATTGACTTAGAATCACAATCTTACCAAAGAGGATATCAACACTTTTGCGAGTGACATACTGAGTTGTGTTCAAAAAATATTGGTGAGACTGTCACCTTTATTTTATTACGATAAAAATAAAAATAAATAAAATAAAAATGTTTAGATAACTTTACCAACATGCATTCTCTTTTTAGTATGGTGTAGAAGTTTGAAGAGGCAGGTGACACCTCACAAAAGTCCTCGTCACTTGATCATGGTTCAAATTATGAGGTCCGTCATCAAAAACCACCATGTTGTTTCAGAGTACAGCGTAAATTAAAATCAAATAGAAAATCAACCTGATATTCGTTTTTTATGAAGAAAATAATGTTTATGAATTGGAATATATCTAAGCCAAACAGTAGCGCACACAGGAATTTTTCAGAGGGGTCTGGGATCGAAAGTTCTCCAATCTTGTATCATGTTCCTTTTTTTTGTCGATTTTCGAACAAAACACAGTAAAAACTAATTATTGAATAAATAATTAGCGTTAATTAATAAAATTAATCTAAAAGAAATACTTAATTAAATTTTATTTACTATATACTTAGAATTATAATTCAATCGGAAAAATCAAGGGCTTTGGGGGTCCGGACCCCAGGACCCCTCTCTTGTGTGCGCCACTGAAGCCAAACTTACTGTGCTCATGTGTACACCTTTTTATTCCAAAAATGTACTCATAACCCCCAAGTGGAATAACTGTTTCAATGCATAGTAGAAAAATTACAAATTTAACTTTGATGTCTTGGAAAAGGTTAAGAAAGTGAAAATGATGTTAATAGGAGCAAGTATTATGTAATAAGACTACTTTTAAATGAACTTAAGAAGGCTCACCCATGTGATGGTTTCAAAAAATCAATAAAATTCTTTTTTCACAAATTGCTTCCTTAACATATCTAGAATACGGTGATAAAGAGATTTTTTTAAAATTCGAAGCCGTTATAAGGAAGCAGGTGTAAGAAGAGCAGCTGTTCAGTGCGCTAAGTTAAGATTTTCATTGTTTTAATCGGAACTTGAAACTTTAAGCGCGTTTTCTCAAACTGTGTTTTTCAAACTTTCCACCATCATATCCCAAGAGTGGTTTGACCGAATGACTTCAAATTTATAGGGTAAACTTCAGCACATATACATGCACCAAATGAATACGATCATTCCAAAACTCAAGGTATTTCTATTTTTTATAACAAAAACATAACGAAAAAAAGCAGGAAATTCGATACTTTTTTTTCAAAAGTCTACCAAAAATCCAATTTTTGATATTTTCAATTGAGTTCATTTGGTGCATTTAAGCTTATAGATTAAATCACAGTTAATTCTTTTTATTTCATATATGCCAATCAGCCGGAATCGTGGAGGAAGTGAACGCCTGCTTTTCGATCCAGTTGTGTTCAGAGCGCTATAACTCATGTTTTATTGGATATTTTTGGCCAAACATTTATATACATACTCTTATAAAACTCATATAAATAAATGATAAAAAACTTAAAGTTCTATCTTTTTACTGGTCGACAAAAAAATTCCCTAAAAACAGGCCGTCACATGGGTGAACCTCCTTAAACAAAAGTATAACGTGGGTTAATAAATTTTTCTGAAGAAATAAATTGTATTCAAAAATACTTATGCTAAGTATTCTGTCTTCTTAACGAAAGAAAGAATATTGCTTTCAGTCCAAAACACATTGAAAAACTTGATGCATTCACTTCACTTCTCTCGACTGTTATACTGCTACATTTTAAACTATATATCAGCGGAATTCCAAACCTATTTAAACTCATAGACGGCACTTCACCGTATAGACTTACTGCAGCCACGATCGGCCCGACTTTTTCCATGCGACGCTTTTTCTTACTCTTATGTTTATGTACTTATCTATATTGTTTTACCCTAAAAAAAATTTTAACGCGTAAAAAGTATGACTAATTTATTTTAACTTTCATAATAATGGATATGGGTTACAAATATTTTATTTTGCATCACAAATCTTTCTCGAACCCGTAAAGTTGTCCGCGCATCCCCAAACTAATTTGAATTTGCCTCGAGCCCCCTTTGGCAGTTAGTTTGGGAACCTATGGTCTAAGCGTATGTGTAAAAATAAAAATGTAACAATTTTAAAAAGATCTAATCGTTATTCCTTATCATATTTTCAGTAACAGTATTAAAGTTATCAATGCCATGTTCAACAATATTTCAAGTGTTTCCTAGTTCCATTTTTGGAATGAATCAAATGCAAGCAATCTTTTGAATTCTCTCTCTCTACACTGATACGATATTCAGCATCATTTATTGGATTTGTGTAGCTCTATATAAGTTCTTGTGATTTATTAACATTCTATACTTTTAGTCTAGAAACAACCAAAGCTAAAATATCTGTAACAGCCCTCATAGTAAGTGAAATTTTAATCATTATACCAGTGTTTCTCAAATTAGTGCCTAGGGGGTGATAACTTCTCAACGGGAGAGGAGGTATCGGAAAGTAGAAAATAAAAGATTATTTAAAAAATTATCAATTTACTAAAAGGAAACATATTCTGACATAAAAAAATACACATTTACTCTGATATAGTATACTTATATATATAAATGTATCAGTACGGCACAATATATTTGATGCTAAGTATCAATACTAAGTTAAAAACAAGTTTAATAATTACTAGTGATTTTTCAATGGGCTTATCAGACACAAAATTTAATACTTATCTTAATACTTTGTACGGTTTAAAATTAGGGTCGTATTGTAGTTTTAGCCTCAAAGTACACTGGTGTGCAAAACTTAAGCAACAGGTGGGTTTATTGCCATAACTTCACGAAAAATCATCTGAGAGACATGAAATTCTGAAATGAGGGAGAGTATTATGTACGTAAAGGATGACGAAAGCATCGGCGCTGAAAAGGAATACAACGCATACGGTATGGAATCAAAACAAAACAAACATTGAACGCATAGTATCGTGACTCATGATTGTCTATCCAACAGGAAGAACAACAAGCAGATATTCCTTAATATGGTATATCCCCTCCCCTTACTACAATGGTTGCTTTGCACCGTCTCCGCATCAGAACCAGCTGGTGCAACATTTCTGAGGTAGGAGTGCCCATTCCTCAATCAACTTTCCGTTTGAGTGTTGGTTGTACTCCGGATGATGTAAGCATGTTTCAAATACTTTCTCCCCAAAGCATCCCACACATGTTCGATGGGATTTAAATCTGAGGAGCACGCGGGCCCAATCCATTCGAGTGATATCTTCACTTTCCAGCAGCTCCTCAACAGCAAGAGTGCGATGTGGCAGTGCATTGTCATCCATAAAGGGGGTCGGGCCAATGGCACCTCAGAAAAGATGCAGATGGGGAAGAAGTACCTCCTCACAATAGCGATCCCCGGTTACAGACCCTCTGTCAAAAAATGGGAAGCTCAGTTCCGCGTTCAGCATAATGCCAACCCAGACAAGAACTCCAGGACCACCGTAACGATGTCTTTCCTTGATGTTACTGGGATAAACCGGGTCCCGATCTCTCTCCAAATCAAACGCTTGAGAATCGCTTCTGGTACTGAACCGACTCTCATCCGTAAAGAGAACACGACCCATTGATCAGTTGTCCAGTTTTGTGCTTCTGTCCCACTGTAAACGGTGGCTTCGGTGGCCATCTTTCAACGGGAGGCAGCGTTCAGGACTGCGGGTGAACAGGCCCCTTTGTGAAGGCGTCTGGCCAGAAACCGCTACACTTGTCGACCTGTTGCTGTACAGAGTTTCTGAGCATAGCGCTTGCTGACTGCGTCGAACTTTTTCGCCGCAGGATGATATATCGGTCATCCCCTGCAGTTGTCGTCCCCGGGCGGCCACACCAACCTTTCTAACAGCTGTACCTGTGGTTTGAACGCTTTCCAAGCGCGCGAAACGACACTTTTGTTGATTCCGAACACTGCAGCTACACTGGTGACAGTACGCCCTCCTCCAGCTTTCCGATCATTCTTCCAGTGTGAAGTCATCCAGATTGATTTCTTCTAGCCATATTTCACGAACTGACCCCACTGGCACTTGCAGAGAATATGGTGAATTGCGTCTCCGTCCTTCATTTTCCCTTCTACTGTTGAGCAGCGCGCGCCGACATCACGCGTTTTGCGTACGCTGACATCGCTTCTGACGTTTTGTTCCTGATATTTGCAGCACGCATGACGTTTCTACTGACTTACGGGTTCCCTCTACTGATCTCCAGACCTCCTTTTCTGCAATTTCATGGCTATCTGCTAAATTTTTACATTGTTGCTTAAGTTTTGCACACCAGTGTATTATTCATTATTAGGGGAAGAAGGGCGCGATGAAAATTCTGATTGAAAATTGGGTCGCTAATATAGAAAGTTTGAGAAACACTGCATTATACTCTCTTATTTTCAAATAAGAATTGTCAATCTCATATAACCAAAGTTAAAATATCTGTAACAGCCCTCACAGTAAGCGAAATTTTAATCATTATACTTATTTTCAAATAAGAATTGTTTTAATTTCACACACATTTTAATTCTTTATATTCTCCCTAGATACTAGTCGTCCAATAAACAATTCTTGACTTATTTGAGAATAAGTCAAGCATTGTTAAATGATGTTAGATTATTAGATGATCACTTAGTGGCACACACAGATTATCTTCATATGAGCGGAATTATTTTTTTTAAAAAAAGCGTAATCAATAGCACCAAGGTGTGATCTCTTTATACTAAGAATTAAAAAAATCTGTTGGTTTATGGAAGAGGTTTTAACCTCCAAAGTGTATGCCACTCTGAGCCCTATCTGTGAAGAACAAAAAGCATTAAATAAAAAGTTTTTTTCCCTTTTTTTTTTATTTTTTTTTATTTATTTTTTTATTTGTTTCATTTCCAGAACTTTTCTACGTACAAGGTATGAAAAAAATACTACTATCCAAATAAATCGAGATATGCAAACATCTCTTCGAAATCAAAATTTATTCTTTTTTAAAAAAACCAGTGATTTCACTCATAGAAAGCAAATGGGCCCCCAAATTTATGACGGTCAATTAGAACAAAAACATGTTTTTCCCTTGAATTCAAACAGGCATTAAAATAATCTTGTTACTCTATTTGTAAAATAAAGATAAAGTTTCAAATTTCATCATTGGGTGAACATTTTCAAATGTTATGGAAAAAATATTTCTTCAAAAAGAATATGAAATTTTTTTTAAAATTTTTTATGCATGCATTTTTAAATAAAATGTATTTTGTATACCAATGTGCATTACTATTATTGATAAATTTGTAAAGTTTTTGTAATGAGCAAAAGTTGGCAACAATGAAGCTCATGAAC
The DNA here is from genome assembly GCA_019973955.1 of Trichonephila inaurata madagascariensis. Lineage (NCBI taxonomy): Eukaryota > Metazoa > Arthropoda > Arachnida > Araneae > Nephilidae > Trichonephila > Trichonephila inaurata. The sequence continues at coordinate 30,664 of BMAV01019752.1, read as the reverse complement.
TGATTAGCTGGAAACACATGATTGCGTTTATCGTGTAACTATGACGTCACATGACTTTTTGAACTGATTAGCTAGAAACACGTGGCTGTCCTTATCATGTGACTAATGTCACGTGAATTTAGTCCATTGGAGGGGCGCCTCACCGTAGACAACAGAGAGGAAAGTTTCGTTTCGCCTCGTTAACATGCTTCGATAGCACAAAAATTTATCCGAATAAAACTTCATTACATTGTGGCATATAATTTGAATCATGCAAGCGGAATTTAGCCCTTCAAGAGGGATTGAAGTCACTTTTATAGTATATTTGAAAATATACTTCTTACCAAAAAGCCACACCCCATTACTTGAAATTATATTCTAGTACATTTTCTACATCTTCATAATGTTTTTGATCTGGGATAGTTTCTCGTAATTTAGTTTTTCCTGAACATAACAATTGGCAATCAAAGATTAGCAGTAGGGTTTGATTGATTGATTGATTGAATATTAACGTCGCACTGTTCAGCAACACGAGGGCTTTTGACGACGGACCACGTCATTTTGAACCATGGTCAAGTGACGGGACGCCCCCGGTTGGCACCCCCTCAACTCCACACCAACGGGAGGACTTTTCGTCTCACAGTTTTAAACGTGCACGCTGCCCTACACGGAGAGTCTTTAGTGGTACTGGGCTCGAACTCGTGACAAGGCAAGCCCCGGTCCCATATACCACTCGGCTACCACGGCCACTTAGCCTAGAGGGAGCAAGCAAAATAAAAAAAATCCAATCTCTTTTTTAAAATAGAGTTCTATAATAAAAAATTCATTTGTGTTCAGAGTCCTTATTATTGTCGCATTATAAAGAAACACGACTATTGGTGAAGGGACCTCTTAATTTTGAACCCGCTCGAATGTCATCGACGACGCCTGAGCTGTCAACCCCCTCTTTGAACTTCGACACCTCACAAACGGGAGGACATTGAGCCTCAACATATTTAACGTGCATCATCTTTTCTACATGGCAAGTCTTTGGCACTAGCACTCGAATTAATGGCACGCCGGCGACGAATTCGCGCCTTGACTACTAGGCTATCCGCCCCAGAGTGCGTGGTATGGTTATAAAGGAAATGCATCAACTGTGATCAATTACGATTTAACAAAATTAGAGATAAACTAAATTTTTTTTTTAGATTACGAATAAATTCTTACGCATCTCTCCTCTTAACTTAAAAATGATTCCCTTCTTATTCCTTTAAGAGATTCATTTACTAGAATTTCTAAAAATTAAAAAAATGACTTCAAATTTTAAAAAAATTAATTTTAAAGTGTACGAACCCTTTTGATTGCGATTTTTATTCGAAAATTATGGAACAAATTTTACCGAATTAATACTCGTTGTAATAAATTCTTACCTTACAATAATACATTACCTGTTTCATTTTAGCTACTGTGAAAGTGGGTGTGAGGATACTTCTTACGTCCTTCCATGCTTGTCCTGGCAAGATCAGGACACTTTGACCCTTGGGGTTTTTAGGATCATATTCATGAATTGGAGTGAAGGTCTAAATTAAAAAAAAAAAGATTAGATGAAGTACTTTTCGTATTTTCCATAAGAATGCTAAAACTGGTGTAGAAGCCCTAAGGATATTAAGGCCCTATAAAAGCCTTTTTAAAGGACATTTGAATACACTGTTGCTGCTAATAGAGATCATTTATCGTGTTTTCTAGAGAGGGCACGCAATATCTGAGGCTTAGAATTGATACGGCATTGGTTATTTGGTAAATAAAGCGCGCAAAATTGACCCCAACAGTGTATAATTTCAATATTTAATATATTTCAGTGTAAGCAATTGTAGTTAATATATAATCTCTGACAATAAAGTTCAGTGAAAAGTCAGAACCCTTAACCATGGGGAAACAAAGCGCTTTTAAAAAATGCATGGTTTAGGTAGGACCATCTCCCCAATTGTTCAGTTGGGGAACTCTTTTTGTGTTTCTTTAAGATTTTTTTACAAAGTTCTTTTGGGGGTACGGTGGTTTTTAACCCGAGAACGGGAAAAAAATGAACAAAAAAAAGATCAATTTAATTTTTTTTTTTGTAAGTTTTGGAAGACCCCAAAAAGAAACGAAATAAAATTTCCCTTTTAATGTTTATGAAGATCAAGCATTTTGTCCATGAAGTGTGTTTTACAAAAGTGGTTCGCCCTTTTTTGGGAACCTGGAAAAGTTTTCCCCCGGGTAGCAAAATTTTTGGCGACGCCTTTCGATGCAAAAAACATTGGCATGAGGTGATTAATCACTAAAACAATGGTGAAAGTACACCACCGCCCCGCGGGGGGGGGCAGAATTTAAAAAGGGGCCCCGAAGCCTTTTTTATGGTAAGTACAAAAGGGCCCCGGCTTGGGGTAAAAACCCTGATTTTGCGGGGGCCTGATTTTGCCACCTTTATCCCCTAAAAACTGCCACGGGGGGTTAGAGTTTTAAAAAAAAATGATGTAATTTTTGCATTCCACGTTTTCCCTGATCAATCCAAAATTTTTTTCCCTGAAACCCTGCTGCTTCAAAAGTTTCCCGGGGGCTGACGAAATTTTTAAAAAACTAAGTTTCCCAAAAACAAAACAAAAAGTGCTTTCGAAAACCCGTCATCAAAAGGGCGCGTTGTTTGCGTTAGGTTCTCCCTTTTTTTTTTTTTAAAAAAAATTTTAAAATTTTAAAAAAAAACCCCCCCAAAAAATTTAAATTTTTTCCCCCCCCCCAAAAAAAAAAAAACCCCCCCCCAAAAAAATTTTTTTTTTCCCAAAAAAGGGGAAAAAAAAAAAAAAAAAAAAAAAAAGGAAAATTTTTTTTTAAGGGGCCCCCAATTTTTTTTTTCCCCCCCAAAAAGGGGGGGGAAATTTAAAATTTTTTTGGGGGGGTTTTTTTTTTCCTAAAAAGGGGGAAAAAATTAAAAAAAAAAAAAAAAGGGAAAAAAAAAAATTTTTCCCCCCGGGGGGCCCAATTTCTTTTTGGGAAAAAAAACCTTTCCCCAAAAAGGGGTTTGAAAAAAGGGGGGTTTTTTTTAAAAAATTTTAAAAAAGGGGGGGAAGGGGTTTAAAAAACCTTTTGGGGGGGAAAATTTTTTTGGGGAAAAAATTTTTTTTTTTTCCCCCCGGCCCCTTCCCCCCGGTGGGGCCCCGGGGGGCCCCCCCCTTTTTTCCCCCCCCCCGGGAAAATTTGGGCCCAAAAAAAAAGGGGGGGGCCCAAAAAAAAATTTTTTTTAAAACCCCCCCCCCCCCCTTTTTTTTTCCCCCCCAAAAAAAAAAGGGCCGTGGTTTCCCCTTTTGCCCCTTTTTTTGGGGAAAAATTTTTTTTTTTAAAATTTTTTTTTAAAACCCTTTTGGGGGTTTTTTAAAAAAAAAGGGCCCTTTTTTGCAACCCAAAAAAAGGGGGAAAAAAATTTTTTTGGTTTTATTTCCCAAAAGGAATTTTTCCTTTCCCCTTTAAATTTTTTTTTAAAAAAAAAATTTAAAAAAATTTTAGTTATCGCAGAAGGAGTTTAGTGATAGGGTGTTTTAAAAGGTCGTCACGTCTGCAATTTTTTTTCTTTTAAGGGGCCCATCTTACCAGCATCACTGTCAAATATAGAGCATATACGAATTTCCAGTGAAAGGAAGCAGGTTTCATACTCGTAACTGATTTATTTATTAAGGTTCAGCAAGAAGCCTGTCAAAGAGAGCACAAAACTCAGTAGCGCAAAAGCTTATGAGGGCCAAGATCAACTGTGTTCATCTCAGTTTTCATGACCTTGGACACTGAGGTGCATGAACAGATGTTCCAGTCAGGTGGTCAGTCTGACGCAAAACCTGCAGTGCTTAATTCCGAAGCTAAGTACTAATTTATGGACCCACTGAAGGGATGAAAGGCTGAGTCAACCTTGCCCATACCGGGGTTTGTGAACATCATTATTTTAGGGCAGCAACTTTTCCCCGGAGGTCCTACATTTCCTCAATGCCACCTATCCCACACGCTGAATTGGATGTTGCAGGCCTGTGGCTTGACCTTTACGCCCACCAAATCTAAGCCCACTAGAATTTTTGTGAGAGCACATGAAAACATTCAGCACAAGTCGTATGGAGACAGCGTAGAAGATCTCGTAGGGATACTTGCTGTTGCAACAGACAAGATAAACAGGACACCAGAAGCCCTTGAGAGGGTGCTCTGCAGTGATTGTACAAGACTACACTTGACTTCCTCTGTAAGACTTTATTTGTTGATAATAAAGGAGCATGTATAAATTATTATATTTTGTTATTTTTCTACTATTTCAGTATTGATAATTTAATTTAAATGTCTCCATTTATGCTTTTCTACTACTCAGAGAGGGATGTAACTCTTTCCTCTAATATTCTTCGTCTTGATACGTCTCCCCGGATATTTTTCCATCCTATTGGAACAGTACCCTTTATTGTGAACAGACTAATTCAAATGATATTACCATATAAATAACTTTTCGCGCATTAATGCGAAATAATTTCTCTAAAAACGACGGACATCCTGGATTCTTAGATTTTGTGACGCGTCATTCAAAGTAGATTGCATCAGTAATCCGAAGTAAAAGAAATTTTTCAATTGAATAACTGTGTTGTATTAAAGCAACATGTACTATATTTAAATATAGTTTATTGTTCTAAAGGATGTTGAAGTTATTAGGTTGGGGAAAAAGAAATCCATTATTTTTGCATGAAATTCAAGACTTTATTTAACATGTTTCGGATTGTCCGATTTGAATCAAATATGCACCGTTTTGTTGTATAATTTGTTGCCCTTTTAAAGGTAGCTTCATAATGCCTCTCTCATAGAAGTCTTGGTCCTTATTGGCGAAAAACTCTAGAAATTGATTTTCACAATCTTCTCTTGATTCCAATTTCTTATCACTCAGGAAGTTTTGCAATGTAAGAAAAAGGTAGTAATCGTTTGGGGCCAGGTTCGTACTATATGGTGGATGCATTAAAACTTCCCAACCAAGCTCCGAGAGTTTCTGGCGAGTCACTACAGACGCGTGTGGCGTGGCATTGTCCTGATGGAACACAACACCTCTTCTGTTGGCCAATTTTGGCCGTTTCTGGTCAGTCGCTAGCTTCAAATGGTCCAGTTGTTGACAGTAGAGATCAGAATTTAGTGTATGTCCCTACGGAAGCAACTCATAATAAAGGATTCCCTTCCAGTCCCACCAAGTACACAGCAGAACCTTCCTGGCTGTTAGTCCTGGTTTGGCCACCGTTTGAGCTGCTTCAACGCGCTTTGGCTACGATCCTTTTCGAACAATATTGTCATATGACACCCATTTCTCATCCCCATTCACCATCTGCTTAAAATGGGTTGATTTTTTCCTTTTGGGCCCAGAGCTTCGCACATGGAAAATTGATCCATCATTTTTTGCGGTTTTGGTGTGGGACCCCAAAAATCGAGCTTTTTTGAATCTAACTTTCTCAAATGGCTTAAAAATGTTTTATGATCGATCTTTTTGCTCCCGGGTGATGCCAACCAAACATGCCGGTCAACTTCGATTACACTGGTCCCCGATTTTTTTTCCGAGTTCCCAAAAGTTGTATTAAGCAGTTTTTTTGTGTTTTCAAATATGTATTCAGAATTTTTCCCATCACCCCCAGTTTTTTAATTTTAAGTTCAATTAATGTATTTAAATATTTTTTAATAAACGACCATTTGTCCATTGTAAAATAAAATCCCCGAGCATTTAAACGTGATGGAACCACATAGCTAACTCAAATGGTATCATTGCTCGCTGGAAAACCAACATGTACGAAAACTTTGGCCCAACTAAAGACAAACACAGCATGGTCTGACAGCAGGCATTCATTAGAACGATGTCAGTTGTGAGATATGTGAACCATAAACAGTAAATGTGAGTGTTTGTGTCTGGATTGTTTATGTTACGTTTTTTAAAATTTATTTCTTTTAATTTGTTGTTGGTTACAAAATGCATAGTGCTTTTTTTAAATCATTATAACAACTTTTGTTATATATGGGTAAAAGTGACGCTCAAACCCCAAAAGGGGGCGAAATCTTACTCCTTTAAAATAAAAAGTGTTATGAAACTTTTTTTGGGTGTAAAGGGGGGGACCAAACATTGTGTTGTTTATCGAAAGGTAGGCTTCTCACTGCATGAAAGAAGGGCACACCCCAATGCCATTTTTTTATCCCTAGGGTTTTTGGGGAACCCAAAAAGACCCCATCCTCTGACTGTTTTTTTTCTGCAACAAGCTTTAAAAAGGGGATTACAGCAAAAATCAAAACATACAGTGGGTGTCCCCTGATTTTCAATCTTTTTTTGGGGGACCAGTTCCACCCTTTAAGAATTTCCCATACCAAAAACCCCCAGAACATGTGACATTAGAAAGAAGAGCTCCCGGTTCCATTAAAATAAGGAAAAAAGAAACCGGTTTTTTTTACACAAATTTTTTGAACCAAGCTGTTCCCTCTGAGCCCCATTTATTGACTCAAAATCTTAACAATCTCACAGAGATTTAAAATTATCCAAAAAAAAGTCAGGGAAAAATGCTTTTGGGTTTCCCCCCTAAAGGATTGGGAAACTTTTTTTAAAAGAATACAAAGATAATAAATCATGGGCACACACACACACATTCTCAATGTTAAAAACTATTTTTTTGAAAAAAAAGGCTTAGTGTTTTTGAATGACATTTCTTCTCTTATGGAACATTTTTGGTATTGAACATAACCCTATAGAATGGCGCTTTGTTCATTGATTCCTCAAAGCAAGTTTAAAAGCAGTGTTTCTGCATAATGGAAATAAATTCCATCAATGCCTGTCTACTCTGCTAGTGTGAAAGAAACATATGAAAATTCAATTTATATTGGAAAAGCTTTAATATGCAGTGTATGAATGGAATATTTGTGGTGATTTGAAGGTAACTGCACTCATTCTTGGTTTGTTGGTACACAAAAATACTGTTGTTTTGTGTCTTTGGGATAGTAGGGACAGAAAAAACCATTACATCAGAAAAGAATGGCCTAAACGCGAATCATTCATTCCAGGACGGAAAAATGTGAAACATGACGCATTTTGTAATCTTAAGATTGTGTATCTACCTCCGTTACGTATCAAACTAGGATTAATGAAATTTCTAAAACCGTGGGCAATATCTGGTTTTATGTACTTAAAACAGAAGTTTCCTAAAATAAGTGAAGCAAAAATTAAAGAAGGAGAATGTTTGTGGGTCCACAAGTACAATCACTAATGCATGATGAGAAGTTTGAAGAACTATTAAATCCACTGGAGAAAGCAGCTTGGCAAGCATTCAAAAATGTAACTCGTGGTTTTTTGGGACATCTAAAGGCGGAAAAATTACCGTGATATTGTTCATGATCTTAAAACATCTTATAAAATTTGAGCTGTAATATGTGCTAAAATACACTTCCTGCACTCGCACTTAGATTTTTTTCCCGGAAAAAATCTTGGTGCAGTGAGTGATACACGAGGAACGCTTTATCAGGAAGATTTCAGTGATAGAAAAGAGATTTTCAAGGCAAATGGAATGCTAATATGCTGGCTGATTATTGTTGGACCATCAAGAGGATACTCCACAGGCGAAATATAAAGAAAATCGTGATTTCTTATTTCTAGGAGAGTCGAATGTTCGCATATTGTGTATAGGAATGTAGAAAATATTAAAAATGTTTCAAATTATAAATCCTGTCTCTCGAAAACCTTGCGTGATGAAAAAACGATATCATTTTTTGAATTCAGGAGAAAAATTATCAGAATCACACATATTTTCTTTCTGAGACAAAAAAATGTTTCTTTTTTGTTGCCCAGTGTTATTTCTGTGATTTTACCGACATTTTCGACGACGGGCCTGGTGCATCTTTAACATCAAAAATGCCTCAACGGAATCGACGAAACCGAAATTGCACGTAATTAGCCGTTACAGTATCGGCATCATAAACACCATTCACAATTTCAGCCACCTGGCTTGCAGTTTCGCCTTTATCAAAGAAAAACTGTAAAATATACCGAATTTTCTCTTTGTTGACTTCCATATTTAACAACCTGTAACTCAAAACTGAATTCATCACTCAAAAAACAGCAAAAGAATTTTTTTAGAGTGAAATGTTACCTTGACAACGAGCATAAATTTGAAATTGTTTGATCGATACTTCACGAGCCATCTACCGAAAAAAAATAATGGATTTCTTTTTCCTCAACCTAATATTATTATTTATACATGCTAGCTTATACGTATACCTCTCGATTGATGAACTTATTAAAATCTTTAATAAAGATGTCCTTTAAAAGATATGGATTCGTCACTAGTAACACAGGCTTCATTCCATAATAGTATCTGCAATAAATGGAATAACATTGAAATAAAGATTATTCAAAGCAATTTTTCAATTTTTTTAAGTACTTGAAATAACCTTCGTACTGACCCCAGAACTCTTCCGTACTTCTTTACCCATTCTTCATGACACTTTATAGGACCCTACGAAAGAAGAAGATAAAAAAATAGTTTACGTTTTCAATTTTAAAATTTATTTTTATAAGCAACTTTTATTGTTGTCTAGCAGATTAAAGTGAAGCTATCTAATTTTATCAGAAAACGAAAAGGTATGGAAAAAGTAATAGTAATAGAAATACTCAGTCATTGTGATAACAGAACATTTAAATTTTCTGATACAGAGCTTTAGTTAAAAAAAGGCAGTGTCATTGCTCTTTTAAGTATTACTAAAAATATTGGCCTCCATTTCTTTCTTCTTAATTATTTTCGTGTCATTAAAATTTTCTTAAGGTATGTTTGCCTAACGTTAAGCAATTGGACATAAATTCAGCCAATTTTGTCTAGATTAAAAAATTCCAATATTAGTATTATATTTCATAGAGATTCACTATTCTTTTTAAAAATATATTTTATTACTTGACATACTCCTAGGAAATTTATCTTTTTCTGTATAATATATATAGTATATATATTATACAGAATATTATATAGAATATATATTATATAGAATATCATACACATATTCTATATATAATATATTTAATATATTATACGCCCTTTATCTCTTCGGAATAAAATTTTTTAACGAGGTTAATCAAATGTCACATATTTTAAAGTATAAATTAAGAAATTCATAAGAGAAAACGATCGCAAAACGAAAGTTACTATATTATTCTTATAATCAAGAAATCTCTTTACTCAACGTTTGAAAATTATCTACTATTCTTATCTGCAATTCACCGTTGTTGTTAATACCTCCAGATTGGCTGTGCCAGGTCGAGACCCACGAAATTCATTAGGGCAAAGGGCCAGATTGAACGCCTGTCGTTGTCTGTAGCTTTTAGTACTATTCAGGTGACAGTACGATTTGGCTCGGTTCCACCCCAATTTTGAGGAAGAACACTCGGGGAGTGTTCAGGGACCTTCCACCAACCTCACGAGAGGACTCAAGTTTCTAGGATTATTTAAGGCCTTTTCACACGTATACGTATTTGGAGCAATTTTCCTTGACAGCAACCATTCTGAGCAATTTCTACCTAGTTGCCATAAAACGGCTCCGAACATCTTTTTTCCTGTGAGCTGAAAGAATTGCTTGAAACAAAAATTGCTTGAAATTCCAGCCAATGGGGTAATTTGGCTTCTCTACGTCATAAAAAGATGGCGGTAAAGATGGTAGCCTCGACTTTGTCAAACGGATCAGAAATGGCGTATAATAGTTCAAACAGAATGACGCTCTGTTTATGTTTACGACCGTCAACAAAAGCGAGGGTGGAATAAAAGAAATAATATCGGACGTTCGTTTTCCGAAGCAGAAAAATAGGTAAGCAATTTTCCAATGTAAAGGTAAGGCTAGGCTGATGTCAGAGCCTATCATTTTGCTTACGGCAATCCTTCACCCTCATAGCTTCTTGAAAAACTTCCCGATATGGTTGTTTCAAGTATGCGTGTGCAATAAGTCATTTAAAGTATCCCTGCCGCAGAGGCATTATACATTTGCAAACATCCATGCTTTCTCCGCGACTCAAATCCAAGCCCTACGGCACAGCAGTCAGCGTCATTATCCACTATATCGGAGAAAATTGCCAGTAATCCTAACTATATAATCAAATTCGATCGCAGGGAAAAACATATGCTAGGTGAATCTCAGTCTTCCTTTTCAAGTTTACAACTAAGTTAGTTAATTATAAGGCTGTAAAAAAAGTAGAATAAAATTTCATTCTCTGATAGACGAGAACAAACTCTGGAATCGATATCCATCGCAATAACCTCTGCATTACCTATCCGATATCTTCATGAAAATTCTTTTAATATTCCTCTAAACGTCATACAGAATTTACGCGATTTTATTTCTAGACACACATCTAGGTCATTTTGCATAGCCGTATGTGTTATTAATAAAAGGCTTTTTATATTCTTTTGTGATGCTTCACAAAACTATAATTGGTAGTTCTGCTTTCCATAACTGTATATTCTAGTACCCGTCCATTACATTGATCAAAACCGGAAAATTTTTTTCAGATTAAAAAAAAATGATCCAATATTTAAATTTTTTGTGCGGTTATAACTCATAATCATTGCTTTATTTCATTTCCTTCTTAAAATTTAAAAAGATTCAATAAGCATTCCTTTTTTTCTTTTTTCTATATAACTTACAAACTTTATTTAGCTCCTTTGTAGTATAGCAGAAGAAATGTAGAATATATTTTACGCATGAATTTTTTTTTACCTGGGTTTAAATTAAGATCTTGATCTTTAACGTCAGAAGAGGGCAACCGAAATGGGAAAAAAATTTCCTCTTAAGAATTAAAATACTCTCAGTGAAAACAGTAAAAAAAAATTTCCTTCAATTAAAAAAAATTAGTATTCATTTGATAGATTTCTGTTGAGTAAAATATTAAAGTTGAATGAGCTAAGTATAATGCTATTTTAACACTTAACAAATGTCTAACCTTAAAAAATTAAATTAGACTGACAAATGCATGTAGAGTTCCGAGAATTACGAGGAAGTAAATGGGCATCATTTTTCATAATCTGACAAAAAATGTGAAAAAAATGGCTTACTTTTTTATACAGCTCTAGGATATTTCCAAATATCAGACTCGGTTTCGGTCCTGGTATTCCTAATTTCTGGAACACAGACGTTTGTTTCCATCGCCACCTACAAAAATGTAAACAGTTCTCAATATTTTTTGTGTCGAAAGCTCTTTAGATCTTCGCAGAATATAAGTTCTCATACTTTTTTAAGTGTACGTCTTAACTGTGAACCAAATTGCTATGTACTTTCTCGTTATTTTTCCACGAATGCACAGTACAGGGATTAAATGACAGAGTATTTGTAAAAAATATATTTGTTACCCTAGAATAAACCGATTCACACAGGTATTTCAGGTTTTTATTCATCAACTTTTTCTAGTCTTGAAATTAAAAAACTAACTACCATTCATTCGCCTAGTTTTGCACTTACAGTAGAACATTGTTTATCCGAATCAATTGAGAACGGACACCGTTTGGATAATCAAAACCTGAATGCGATCCAATCAGTATATGAAATCGGACACTATACGAATATTGAAAATCATCATATGTGGGAAACGTGCTTGAAGAAAAAGCAAAATAGGTGCAAAATGTCGCAATTTTACCTTTATTGTGGAAAATAATCACTTATTTTTCGCTTCACCATTGTACACCTTCGTTTTTTCGCTGCAGGCTCTCTGATTCTCTGGAGCAGCAGTAGTTGAGTAGGACAGCACTCTGATTGTTATTCGTATCACTCCATAACTGTTTCTAACACAGAAAATGTGTCAGTATTTGATGGACCCTTGCTACTTTCGTTGTTGTTGTCCTCGTTTTCATCCGTTTCATCGTCGACAGGGACGATGGTCAAGACGTTGCGCTTCCCTTTTGAATTCGATGCCATAGCAGTTCACAACTCAACAAAAGAGCACGTATACACCCCCTCACTTGGAAACAAACTGACCTAATATTCCACGCAGATGTTTACCAAATAACACAATTGAAATTCCCCAAATATTCCTGATCTTGAGTTTTCCCGTCACTTTTGGCCTAACTCGAAACAACTGTTGAGCACTGCACTGTTCGAAAACGTCTTCATATACTGTACAAGTAGTTGACAAAAAAAAACTAGTCCGGATATTTGACGCTGCGGATAATAAATGACATTCTGCTGTATTTTAATTACTGAAAGCTATATTGGTCTTTGTCCTCCTATAAATATAAAATTATTTTCTGTAACAAATTTATATACAAATTGGAAAAAGCTAACTTTCTAAAATTTCATACAAGTGTTAGACGTCTGTATATGGAAGCCGGCGTTGAGGAATCGAGGGTTTGATTCACTAGTGAAAACCCACCACAGAGAAGGGTTGTTACACGTTAAATCTGTCGTGGCTCAAAGTCCTCCCGTTGACGTGGCGTGATGTGGTAGTTTGAAAAGGGAGGACGCCAGTTCAGCTGTGGTCCTCGTCACTTGACGGAGGTTTAAAATTATGATGTCCCTCCCCAACAACCATCGCGTTACCTTAGAGGCGAAGTTAATAAAAATTTTAAAAAAGAAACCATCAGACTTCTGTATTTCTCTGTATTTGTATTTCTAGATGATTAATGCAATTGTGCCTTAGCATGACATCGAGCTTGTAACCAGAACTGCTTCGGTCGAATCTAAAGTTAGAACCCGTCCACTAATATCTCGTCTTATAGGGCAGTGGTCTCCAACCCCTGGTCCGCGGATCAAATACTACCGGTCCGCACAAGAAACATTAAATGATTTCCCTTTTATTTAATGTGGTATATTTTGCTTGGGTTTGGGCTACTTTTTATGAAAATCACATTATATTTCTTGTTAAATCACTTAATATTCATTTTTTTGGTGTAGCTATATTTTATTCTGAAGTTACGATTCAATATATATATAATTAAATTAAAATTATTAAATCAAAACAGACTAAAATATAAACAATCAACGACCTCTCCCTCAGCGGGCCGAGGTAAAATTAACAAACGTTGACTGGTGCGCGGCGATAAAAAGGTTGAGGAACACCGCTATAGGGGAGCTGTGTTGTAAGTTAAGTTTGTAGGGTGAGTGAGTGAGTGAGTGTTGGGTTTTATGGCGCAAGAGCCAATCTTGGCTAAGTTGCGCCAAACACTTGTTAAAATATTAAAAATTTGATAAAATGTGTAAAAATATTGACAACACAGTTTTTAAAAAGTTAAAATTTAGAATTAAGCATAAGATTCGTTTTCAAGTAAAAAAAAGCAAAGAAGACAGACAAGATCTAAAAATAAAAGCATTAAAAAAAGACTAGTGAAAAATTTTAGTTAAAAAAAAGTTCAAGCAGTTCATGTTAATAAAAACTAGCTCCTTCTTTTTCTGAAACGCGTTGGAGTTAACGTGCGGATTGTTATTGTAAGGATTGTTTCGAATATAATCATCCATGGCGAATCTATCCGTAAGATCTGGTTCAAGTTTTTCCTCCTCCACATCATATATTATCAAGTCTTCATCCTCTGTTGTATAATCTATAGTTGCAGATTTTCTGGGCTTATGTGGTGCATTTTTATTTCATTTCTGTTTTTTGTACTTTGCGCGTTTTTCTTTTTTTGAAATTCTGTTTTACACTCTGAGATTTTAGAAGGTTCGCAATGTAGTAGGGGTCGACTTGTTAATCGAACTAAATTTTGGAACTTCAGGACAAAAGCGGCAAATTTATTGAAGTTGTAAGAGGGTGGGTTTCAGTTTTAAAGGGTGTAGCAGAAGTATTCAGGTCAGGGGGTAGTAGTAGTGGGGAAAGGGGATTGGTAACAAAACCCACTTTGTATTTTTTATTATTGCAGATGTGGAAGGAAGTATATTGATTGAGGGGATGAAGATGACGTGGGGTTGTGACACCGGGGAAAGGTACTTGGACGGGGCTTTGAAGATACGGGATCAAACAAAATTTGGGCAGATTATTTTTTAAAATTTTGATCTGTTTGGGAAGTTGGGGATTAGTTGAGGGTTTAGTAGTTTTTAGTTTTTAATTGAGAAAAATTTTGGGGGTTTTTAAAAAAAGATATTTTTATTGGTTTTAATTTCTTTATTTGTTTTTCAGTTTTCCCCATTGGGCAAAAATTTGGAATCGGCAGAATGAAGCTGTGAACAGTTAATGGTTTTTGGTTCGGGACAATCTGTAGAAGAATCCCCCCAAATGCACACCTAACGTTCGTTGTCCGCGCAGGGGTTTGAGAGGTCCCAACCCGGCACTTAAAAACAGGGAGACGGGAAATTGGGGATCTTACAATTCAGGTATCCCGGCTTTAATTGTTGGGGCAGTTTAGAGTATTGGAAATTAAATGTTTTTCGGAAAAATTTTTTAATCTTTTTAAATATTCTTAAAAAAAACCTAAAATTTTTAAATTTAACGGATTTAAAAAAAGGGGGAAAAATTTTTCCTTTTTTTGGGGAATTTTTTTGGGGTTTTTCAAGGTTTTGGCCCCCAACCCAATTTTTAGGTTTCGGTTTCCCCCACCCACGGGATTCAAAGGGGGGATTTCAGAACTATTGTTTGCAAAGAAAGGATTTTGGAAACGAGTTTGGGGGAAAATAGGGGTTTACCCGAACACATATTACCAAAAAAATTTTGCATAAATTTCTTTGGCGTCCCCCACCCACCAGGGAGTCCAACAAGGGAAGCGGTGTGCCGTCATCTGGCAAATACCAGGCATGGCGCTTCCCCAAATACCCCCGAATATTATACAGTCCAGGTGAGATCCAACGGTAAACCCACACCCTTTTTCTGCAGCACTAACCCTACAGCAGTGCCCCTTTCGGGGATACCGAAGAAGGGATCCCACCGTTTACAGGAAGGGGCCCGCCCGCTTCCCCCCCCAGCGAAGCGTGGGCCAAAGGATTCCCCCGGACACCATTTTCCTCCTTCGGACGCCGCACACGGCAAACATGCGGGTTGATTAATCACCGGTGTTAATCGAACACAAACGAAGCAACATAAATCGTAAAATATTGAAAGAAAATATACGAAAAAGAACGCGAACAAACGCAATGCCAAAGCAGTAAAACCAAAAAATGTTAATAATAAATGTAACATTTCTTACAGAAAAATGATTCTGAAACGTATTCATTTCCTATAATATTTCTATCTTGGTCTGGGACGTGAAAATCTGTGATCTATACTAAGTGTAAAAGAAAAGGATAAATTAAATTTTATTTAATGGAGGGTCAAAAAGAGAAAGATCACTAGGGTAAATTCCTGGGTTCGTGAAGCCCTTATTACCAGTGTACAAAGTAAAACCCCTTCGGAAAAGGAAAGATCCCTAGGGGACCGGATTGTGATTAATCTGCACCCCAAGAAGGTGAGATCCCTGAGGGGTTTGTAGGACCCTAAGTCCCTGGTGCTGGCAGAATCTGTAGCCAGGTAAGTGGTGGGTTGCTGCATCTTGCATTTTGGAGGACCAGTATTCGAACAGGAAGAGCTGCAGCCATTAGTGCTCTGTGGCTCACTAAGGTACCAATAAGTGTACCCAATCTCAATCTAAGATTCTTATCCTGTAAATGTACTCTGGGAGCCGCAAAAACTTCTCAAACATTATTAGAACGGTGCATAGAGGAATATTTAGATTAAACGTAAATCAAAAACACATTATATATTTCCACAGGCAATTTAGCTAAAAACAAGTTTCCATTTTAGTAGTGACTTTACAGGGTTATTTATTTTAAAAATAGAAATCCCTTTGGATGTAAAAACTCCAGACATCTACGAGTATATACACAAGAATTTTATTACACCTAAAAATTAAAAATGTTCAAAAAATATAGGAAATGCTATACGAAGGATAAATGGTAAAATAAATGCCATTTATGAGTATAATTTCCAAAAATTGCAAAAAGAAAACAGGTGTGCTCCTCCTTTTGATGTAAAATTTTAAATGAAAACACCACTGAATTGCATATGGTTTTAAAATTGAGAAGTATGTAAAACTATGGAAAAATTCATTTTATAAATTCCTACGCACAGGAGCTTATAAAAGCGGGATGCATATAACAGTTAAAAACGTGCATTATACAGTTTGGTGATGTTAATATTTTAAGCCAATTAATCAGTTTTCAATTTTAAACCCATATAAAACTAGAAAAGATACTGAACTTTTTAAATAAAATGTAACCTAAACCCGAAAAAATCATAGAAATCTACTTTACGCTAAAGAAAGGAACCGTTAAAAGCAATATACCACCAGCTGGTGAATATTTCCCAATGCTCTCGAAACAGTAGCGTTCTTGACTTTCATAGACAAAGAGTTGGTAACAAAACAAGTATATCTCGATCAGAACAGTTCTCTGATAAGAAGTAGGAATTAGTCACAAGTCGATTAGAATCTTTTCCAACGCAAAGGAAAATCATAAAATTGAATAGGGTGAAAAAGCAGTCAAATCTACCAGATATTTAATTTTTTCTTGAAAACTCGTTCTCCTTCGGGAAAGATATATTAATACATTTAACCCTAACAGGCCATTATTTCTTTGAAAGGCCCGCGGCGCAAATGCTTTTGCATAATTGGGAGATACGGGTATGAAAAGATAAGAAACTCCCTTAGCGGCCTGAATAAAACACCGCGACGCACATCATTTCAGGGTTGTTGGCATAATGCCACCGCGCGACCGCACACGCATCAAGGCCCGCCAAAATTACCGCGTGGTAGCTGCGACGCCTCAGGAAGCTTTGACCACATGGCAGTGACAGGAACTATCAGAAATTTATTTCACCCTGCGAATTTTGAGTGAGAACACATCTAGGGGTTGCGTCGGTACCTCCTCTAAATCTCTTCCTTCCAACGAACCTCACGGATATACTATCAATGAAAGCGCACTGATGATTACGAAACACCCATAATTTTTTCCCTGGATTTAAACCAGCCCAACGGTATACTGAAATGCCTGCTAACCCCATACCGGATGTGGAGAAAGTGTAAAGAAGTTACCACCGCCCAAGACTGAGGAAGGCTGTAAAGAGGTAAATTCAGTATTTCTTTTATTCCCTTTTTATATTTTGAGTAAAGTTATTATTCCTACTTACTACTTAAACAAAAACAATTATATGTTATATATTTCATTCCATTTTGCTATGTAAAATTACACTGTTTATTTTCCCACAAGTTTCGAAAACGGAAATTGGTACACTAATATGGTAATCTTTCGCAAGAGCGGCATGTCATGTTTTCTTCTTGATGAGCTCCCAGTGAAGCACAAACCACAGCATCTGTAGGTATTGGGTTCGTGTACTAGGAATCATGGTAAACGAACTCTGGCCCCTGATCCTCTACCTGCCCAACCATTTTTTGAAATGTCCACAAAACTCCATGCCCTCCTTTTCGTTTCCACTGAAAATCACAATTTAGTTGGTTTAACAGTGCTAACTGGGGCTAGCGTAAACCCCAGCTGGTTTTAGTTTTGCTTATCTCTTCTTCCCTACAATTTTTCACAACAAAGGCAAACTAGACAATTTTGGTGACCAAATAAGAAAGTGAAAGAGGTTATTGATGTGTGGGAAGGGGTTGGTAAGAGGGTGTGTAGAGGTTAATAATTTGTTTTTTGTTTCTTTCACGTCACAGGGATATTTGGATCTTATGGGTTAGACTCCATCCCCGTCTGATGGGTGCATTTTGGCGCTGATAAGTGGAAAACCCTGAGGGAAAAAATAAAGTTCACTGAATTTGCAGGGTAATGCAGGCGAAATGGCGTCAGCTAAGTCTGGGGTAGTAGTCTTCTGATTTAGGTGGGAAAAAAGTCCTGAGAATTTTGACAGTCAACTGGGAGCTGTAGCGCAAACACACCGTTATTAGTTGATAGCAATAAGTGGCAGCTCTCTAATGGCTGCCCTGAAGTTTCGTGAAACGGAAATAAGAGATTGTTTGCCTGGTGGATGCAGCGATGAGAAAAAATTTTAAAGTAAAGAATTACGCACCAGTTACGTAAATAATATGGAGTAAAGAATTTAGAATGAATAGTTTGCATTTTCAATAGCGGTGATTGCGAAGTTATACTATTAAAGGATTATAAGAATCCAGGAGTATCTGCCTGGGCTCCTGCATTTATGGTAATTTTAAATGTCATTAAATTTATTTATTGCATAGTGGAATACAAAAAATTTAATTGCAAGTGAGTTTGAATAAAGTTTTAAAGGTTTTAATATCAAGGGCTTTATATAGATGTAGGAGTTTCTGGTGTATCTACCAGTCGCTATATTTCTAAAAATGAATTTTATGAGACTTCTACAAATTTTAATATTATATTTGCTTGCGTAACCCCACACAGGCAAGCATAACTTAAAATGGGACGTGCAAAAACAGCAGCGTAGGAGTAGTACCTTGTTGTTGAGAGTTCCCATATCAGAATTCCAAGTTACTCAGTGGTAAATTAATCAGCGATCCGGAATTTATTTCCTTCGTATGCGGAATGTGTTTCCGGCAGTAAGCTTTTATCTAAAACGATAGTCTTAAGCGGAGTTTCGAAAATTTCATAATAGTAGTGGTGTATATGTATGGAGGTAGCAGCTTTCTCTCCTGGGTTTTTTCGACATTTATTTTCATCTCCCATGTATTTTAAAGAAATTCTTTCCAGAGAGTGGTGTCATTTTAGATGTGATGTGATTTGGTGCCGGTGGATTTTGGCAACAGGCCGTTAGCGGCTATGTGTCGTCAGCATAGAGGTTTACTGGGCTGTGGATGGCGTGGGCATGTCGTTTATGTATAGATTAAATAAATTGGGCTAAGGAGTGCATCCCTAGTGTTTTGGCCAGCTTATGTTGTGTGTGTCAGAGAGCGTAAGCTGTTAACTCAGGGACTCGACAATACCGGTTTTACAAGGTGTAAAGAATTGGCTGAGTATGAATTAATGAAGGATGGTGCTTGGCGTAATTAATTAATTTATAAATGGCACTCACGCGGCCAAACTTCGGCAGACCCCGGTCAAAAGCTCTTCGATATCAAGAAAGACAGTTCCAGTGGATCTGCCTCTCTGGAAAATCCAGCGGTAATTTTTTCCCGTGAGTCCTATGAGGGGATGGCCAAGTAGAGAGATGTTTAGTGAAGCCATATTGGTTTGGGTTATGTTAGCACCATAAATATAATGAATTGAACAAGTATTGAGAATGATATGCTCTGTAAATTTTGCACCTAGGGTTGAGAGTAAAGAAATTGGCCTATAACTTTGAGGTAAGTGATGAATGTTTTACCGTGTAGCTCAAATGGGAAAATAAATGGCAGTTTTCCAATTGTTAGGAAAGTGCCGGCGGAAGAGTGTAATTTTGTTGATAAGATAGGTAAGAATAATGATTTTGCCTTGAAGTGTTCAGTTGACTGCTATTTTATTTGGTGATATTGTCTATCCCTGGGGATCCTTGTTTGATTTTTTAGCCTACTTAAGGCGTACCAGGAAATTCAACCCGGATTAGCAGGCTGATAGGAGAGGCAGTGTATGGTGCCTTTCCAGGTGGGCATTAGCGACGTCAGTGGAGCCGGAATTCCAGCGTGGAAATTACGGCCCTGGTTGCTTCGTGAAATGAGTCTTCTCAAAGAGTGTTAGTTATGGTTTGCTTCGCCTACGGTTGCGTAGCGACGCCAGAAGAAAGTACCAGAGCAGGAACATTCCCGCGTAAGTGTTTCTTTAAATTTTACCCCATGTCCTGCCACATATCCCATTTGCTGGCGAGCCTAAGTTTCAGTTTTCCCGCACGGTTCCGGTGAATGTTTGAGTCTCGCCTGACTTTGTGCCTTTGTAGTCTGTTCCGTTTCTGTTTGTGAATCTGATTGCTGTGGTTTCGGTGCAAGCTCTTTTGAGCCGATTTTTTCTGAGAACCCAGACCCTCGATATGACTTGGGTGTGGTGCGCTGAAAGTTTCTAATTGGTTGCAAAATATAGAATGGAAGTGCAAGCATACTTCGCCTCCTGTGCCATAGTACCTTTTGGTCTTCCAAAAATAAACTTGCTAGCACACATTTCAGAGCAATTTTCTGGGTATTTTAGTCATTACGTCAGCGGCGCCGTGAAGCAGCCAAATGTGGTGGTAAATGTCGTAGGAGTTTTATTGAATGGGATATACGGAAAGCAGTAAATTTTGTTTGAATTATGTTATGATTCATTGATAAACTTCCAATAGGATGCAACGTAGTAAATGCGGTGTTTAAATTTCCAGTTAATAAATATCTAAAGTATTTTTATGAGTTATACCCCGTACCTGGTTGTGCATTCGGGATAAAATGCAGATTTCTTATCCAATAGATCAGCTTGAAGCCCAGCCGACCTCTGGCAGAATTGTGTAAGCAATTACACGTATTGTAGGTGGAGCAAGTTAAAAATCGCCAAAATCAGCCACAATGACTCGCTGGGACTGAAGGATAGTTTCGAGGCCCAGCAAAGAGATAGTTATCAGAGGCGGGGAGGAATGTAAATAGAAGTTATTGTAATTGGGCCTTAGATTAGAGTGCTTGAGCGTGACCAGAGTTAAGCCTAAATATGATGAAGGCGTAGAAGTATGAAAGTGAGGTATAGATTTTTAAATGAGGATTAAAGTGCCGCTCGTTATCTGTCCTTCGTGATAATGATCATTCTGTAGCATTTGTAATTATTAACGTTTATAAGCTGGGTGGGTTTAGGCTTCAGATGTAAGTTTTGGCCTGAACTAGAATTACCGGGATCTTTACAAATAATTTTAAATTCATAAATTTTATTTCTTTTAAAATGCCGCCTGGTGGGTGAACGGTGAACACAAACTCAGGTCAACTTATTAACTTGACTATTCCAATCATTATCCATATTGCCTACCATATGTATAATCCCGCTTTTTTCTAGTTTGGAGCCATTTTGATTTCATTTTCCTTGGAGGGGATTTGGATTAAAGTTCACATATTGTTAATTCTGTACAAAAAGTTATTGTCAAATGTAAAAATAAATAATTCCCTGTAAGTATTAAAGTGATGATTAGCATTAGGATTTCTGGTTGTTTGCCTACATTTCTTTTACATTATTTTATGTGTGAAATGATGTTAATTTTGGCCTGTTTGCAAGCACTGGCTCAAATCCCACTACTCTCGTGTCGCCATTTGTTGACATTTTTGGAGTTGGAATTTGTAGCTTTTTGATTTTTGTTGCATTTGCATAAGAAACATTAGGTCTAAATGTACCATTGATTACGTTAGCGTGAAGTTGTTGGTTGCAGATCCTTTTGGCCAGTAAAGCTTTTTTTTAAGCATTTGGCATAGTTTGCCATGTGTCCAACAATCCCCATGCAATAATATCGAAAACCAACACGTTGCATTGCATATTCGCGAGTTTGGTGGGATCTCACCGCATTTAAGACACCTGGTTTTAAAATGCCAGTTTCAGCCTGCATGATTAAATTTGTTGCATGGAGAAGTACGTCACCCTTTGCTCTCATAGTCTTCAACGCGGACAGTTAAGAAAACATAATTTATTTAAATCGAAAAATTTTAGAATTGTGGATGTTGGTGGGTAAAGAAATTAAGAATACCGGTAGGGGGCTGATTTGTACGCGGCCACTAATTGGGATACCTTATCTACGGTGAAGCCGAGTTCTATTGCTTCGGCCTTTAGATTTCATCAGTTTGGGTGCGTCACGGGGTAGTCCTTAAGGATTTCAATTGATTAAGCGTTTTTCCTTAGTGTGATGACGTAAAATTCGTATTTTAAGTCTCTAAGATGTGAAATGAGTTGTCTGTGTAATTCGTTAGAAGTGTTAGTGTAAAGTTTCAAGTACTCACCGGTGAGTTTACCGCGTGCTGATGGGAGCTTTTGTCCGTGATGATTTTCATTTGTTGTTTGTATGTATCAGTTACTTTTAACATAATTTGGTGGTGGTACGTAGTTTGGAGTAGGTGCATTTAGAGGTTTGCTGGGTTAAGTGTAGGTTACTGGCGGTAGTTTCTCTTTGGGTAGAGGTGCTGATGTTCTGCATAGTTGTACTCAGCTCTAGCCTGTAAAGAGTGGTGATTTGTTTTCTGCCGCTTCCTGAGATGTATTAAATCTTACTCGCAAGACTGATTGAAAGTTTCGGTTTGAAACGTCGCCACCACAATTTTGGCGGAAGGAGGCGTAGCAGCGCCATCGTGATTTCTTTTTCTTTACGCTTAGTCGGGAAGTGAGAGTTTTCGCTCCAGCGGTTTAAAATCAATAATTTACTATCCTGAGTATCCGAGATCGTTATAATTGGAGTGCTGGCGGGTAACGCGATGTGGGTGTTTCAACAATGACATGCGAGTAGTGAGCCTTCGTACCTACCGCTTGATGATGCATCGTACTGTAGAGTCTGCTCCGGTGAGCTCCTTCACATGGGATTGTCCAATCAAATTCCAGAGGCTTTCTGCGCGCATCGATAGTAAACTGTTGTCCTCTTTACAAAGTTGGAGTGCATTACCCCACTTCCTTAGCAAGTTGCTTTGAAGCAGAACAGATCTTGTCGGCAGGGTGCAAGTGCTAGGCCTACAGGAAAGTGTCCGGGGTCTGCATGTCCAGGAAGAGGTCAAAAATTCATCCATAGACGAAAAGGAGTAAAAGATTGCTAAATCAATGAAATGGGTGTCGCCTCACCCCTCTAACAGTTTTCCTAAAAGAGCTATAGAGACGACTATAGCTATTGCTCCCAAATGGGACTGGTATGAAATCCAAAGATTGTAAAGTCAAACAATAAGGAGCTGCATTTGCTATCATATAAACCCTCTGACTTCTAAAAAAAACCTAATTCAATTTGAGATAAATTGATCAATCAGAATTTTGGTAGCAACCCCGCCAAGGTAGCTAATAATGGCGTTGTGTTTGGGCATCTGGACTGTATATAAGACCCCAAGGTTAATACCTCAAACTTCTAGCGATTAATGATATAGCAGGCAATGATACCAAGTGATATCAAAAATAAATTGTATCATGATAAGATATTTACCAAAGCCCTATGAAAGGTTTAATAAAAGCCTTGCCTCTGTTCCGGGTTTTTTACCTTATTCTAATGCCAAGGGTTATAAATGAAAGTTACACAATCTGAGGCCCGGGAATTTGTTCTGCTGGTTGGGATTCTTTTGATTAAAATCCAGTGATTAGAGTTTGGGGCCTTTATTGGCGCAAGAGAGAATCTGCTAGCTAAGCTTCGCACCCGGTGTTCGTCTGGCTGCAACATATGGTGACAAAACCACAAAAAACTCTAGGTCATATAATTTCTTGAAGTTGAGTATAAAAGGAAAACTTTGAAAACATATATATAGTACAAATTTTGGGACAAAATTTAAACGAGTAACAGATTGTAAAATTCCCCACCAAAAGTTTGATGCGCATTGGGCAAAAAGTCATTTTCTGTTTTTCGTTGGTGTTAAAAGTAACATTCCTCTCCAATATTGTTTCCCGTCTTTTTCAACGAGAGCGGGATTCGGTTCAAGTTCCTCTTCCTCAACATCATACATTATCAAGTCTTCATCATCTGTTGTGTAATCTATATTTGCAGATTTTCTGGGCTTATGTGGTGTCATTTTAATTTCGATTTCTGCTTTTTGTAATTTTGTATGTTTTTTTTTCTATTTTTGAAATTCTGTTTTACGCTCTGTGGGATTTTAGAAGGTGCGCTATTGTATGTAGTAGTGGCCGACTTAGTTAAGGGAACTGAACTTTAGTTGATAGAGCGGCAAATTTATTAGAAGTTGTAAGAGGGCGGGTTTCAGTTTCTAAACATCTATTTTTTAGTGGAAAGTGCGTCACTAGTAACAGGAATAGGTGGTTGAGGTTCAAAAACAGTAGCTTCTGTTGAAGAGGTGGAGGGCAACAGTTCTGCTTGGGTTGAAGATGATGTGGAAACAACAGGAGTGGTTATTGATATATTTGGTTTAGGGAGTGTTTGAAGCAACTTCAAAGGTGGACATTTTACGTTTGTTATATTTTCATCTGTTTGAGTAGAATTGTTTTTAATTCTGGATTTGGCCGCTTGAGCGTAGGTTTGCGATGATTGGGGGACTATTAATTTACGTGCTTCCAGATAGGTAATATTTTAATTTGTTTTTATTTCCTGTATTTGTTTTTCAATTTTCCATTTTGGGCATAATTTTGAATCAGATGGATGGGGCTGGGTACAATTAATACATTTCGGCTCTAAAGTACAATCCGTGGATGAATGTCCAACGGTTGCACATCTAGAGCACGTCAATTGTCCACGGCAAGCAGCCTGTGAGTGTCCAAACCTCTGGCACTTGAAACAGCGCAGAGGATTCGGAATATATGGGCGTATCTTACAATTCAGGTATCCGGCTTTAATTGTTGAGGGCAATTTAGGAGTATTGAAAGTTAATATTAAATTTTTTGTTGGAATAATTGTTGAATCTTTTTTTATTGTTATTCTTCTGACCTGAATAACAGCCTGACCAGAAAATCCATCAAGGATTTCCGCATCAGGGGTTATCAACAGATCAGGCTCGGAAATGACACCACGGCAAGTGTTTAGTGATTTATGAGGAGGTATGGATACTGGTGAATCAAGAAAAGTTTTCGCGAGGAGAAAAGACTTTGTTTGTTGGGCAGATATAGTTTCGATAAGAAGATCCCCGGAATGTAAACGTTTCACAGATTTCGGTTCACCTCCTATTGCAATCAGAGCTTTTTGAATGGCAAATGGCGATTTCAGAGACATGGCATTGTTAGGTAAGGATAAAACTAAAAATCATGCATATGTAGCAGTTTCGTCTATATTAATTTTGGGTAAATTAAGGCCTTTACCCGGGTACAGCTGCATTGGATCCATAAGTAAGCGTACATAACTTCGTCCTGGCGTGCCTCCACCCACCACGGAGTCCAACAAGGGAGGCAGTGTGCCGGTCATCTGGCAAAACACCAAGCACGGCGCTTAACTGGAGTACACCCAGAATATAATGCTACAGTCCAGGGCGAGGATCCAACGGGTAAACCCGCCACCTCTTATCTGCAGCACTAACCCTACAGCAGTGTCTCTTCGGGGATACCGAAGAAAGGTACTACCAGCCAATTGACAGGAGCGGGCTCACTCCTGCCACCCGTCTACAGCGAAGCGTGGGCCAAAGGGAACGCAGAGGTATCCCTAAGTCATCAATCTCCTCCCTACGGGAGGAGCGTGGGCAAAGGGAAAGCAAAGGATCCTCAGAACACCATTTTCCTCCTTACGGGACGCCGCACACGGCAAACATGCGGGTCGGAAAACCAACGTTGTTAGTCAAAAACAAATAAAGTAACATAATCAAAATATTTAAAGAAATATACGAAAAAAGAAACTAAATTAACACAATACAAAATGTAAACCATAATATGTTAGTAGTAAAACGTAAGTTTTTTCACTAGAAAAAACAAAATTTGAACAAAGTTCATTTTGTAGTATAGGTCTGTGGTCTAGACGGGAAAAGAAAAAAGGAGAAATGGGATGACAAGAAGAGGGTCGAAAATAGAGAAGGATCACTAGGGTACCCCGGGTTCGGGAAGTCCTTGTTTACCAAAGACAGTAAACCCCTTGGGAAAAAGAAAAGATCACTAGGGTACCTCGGGATTGACACCCGTACTCCCCTAAAGAAGGTGAGCCCCCTGAGGGGATGATGAAACTTGGAATATACGCTATAAGTCCACGAGGAAAAGATTTCTGCAATAAAAAAATAGTACAAATTTTGACCACTAGGTGGCTTTTATCGATAATTCCTTATACAAAAATCTGTAAAACCTCTATATTAACTTGCATTCATAGCCAGAGAATCATTCACCATGCATTTGTCATTAATCATGTTATTACAAGAAAAGAAAGAAAAAAAGATCAAGCTTTCTTGGAAAAAATTGTTTATCAGCGGCACCATTAGCTGCTTTACGAAAGGCCCCATATCGAGGATGGGTTTGACAAGATGATCATGTTTTTTTATTTGGGTGGACGAAATCGGTTGGGACTAAAACAGAAGAAATTGCTACGGGCCCCTAAAAGAGCCACAGTTCCATCAAATTTTTAGCGGTGCTCGATCAATGCCCGCTTGAATTCCGTGGTCACAGTATGAAAAATTCTGGATATATTTTAAAATGGTATCCGTATAAAACCATTGATGTAAAACGCTGAAATCTAAAGATAAAAAACGGCCTTAATTTCCAATTTTTTGGGGAGAACGGAAGGATGATGAGGGTTTGGAATATTTATGTCAGATGGGCACATTTTTATTTAGATGGAGCTGTGAATTGGACTGCATATGGGGTACTTCCCCCCTGTTTTACAACCCACTGCTTTTTGATTACATGACTCTCGGGGTTTTCGAGGTTTATCCTCGAACTTTTTTTTTGCTCTACTCCAAAAGCCCTAAAAGATCCGTTCGGTGCACGATACAGTATCCTTCAAAACAGGTAATTCCTCTTCGAAGGAACGACAATGCAATCCACTATATTTATAAAAGCTAGGAAACTCTTCACATTGGGCTGCAAAGCACTGTTTAGTGCTAACATGCAAATAATCGTGTAATATCCAGACATTTTCCGGTGCGGCTCCCGTTCCCCGATTTAAACCCCCTGTGATTTCTTGTTTGGAGTTTTTAAAAAAAGCCATGTTTATAGAGCGGAATCAGGATTTTTCCGATTTGAAAGTTAGAGTGATGAGTGCGTGAGGAATTTGGGGGTTTTTTGGGCAAGGCAATCTTTGTAAACTGCTCCAAACAACTTAAAATATTAAAAAATATAAAAACCCTTAAAATCTTAATAAATTCTAGTTATACAGAAAAGGTAAAATCTTAAAAAATATATAAAAAACAAATTTGGACAAATAAATAAAATAGATTGGTGGGGTTTCACAAGTTTAAAGTATTTAAATAAAAGTCATTTTCTTTTTTTGTTTGTAACATTTTAATATTGTTTCCCCTCTTTTTTTAAGGAAATGGATTCGCGTTCCTCCCCCTCCCCATCATACATTATCCCGTCTTATCCTCTGTCGTATAATCTATAAATTGCAGATTTTTTTTGGTTATGTGGTGTCATTTTTATTTCGATTTCTGCTTTTTGTACTTTTGCGCTTTTTTTCTATTTTGAAATTCTTTTTTATACTCTGTGGGATTTAGAAGGTTCGTTTTGGATGAATAGCGGTCGACTTAGTTAATCGAACTGAATGTTGAACTTCAGTTGACAGAGCGGCAAATTTATTAGAAGTTGTAAGAGGGTGGGTTTCAGTTTCTAAGGATGTAGCAGAATATTCAGGTCGGGGGAAATAGTAGTAGTGGAATGGGTATTGGTAACAAAACCCACTTTGTATTGTTGGTATTATGCAGATGGGGAAAGGGAAGTATAGTGATTATGGATGAAGATGACGTGGAGATTGTAGACACTGAAGACGAGGTATTTGGGTATCGGACTTGTAGAAGATACGGTATCAAACATTGTAAAGGTGGGCAGATTATGTTTGTAATATTTGGATCTGTTTGGGAAATTGTGGATATAGTTGGGGGTTTTAAAGTAGCTTGGTATACGTTTGGATGAGAACCATTAATTTGCATGCTTCAAAATAAGATATGTTTTTATTGGTTTTAATTTTTGTATTTGTTTTTCAGTTTTTTCCCTATTGGGCAAAGTTAGGAATCGGCAGAATGAAGCTGTGAACAGTTAACATTTTGGTTCCCAGGGTACAATCTGTGAAGAATGCCCTACAAATGCACACCTAGACATGTTCGTTGTCCGCCGCAGGAAGTTGAAGGTCCGAAAACCCCTGGGATTAAACAGCGCAGAGGATTGGAATATATGGGCGATCCCTTAAAATTTAGGTATCCGGCTTTAATTTTGTGGGCAGTTTAGGAGTGTATTGAAAGTTAATATTAAATGTTTTATCGGAATAATTGTTGAATCTTTTTTATTGTTATTTTCTTCTGACCTGAATAACAGCCTGACCAGAAATTCCATTAAGGATTTCCGCATCAGAGGTTGTCAACAGATCATGTTCGAAAATGACACAACGGCAAGTGTTTAGTGATTTAAGAGGAGATATGGATAGTGGTGAATCAAGAAAAATTTTCGCGAGGAGAAAAGACCTTGTCTGTAGGGCAGATATAGTCTCGACAAGAAGATCCCAGGAACGTAAGCGTTTCACAGATTTCGGTTCACCTCCTATTGCAATCAGAGATTTTGAATGGCAAATGGCGATTTCAGGGACATGGCATTGTTTCAAATCTCAGAAACAGAACATAAATTCGGAAAAAGGGCCGTAGACGCTATCCTACGTGAAATTCCACGCTTGAAAAATCCGTTAATGCTTACAAGGGAACATCTGCTGGAGGTTAAAAAAAGTCTTTCGTGGATGTATTCTCTTTTTCTGAGAAAGACGGTACAGCGCGAGAGCAGTCCCAATACCAAAGTTGTGCACCCCAAACAACCACTATTTGCGGAAGTGGCGAAAGTCAACCACCCCGAGTGCAATGTATGGCCTCAGGTGGGGAAAGTCTCCTTTGTGATCAAGGCATTCCCAGTGCCAGGTAAGTATGAGCTCAAGTCAAAGAGAAGGAATAATACTAGATGTTTTACCCTTTAAAAGGGCGTCATCATGGCTCAAAGAAAATGTTGCAAAAAACCGGGAAAAAAACTCTTTAAATTTGTAAAAAAGGCGTAGAAGTTTTCCTACTTAAATTCCACGTTTGAGAAATCCATTGCAGGCTTAAAAGGGAACTTCCGGAAGAGGTAAAAAAGTCTATCGTGGATGTATTATCTTTTTCCTGAAAAAGGGACAACCAGTCCCACCCACCAAAATTATGCACTAAACAACCGCTATTTACGGAAGTGGCGAACGTCAACCACCCCGAGTGCAATAGATGCCCTCAGCTCGTGGAAGCCTCCTTTGTGATCAAGGCATTTCCAGTGCCAGGTAACGATGAGCACAAGTCAAAGAGAAGAAATATATATCTAGATTTTTTACGTTTTAAGAAGAGTGCTTTACATGGGGAGTTCTAAAAGACGTGTTGCAAACTGAACAGGGAAATCTAAATTTGCAAAAGGGCCCTAGAAGCTATCCACCTGGAAATCCACTCTTGAGAAAAACCGTTACAGGCTTACAAGGGAACTTCCGCAAGAGGTAAAAAAGTCTATCGTGGATGTATTATCTATTCCTGCAAAAGAAGGGACAGCGCGAACGCAGTCCCTCAAATTGTCACTCTAAACAACCGCTATTTTGTGGAAGTGGCGAGCAATCACCCGAGTGCAATAATGCCCTCAGCTCGTGGAAAGCCCCCCTTTGTGATCAAGGCATTTCCAGTGCCAGGTAACGATAGCAAATCGAAAAAAATATATATCTAGATTTTTTACTTTTTAAGAAGAGTGTTTTATCGATGTGAGTTCTAAGGACGTTTTCAAATCTAAAACGAACTGTATAAATTTGAAAAAAGGGCCCTGAACTACCCCCTCCTGGAAATCCACTCTTAAAATCCTTTTGATGATACAAGGGGGAACTTCCGAAAGAGGTGAAAAGTCTTTCGTGGATGTGGCTCTTCTTTTGCAAAAAACGGGACGGCCAAAGTCCCAATACCAAAATTACACACCCCAAAAAACCGCTATTTACAAAGTGGGGGTAGCCCCCCCGGTAAAGGATCCCTCAGCTCGGGGGCCCCTTAGTCAAGGTATTCCCAGTTCAGGTGTATGAGGTAAAGTAAAAGAAAAAGAATATATATTTTAGTTTTTTTACTTTTAAAAAAGAGGTTGGGGTAATCGATGTGGGTTCTAAGAGACATTTGCAAATCTAAAACAGAACCTATAAATTTGCAAAAGGGCCTAAAAGCTACCCCACCTGGAATCCCACCTTAAAATCCTTTTGCATGCAAAAAAAGGAACACCCCAAGGTAAAAAAAGTCTTTCCTGGATTTTTTTTTTTCTGCGAAAAGGGACAGCGCAACGAAGCAATAAAAAAGCGCACCCCAAACCCCCTATTTACGGAAGTGGGGGGCCCCCAGCCCCCCCGGTGCAATGGATGGCCCAGCTCGGGGGCCCCTTCGTAAAAGGTTTTCCCCAGTGCCGGAAAATATATCAAGTAAAAAGAGAAAATATATCTAGAATATTTTTTTCTTTTACCCTGAAATTTAACACAAAAGTGACGCATTTCCTCAAAATTTGACCAGGAATCAAAGCTGGTCTCCGTTTCCGAAACTATATAACTTTTTTTTAAAAAATAAACACAAAAAACCACCAAATTGGCGAAAGTTAACTTAAACCGTTTTTAAAAAACCGGGTGTACGACTGAGGCCGCCCCCAAAACCCAAGCCCTTTAAAAACATTACCCCGATTATTAGATCTCGATTTTTATTTTGGAAAATCATTTCTATGAAAGTATCAAAAAAACACCGAAAAAAGTAAAAAAAATTGGGTTTTATCCTTTTGAAGCGCTCTTTTTTCAGCGGGAAATTCGACGCATTTCTTTTTCGGCGTTTGGATCTTTTTTTTGTTTTCCCTCAAACCCCTAAAATTTCCCTTTTTTGCAAATTCAACCTGATCACGAATATTATATGGGCTTGTGGGAAATTAATTCGTTCAAAGTTACCCCAACTTTTCTTGAAATTGCCCCCTTTTCAATAGTCTGTTTCAGTAATACCCACCACTATTTTTTCCTAAAAATTTAAAAAGAACCCATTTCACTCAAATTTTGCCCAGGAATCTAAAT
>BMAV01019751.1:150869-204397 GCA_019973955.1 Trichonephila inaurata madagascariensis | reverse complement strand
TTAGTGCTGTTAACCTAAAAATTTAAATCCGAGCAATGGCCTGTTTTGCAACAAAAAACGTTCGTCAAATTATGACGTGGTGGGCGCCAAATGATAAGGGACAGACGGGGAAGGGTTCTTTACTAAGTCCACTAGTTATTAAAACACCTTTATTAGACAAAACAAACACATTTACATACATAACTAGAGAACTAACAGTTGACATAGAATTGAAAGGGATCGGAGCGCATGCTCATTACGTCCTTACAGTTCCGAAACTTGACCATCACTGAAGATTGTTCTGTTCGCTAGAGGGCGCGATAGTCTCTTTACTGTTAATATGGAAGAGTCTAAATAACGGGGGGTTACAACTGTTAATTGTAACTAAATTATCAAAGTTTTATTAATAAAACCAAAATAAAAACTAAAAACAAAACGATTAAAAAATGGTTAATGAAAACCATACTTTTAGCATTATACATTCCTAGTATGATGGATGTTCTTGCTTACTTATAATAAGATTATGAATACTTGGACCTAATATTGTTGTTGCAAGACGGAGAACTGTATTTATTTCAGGCTGAGATCGGTACCGTGTGTTGATAGCTGCGTCACACTAAACATAACGACAATTAATATACATTATAACTTGAAACAGCTTAAATATACTTCAGTTACGAATTATTTCCTCTAAACTCTTCTTCTAATGAACCCATTTAAATATAATTTATATGAGTAAATAATTCGATACTTTAAATAATGAACCGTATATCGTATTTGCTCGAATTTAAGCCACCCCAAAATTCTCAAAATGTTTTTGTGAAAAAATGTTGCCATCAATTTTAAGCCGCACCCCCCAATTCTCTACACGTTGCTGAGAAAAAAATTTTAAAAAATGTGTTAAAGGTTCACCAATTTCCGATACTTAAGAAATTTTAAAAAATTATTATAATAAGTTAATCATTAATTTATTTTTTACCAAAACCTTTCAAATACATACATGAACCTATAATTATTCTGGCCGTCAATATCATGTCTCGAAAATGATTCGCCTCTTTGACTGTCGCAGCTGACTTCGGAATCAGTGCTGTTGCCACCGTTTCTTCCATGCTATCCAATACATTTGTTATAGAACATTTTTTCAGAAGAATGTATAAGAATTATTAAAGAGACAGTTGAACATTTACAAACAAATATTATATTGTTTTGCTTACACCATCGACGCATATTTGTTTCATCCGTGTAAAATTTTCAGTAGCCGCTGATGTTCCCGTTTTTTTTTTTTTGCATATAAAATTGTCTCTCTTTTCATACTTGCGTCTTAATGAACTCATCTTGATGCCATTATCGATATCTGGGATGTTAAGGTTATTAAAAGAAAACGTATAGAAAAGAATTATCTGAACACGAGCTGAGAATTTCTCTATACAGCCGTCATGCGTCCCATAATTGCATACGCTTGTCCCGTCTGGGGTTATGCTGCCAAAACTAATATAAATATTTTAAATACTGTGTAAAATTCTTATATTCGAATGGTCGTAAAAGCCTGTCGCTATATGCGAAATGATTACATTAACAAAGCTCTCTAAAAATCAATAGTTTCAAAGCTCACATTCAAAAAATAGTCATAAATTTCTTCAATAACTTGCAGTTTACAAACAATGCAAATATGATCAATTTAGATGTGTATAATTATAATGACAATACTAAAAGGCTGAGAAGAATCCTACTGGATTCCTACAACCCGCCTTAATTACTTTATCCTCGCAATAATTATGTAATTATTGCACCCTAGTAAATTTTTAATTTTTTCTTTTATTATTTTCTTATCTTTTACCCCATGGACAAGCGTATTCCACTTTCTACTTTTTAAAATTTTACTTATCCCCATGGGCAGCCAGCCAGAGGCTATATTCACTTCCACCTCCAACCAATGAGAGAGCACCCACATAGCTCTCAGCCATGTATGAACCTTCCACGACTTGAAGATCACCTTATGCCCTTCCTCCTGGATTCTATCGCCGCAGCCAATAGCCTGCATGCTGCATCGCAGACTGTGTATTTCTACGAAAGCCAAGCCCCACATCTAAGACTGTTAAGATATGGGATTGAGGACTGTGTATCAGTCCAGATGCCCAAAAATAGACCGCCATCCACTAGCTGACAATGATATTTAGGATAGACAAAATACTGAAGATAAACTGCGGAGGGGATAAGTCATCGATGCAAGTGGCCAGAATGGACGGTTACACTTTTCCTTTTGAAAGGGGTGTAAACTCAATTTTCCACATCCAGCGAATGTTTTGCCTTCGATTCTAAGCTTTACCCGATTTTCAGCAGCATTAACACTGGAAAAATAGTGCGGCTTAGATTCAGTAAATACGGTATATATATACCGACCCATAAAAGTTAAACTACTACAAGTTTTTCGAAACTCCTAATTAAAAAAATAGCACAAACATGAATGAAAAAAATGAAATACATGAAAATAATGAAATACATATATATACACCATGAAAATTGGTATATATATATGTATTTTTTTTTGTGGAGGTGTTTGCACTATCCTCTTTATTGCAGCTTCCCACCAGGTGGCGCTATAGCATATCAACTTCTGTATCATTCAATCAATCACCAAAATGTTAACATTGTCGCCAAAAATGATGCCAACTTGGCTCTATCGCCAACATTTCGCTGTTTCCATTAAATCGCCATGATAGTGTAAGGAACGGCATGGCTTGCGAATATTGCAATTTTAACATGAAATAAATAAAACGGAAAGTAATATTAACGTATTACACATCCAGATATAAATTATTTACACTATTTTAAACATTCATTACATAAAATTTGTAACAATATGTTACTTTTACTGAGCAGAGATCAGCTTAGGAAGGTGTGTTCACAAGGGAGTTAAGAGGGCGTTGTAAATAAAAATAAAATCCTTTACATCAGCTATAGACCTTACAGACTTAAAATTTAACAAATAAGATTTTTTTTTCAGCCGATATATGCAAATACACTGGTGTGCAAAACTTAAGCAACAGGTGGGTTTATTGCCATAACTTCACGAAAAATCATCTGAGAGACATGCAATTCTGAAATAAGGGAGAGTATTATGTACGTAAAGGATGACGAAAGCATCGGCGCTGAAAAAAAGGGAAAACAACGCATACGGTATGGAGTCAAACAAAATAAGCTTTATTGAACGCATAGTATCGTGACTCATGATTGTCTATCCAACAGGAAGAATAACAAGCAGATGTTCCTTTAAAATAGTATATGCCCCCTTACTACAATGGTTGCTTCGCACCGTCTCCCCATATTCAGAACCAGCTGGTGCAACATTTTTGAGGTAGGAGTGCCATTCCTCAATCAACATCTGTTTGTTGTTGGTTGTTCTCGGATGATGTAGCGTGTGTCAATAGTCTCCCCAAAGCATCCCCCACATGTTCGATGGGATTTAAATCGGGGAGCACGCTGGCCAATCCATTCGAGTGATATCTTCACTTTCCCGCAGCTCCTCAACAGCAAGAGTACGATGTGACCGTGCATTGCCATCCATAAAAAAGAAGTCTGGGGCCCAAAAGCACCTCGGAAAAGACGCACATGGGGAAGAAGCACCTCCTCACAATAGCGATCCCCGGTTACAGACCCTCTGTCGAAATGTGAAGCTCAGTTCGCCCGTTCAGCATAATGCCTCCCACACAAGAACTCCAAGACCACCGTAACGGTGTCTTTCCTTTATGTTACTGGATAAAACCGGGTCCCGATCTCTCCAAATCAAAACGCGTTGAGAATCGCTTCTGGTACTGAACCGACTCTCATCCGTAAAGAGGACACGACTCCATTGATCAGTTGTCCAGTTTTTGTGCTCTCTGGCCCACTGTAAACGGTGGCTTCGGTGGCCAACTTTCAACGGGAGGCAGAGTTCAGGACGGCGGGCGAACAGGCTTCCTTTGGCCAGTCTGGCCACAGTAAACCGCGACACTTGTCGACCCGTTGCTGTACAGAGTTTCTGAGCAATGGCGCTTGCTGACTGCTGTCGACCTCTTTTCTCCTGCAGGATGATATATCGGTCATCCCCTGCAGTTGTCGTCCTCGGGCGGCCACCACCAACCTTTCTAACAGCTGTACCTGTGATTTGGAACGCTTTCCAAGGGCGCGAAACGACTTGCAGTTACACTGGTGACAGTACGCTCCTCCTCCAGCTTTCCGATCATTCTTCCACGTGTAAAGTCGTCCAGGTGATTTCTTCTAGCCATATTTCACGAACTGACTCACTGGCACTTGCAGCGAATATGTTGAATTGCGTCTCCGTCCTTCATTTTATTCTACTGTTGAGCAGCGCGCGGAAAAATCACGCGTTTTGCGTACGCTCACATCGCTTTTGACGTTTTTTCCTGATATTTGCATACGCATGACGTTTCTACTGACTTTTCGTGTTCACTGTACTGATCTCCAGACCTCCTTTTCTGCAATTTTATGGCTATCCCGGTAAATTTTACATTGTTGCTTAAGTTTTGCACACCAGTGTAGCTTTTTTTTTTCTTTGTTTACTTTTCAATTCACGTAAAATTAACTCACTTAAAACTTCTATATCCTTCAATTTGTATTGTTTAATTTTTCGATTCACTCGTGCGAAGAACGGATATACCAGCTAGTAGGTTTTATGAATGACAGTAATGAACTTTCAGAAAATGATAGCTACTTTATATTAAAGAAATAGATATTTATATAGGAGTTGGTGTAACTGTGTGCATAAATCAAACTTTCCACAACTTCGTGTGTATGTTTGGTACGCTATCGCTGATCTTCAGTAGTTGTTGATAAATTATTTGATAATATACAGGAAAATCTAGCAATGTCCAAGAGTAGATGTAATTACATTTCTTCCCAAATAGTGCTATCAATCAAAATAAACTGATAATATTTTTCCATTATCATTTTTCAAAACTTGAACTTTTTCTCCTTTTTTTTTATCCTGCACAAACGTTCCTTTCCTTATTGGTATTTTTGTAGACTCAGTATTTAATAGATCATTATCATTTTCAAATAGTTTATATATTTGCTTTCAGGAAAATTTTAACCATCATCAAAATCCAAAAGTTCTTCTTCCATGTTATTTATTTTTTCTATGGATTTAATGTAGATTGTTCAGATTTAGATTAGATTGTTCAACATTTGCGTTTAGTTTCAACATTTTTCTATAGATAAAATGTAACGTAAACATATCCGCAACAGAGTAAAAATTCTAAGAAAGAAATGTAAACAAGCTGCACTTTTTATGTTTTTGTTAAATTTTCCCTACAAAAAAAAAAAAGTCTTCAAGAAATTGTTGACATTTTATAGATATTTATATTCGCAATTATTTTTAGAAATGCAGAAAACTGATACAGTATGTGGAATGTGCACATGTACATGACTTTTCTTGCCCGATAACCTTATAACGCAATATATTTTATTTCTGATCAAATGACCTGTAGCGTAAACAAAGTTTGATTCACGTTTTTCTCAAATAAAAGCAATAAAAATTGACCCAAAAACAAGTAATATATATAAAAAAAATTTAAGTCAACTCCTACTCAGATCAAAAAGAAAAATTTTATTTCAGCTACTTTTTATTAAATAGTTACAATTAATATAAATATGTATATACATATGACAGAATCACAGCATTATAAGTGGTAATTAATTTTTATTAATTATCATTAAAGTATCGTATTGTCATCCAAAACAATCGTGTATATAAAATTTCATTTCAACTGAATGCTTTAAAACGCTAGAAAAAAACCTTTTCAAATTTTGACACAAGTCGCCAAAAGGGTCGCTAAGTCACCAAAAATAATGCCAATGTGGCTATATTTGTAATTCTTTAAATAATTAGTTTTAATCAATTAATTTTTATTAATTACAATTAAATTACTGTATTGTCATCCAAAATAATCATGTATATAAAATTTCAGCTCAATTGAGCGCTTTAAAATGTGTTTTATTAACGATTGAAAATTCCACCAAGATAAATAAATAAATATATAGAGAGTGTGAGCTAATAGTGTAGGAATTGAAAAATAATTGTATATATTTAAGGTGACTGGTTACATTAGGATCCGTTATTTTGAATAAACGAATAAATTTTTGATATTTAATGTCAGTTGAATTAGAATATAAACGTAAAATCGCCTTAAGAATATTATTATTAGAAAAGAATTATTTAAATGAAATGTTATGGCAAAAAATGATGAAAAAATATAACATATTCTCATTTAATGAAAAATGCTTCGATAATAACAATATTTTGCCTATATATAGCTAGACCCTCTATACTGGGATCGAACTAAAATGTTTGAAATATGTAATTTAGAAGTAAATTTATTCATATTTAATTGTATCCGAGTCAGGGTTTCGAACCGTAATTTTTTTCGTTCCGGTTCAACTAAAAAAAAATATCGCGGTTCACAGTTCCGGTTTTCGTTTCGCCAAAAATGATGGTTTTCGGCTTAGTTTCGAGTTAGTAATTTTATTTTATATAAATTCTCATTTGTACTGAACATATAATTCTATCATAAACAAACAAACAAACAAAAAAATAAGTAAAATAAAATAAAAGGTATAATTCTTTCACAAAATTTAAAATATTTTATTCTTTTTTAATTGGTACACCATGAATACGATGGAAAAGTAATCGGTCTTGTCTCTTTGAAGAATGTTGTGTGTGTTTTATTTACTGTTTACCACTCAGTTACACAAAAATACATCCGGCGACTCTCGCGTGCCCTCTTACAGTGAAAAATAGGGAAGGCGTTACAGCACACCGTATGAATTGGTACAATTAACCAGCGTGTATGATACGAGCGGTGAGCAGAGAACGGCAAGCATTAGCATAGTTATCCATTATCAAAATCGCATTTTACAACTAGATTTATGATTCTGGTTTGTCTATCTAAACCAGAGATTCCGAAACGTTTTTGTCTCCTTGACCCCCTTGCAATGTTTTTCTGTTTGGGGTAGACCCCTGCTTACTGATCCGAGGTTCCTACAGATCATGGGATTACAACCAGAGTAAATGACTCAACTAAAATTAAAGTCTGATCGTGTAGTGGTAACACAATTTTATTTAGAATAACGGCATACTGAAATTTACATTCTAAAACAAAGTAAAAACGGTACTTTTCTGAGTGAGGGGTAGGCGGAGTAGGAGACCTGGGAGGGGCGGAGTGGTGCTGGCAAGTAATCTAAGGAAAGCAGAAAAAGCCCCGAAAAATAGCGTGCAAGTGCTTTTAAAGCTGACCGCATTACTTCCGAAACAATCCGCTGCGAATTTATTACTGTTCCAATCCACCACTCTAATTTGCCCAACGGCTACTCACAGTCCAAGTAAGAATAAAACCTTGTCCACCAGAGAGTGCAATGAACTGGGAACGCCCCACATTCTTTAAGTTAATCCCTGTTTCCTATAAACAGGGCAGATGCAAAATTAAAATTGTATCTCAGGGACCAGAACTCTCGGCCTCCCATCACTCCTCCCCTCTTTCAGATTAATAAAACTAAAAATAAAAC
This sequence comes from Trichonephila inaurata madagascariensis, assembly GCA_019973955.1. Classification (NCBI taxonomy): domain Eukaryota; kingdom Metazoa; phylum Arthropoda; class Arachnida; order Araneae; family Nephilidae; genus Trichonephila; species Trichonephila inaurata. Next base: position 196,858 of record BMAV01019751.1, on the reverse strand, counting down.
AAAAAAATTATTGAGGAAAATGTAAATGTTATATAAATGCAATAGCGACAACAGTTCCAACAGTCCTTTCGTCCTTCCGCCGGGCATTCGCAAACTCCTGGTCATGAACGACTGTCCACGTCTTGAAGGGGAAAAATAAAAATACAAAAAAACGATAACTGGAACGTCCTAATCTTGGTGAAGACTCCTGAGGCTGGGTGAAGTGTAGTGTCACAGTCCTCAGCATTATAGAGATGCAGTTGCTCCATGCAGTAACTAGGCCTTGTAATGGTAAACCGGTGGGCTCTGAACCTTGTCAAGGCCACCTTGAAATACCAGGCCGCGACAGAGTTTTGATGACGTCACGAAAGGAGGGAACGCTTTGTTAGTCGCAGTGGCTGTCAGGAATATAAAGCTTACGACATTTATTTCTTTTTAGGTCGTAGATTAATATTTCCACATTTATACTGATTATTTTTTATAATTCTCATTTAGAATATTTTCAGATGAAAGTTATGTATTAATACGTTAGAAAAAGATGTCTAATATTTTCCAGGAAAAAGGGGGAAATATCACTCGTGAAAGGCTCATAACAATGTAAGAAACATCTAAGTAAAAACTGACTCAATATAAAATATTTTCAATCAGATAAAATAACAAAAGCAACATTTACTTGCAAAGAAAATATTAAAAGTAAAGCATTAGAGTCATATTAATAAAAAACATGTGAATTTAGCAACATTTTGCTGTAATCAATGAATCATAATGAAGGCTAAATGTATGCAAAAAGATATACAAATGCAAAATTCATGCAAATTATATACAAATAAAGAATGCAATTCATGTAAAAATATATACAAATATAGAAATGACACAAACAGTTTTAGATACCACAGTAATTATACAGCAAAAATAGATTCTAGATTATGCGTTAGGAAATATATACATTAGAAAAGAATACTTTACCTATAAATCTGGCAAAAAAAAAACTTTTCATAGAATATATCATTAATAAGGCAATATACTGATTACTTTCAAGTTTTGAATAATTTGGATTTGTACTGATATTATTCAAACCAATTTTTACGTTATTTTTTTATGCGTTACAAAAAAATATTATGTCTAGGTAAAAATATTTATAAAAATCAAACAAATTTTTTTAAATTAAAAAAAAGAGAGTATTTTACATTTAACATCCTTCGAATTCTAAAATCTTCATGAAAATGATTTAAACGAATAATGTAAATAAATAGAACTTTTCTTTAAGTAATAGTTATGTGAACTGTATTTTACACATGTGCATAAAATCTATTTTGAATAAAAAAATGAAGTATAAGGAAGTACATTTACATTGAATAATATATCAATGATTGAATATTTAAATAAATAAAACAGTGAAATATAAAAAGCAACATTGATCTAACTGGCCTTAAATTTCTTTATTTTTCGATTATCCTTCACTGTTAAAATTTCTTCATTGCGCTTTTTTGAATAATTATTTAAGCATATATTCCCGAATGTAATGAATATTTTTTAAAAATATGAAAATGCAGGTGTGTTACATTTTACACAAGATGAATGAAACGAATGCGAAACATTCCACAACTCATATAATTCCAAATATTCTTCTGGTGTGCTTATAAACAGAAAATTGGCAATTAACTTTCGAAATTGATTTCTTCATTTGAAAGAAATATACATTTGCAATCGGAGCATCCGAATATTATATTATGCACGCATAACCCGTAATTTACATTAAAATTTTATTCTCTTCTATTGAGATATCCTCTAATTTATTTAATTGCTTAATACTTCGTTGAAATCCTTAATATCTTCTTTAACATTAAATATATCTCCTGAATAATTTGAAGTTAAATTTTTCAGTGAATATTTATCCGAAAAGCGCAATTATTTTTCAGCTTGCAAAATTTTTCCTGTATTACAAAATTAAACATACTTTTCTTAAGATTGAATAACCATAATATGATGAGAACAGAATTAATATAAACAGATTTCTTCAAAAACATTAACTGTATTAAGAATATTTAGCAATTCACTGAAATATGTTAATCAATATGTTATCTCATTCAAATAAGATGGACAGCCGGGAAAATGCAAGGATATGTATCTTATTTGATGAACAGTTGGGTTCATAACAATAACGAGGCATTACTATAAAATGTGTAGAGTTTTAGGTTATGTTATTAATAACACTTTTAATATTTTTTAAGATAAGGATTTGATAGATTAAAAAAATAAATAAATTTAAACACTAATTTCTCATATAGAATAAAATCTCTTAATTTACAAATAATTAGTAATGTTGGCATAAATGCATCAGTTTATTATACTCAGCTATCTTCAAAACTAAAAATAAATTCAATAATGACTCAAGAATAAAGTTATACAATAATATAAATACCCTACCTTTCTTTATATCCAATGGTATCGTTGATGTTATTTTCACTACATTTCATATATAAAAACACGGGGTAAGGTAAAGCACTATATCACAAGCTTTAATGGAAGACTGGTGAAGTGATGGTCAAACACGGGGAAAATCGTCCCTCCTTTGATCATGTGACTTGTTTTCGGGGGGGTTTCTGTCGTAGCCTTCAGAATCAAGGTAGCCTTGGTACAGCTTTGTATTCATGACCTTTCTTGAGCTTTTAGTCCTTCACAAACTTGAACGATGGGGGAAGAGAGCAATAAAAGAGGGGTCAGTTGGTTTCATGTAAACGTTGTCACAGACTGTAAAAGTCAAGCTGGAACCCCACCAATCGAGAAGAATGCAGAAGCTCTCCTTAGCTTTAGTTTTGAACAAAAGTAGAAGGGGGAGAGAGGAGATTTAGTGTTTCAAACGGTTGGGAACGAACAGAAGCCATCCCTAAACGTGAAAAAGAGGAAGATTCTAAAAGTGATGTCATTTTCTTTCATCATGACAGCTGTCAGAACATAATCATCAGAAAGTTGAATAAAGTAAGCGAAAATTTGGAAGAATAGTAGCATAAAAAAATGTTTATTTCAAAATCGAGAAAATAATGGAAATTTATAAAAAAAGGCATATAATTCATCTTTTATGAAGGAACTATTTACCTTCGATAATTACGACCAGTACGACATGAGTACTTCGCCCTTCCTTTGGACACGCCCAATCTCCCTCCCAGAAGAGGGCGCTTTCATCGTTTTCGAGTTTCGATTTCTGTCTAAGGGCCTCTTAAGTTATACACTCGGTAAAAGCCCGTGCAACGCCGGGTTAACCTGAGAGGTCAGAAATCCGAGCGACGGGGGAATGTAGTCCAAGAAATTTCGAAAAAAAAATTAAGGAAAGAAATCGCATCCACCCCTGGCTGATATTGAGAAGGGAGGGGAAAAGTTTAAACGCGGGAAAGCCTGTGCAACCCGGGCTATGCAGCTAGTCTACACTATTAAAAAAAATCCGTACGTATCTATCTATCTATGTCCGTCTATATTCTCACGAACCACACCACGCAGAAACTCGTCAAAGGTACCAAAAGATTGGGAATAATTCGAAGAAGCCGTTTTGACCATTTATATTTCGATATTGTTATTAATTGAAAAGGTATTAATTAAAACATGAAAACGCATGATTAATTTAACCATTTATCCCATTGTTGTGATCTAATTGTTGTGCATATCTAATTGTTGTCATAAATTTTGTGACGGGCTCACGCATCTTTTCATTAACATGTCCTTTGGGTTCTTTTGGGGCCAGGATTAATGGCAACTCTTTTCCAACCAAACCCCAAGAAGTGAAATGTGAATGCAAGATGCAAATTAGATAGCTTTTAAATATCAGAAGTTTCAGTAAGTGAGGTGGCAATTTGGGGAATGTTATGATAGAGATTGTGATAAGATTGTGAAGTGACAGCCAAAGGGGATTATCCCGAAGATAGAGCCATTAGGTCAAGGTACATACCATTGCACTCGAGTAAAGACGCAACTCCCTTATATAGAGATCGGTTCAAGGTAGGATTGACTATTTATATTAGGACTTGTGATATTATTGGAATAGAGATTAGGCGGGTTAGATAGTGATAGTGGTCCGAGTTACGTTGTTTCGGTATTACTTATATTGCGTGTTTTGTCATCGTAGATTCTCTCACATATATTATTACTTAATCTGTTAAACGCTTAAGTTTAAATTCTTAATAAAGACATATTAAGAATATGGATACGTCTAGTCCTTTTGTTAATCCTACACCTCTAGCTCACGCAGATAATCCAGGAGAAAGGCACCCTAGGGAAGTAATTTCACAATTTGCTCTGTCAAACTCGTGTTCTGAGAGAAGATTAAAAAGTTTGCTTAAAAATTACGGATTTTAAAAATTTTTACGTCTTTTCCGTCTAATGGATTTTACAAGAAAGATAAAACTAGATTAGATTTTAGAGACATTTTTAAGCTAGGACATTATAACGATTGGTTGATAAATGAATGTTTAAAATCAATTTTATTATTTTAGATTCTAAGAAGGTAATCATTGTTAAAAAGTAATGAATATACTTATAGGGTTTTTTTAAATATATTATAGAAACGTTTTCCTTTCACTTTAAACAAATATTTTGTATTAACTAAAGCAAAATTGTTTTTTGTAAATAATTAATCGAGAATAGAAATTTGTAAATCTTATCCATAGGGAAAAGGAGTTGAAAACAGTATTACACTCTGTAACGTCGTGAGTAGTAAGCAAACAAGAAAAATTTGTCACAGCCTCATTTTAAAATTAAAGCAGTATTTATTTGCTTCATAGGTTACTAAAAAGTCCAATAAATAAGCCAAGCCGGGTGGACAGTCTCTTTCACTGGAGTTCAATCCTTTTTCCGAAAGGCACTTCCTCATCCCTTTTCTTTTCCGGGCTCCTCTCTAGTTTACTCCATCCAGGGCTTCCTCTGTCTCACTCCAGGGCTCTATCTCTCTGTTTCCATCCAGGGCTCTCTCCAAGTTTTTTCCTCTCCCCCGTCCCTTTTTCCTCCAAATTCACCCCTTTTAAACACCAGGCGCGGGTCCACAACACGCCCCTCGTCTTCCTCATTGGCAGGTAAAAAAAAAGGTCTACCCTCGTCCCCGGGCCACATTCGTCTCCTATTTGTTCGGCAAACACATTCCAGGTCTGTCTGGAATCTAAGGGCGCCATAATTCTCATCTAACTTATGAGACTCTTATTCATTACACCACCTTGGTTTTATAACCCCATTCTCTCGGCACCGGTTTTCATACAGGCTTCGCCCATACGTCAACCTATTGTCACCGGCTTTCTTTGGTTATTGTAACTTCCAGAATGGATGACGGCTTTTGTCCGAGGTCATTCAATACACAATGACCCCATAGCCACGTGCTCTTGTCACCTAGCGTCTGTTTGGGGCCATAAAACTTCGCATGAATAGATGGGTGAGGTTTCACCCCAATCGAAGACGTCACAACTCGAAAAAGCCTTTGCATTGCCGGCTAAACGGATGAAAAAGAAACTTGCATGATAAGGAAAAGAAGTGAAAATAATTTCGTGAAAAAATGTTTATGGCATTAATACAGAGCTCACACAGTAACATCACCCCCTTGCAAATACATACTCACAGAAGCGTTGGCATCGGGAGGGAAAGGAGAAATTTCCATGAGGAAAAAAATTTGCACTCGGAAAAAGCTCTTGCAACGCTGTGCTAAGCGGAAGGGAAACAAACCTTTCCGATGAAGCAAAAAAGTGAAAGGAATTTCAAAAACGGGAATTTTAATGATATTAATATAGAAATCACGCTCACACACCAGGAAGTGTTGACACCAAGAAGTGAAGGGGAATTTTCCATGGGCAAAATGTAATTCACTCGAAATAGCCCGTGCAACGTCGAGCCATGTGGCTAGCTATTTTTAAAATTTTTTAGTAATTTGGTGCATTTTCTACATTACCTAATGCTACCAAGTGAAGTTGAAACGGAATATTGTATTAATTCTTTAAAAAAAATTGATGGAATTTTCGAATTTTAAAAACTTTTGTTTTCGTGGGTTTTTTTCAAACATAAAACTATTAAAAAAAATTACTTTTCTGTTTCGGGAGCCGTAAAAAGGCAATGAAAATAATTGTTCAATACCAGTGATAACTAATTGTGGTAAATCAACCACAGAATTCACAAAGGCTTAAAGGTAATGATGAAATGTTTTTATTAATTTGTATTATTTTCATTTTGAATCTTTTTTTATGCAGTGAATGGTAACAAATCTCTAGGCTTCCCCCATATTTTTTTTTTAAATTACACATTTTTAATCGAATAATAAAACATCCAGAAATAAGCTGTCAAATCAATAGCTAAAATTAAGAAATTTTCAATTCATTATTTAACAAAATGAATATAAACTAATACTTTTAAAAAACAAAAAAGCAGCGTTGTTTTTTATAATTCATCACTATAAATTAATTATTCAATACCAAAATCACACATTATATGTTCTCTTATAGACAAAACTAGATTAGTTTTGTAAATTTAAATCGAAAATAGAAATTTGAAGAAAGATTTCACTCTGGGAAAAAAAAGTTTTATACTCAAAAATGCCCTTGCAACGCCGGGCTAAACTGAGAAAAAGAAACCTGTCAGCCCATGAAGAAAAACTGAAGACATTTCAGAAAAGGGGGTTTTAATGGCATAAATATAGAAATCACACACATTAAGCATACACAGACACCCTGAAGTGGTGACCTTCAGAAAGGGGACATTTGCACAAGGAATGAGGCTACACTCTTGGAAAAAGCCCGTGCAACGCCGGGCTAAGCGGAGGGGAAACAGACCCGTCCGACGGGGCAAAGACGTAGAAAAAATTTCTAAAAAGGAAATTTTAAGGACAAAATATAGAAATCACACAAAAACCAAGAAGTACTGAATATGAGACGACAAGAGGTAATCTCCATTCGCAAAAAGTTATGCTCTTGAAAAAGCCCGTGCAGCGCCGGGCCACGCAGCTAGTATTTTATAATACAAAAAGAACCTATAAGATGTTGTGATCTACTTTAAATATTATTTTAAGATATATTATTCTAAGTGTGTGTGGAATAGGGTTCCACAAAAATACTTTCTAGTTCTAGGGGTTCCACAAAAATACCTTCTACTTCTAGGGGTTCTGTGTTTTGAAAATGAAGACCACTTCCCCAAAATAACCCCACTATCTGTGCTCAAAATAGATTCCAATCCCCCTTCCCCCTGCATTCCACAGCTGTCCTGTTCATGCACAGGGACTAATAGTCAGCTGATCTCAAGATCACTTGACCATTATATTTTCGAAACGAATGATCGTTAGGATGTCATGGGACAAAACACGTATATCATGTCGTAACTTTCAATTCTTTAACCCCTCCTTTTTTCATCTAAAAAAAGCAGAATTAGTGTTTTTGAAGTGATTAAAGTCATTATGCGCGTAGCAAAATATTCTTTTTCGTAAAATATAGTATTATTAATGTGCATTTAAGCAGTTTTATCCCACAATTTTCTTCTAAAATAATGTTTCAAAACTTTTCTACGTAGATTGCATACCCGTGACCCCATATGCAGACATTATAATAAAGCTTGCCAAACATCGCGTCAGAAAATTCTGGAAGCAAGGATATTATGTATTTTTCGTACTTAAAATTTTCTAGATTATTTCTGACATTGTTACATTTCACGATGGATTTATATGAGTAATTACGTTCTCAACTGTTCTACAGCTGAATAATGTGGTTCAGGGCCGGCTCTAGCAGTTTCGCCGCCCCAGACAGAAATGAAAAATGCCGCCCCTTTCCACAACGTATAAAAAATATTATTAAAAAATATATAAATTGTTCATAAATACACACCTATAAAACTTGAATACTTTTTGCAAAGAAAAAGTAACATAACAGTATACGTGTAAATATTTATTAAAAATTAAAACAAATAACAAAAAATTAGGAGTGTTTTTTTTTCTGACTTTGAAAACTTTCTGATTAATTCTTTTAAATCAATTTGTTCAGCTATTTTAAGTTCGATAGCCAATATAGATAAACCATTTAATCTACCTTGAAGAATTGTAGACCGCAAGAAATTTTTAATTGAGAAACTCCTCTCTCCGTTTGCTTACACTTTATTGGCAAAGAAAGTAAAATTCTTAATGCGATGGCAAGCTTTGGGGCGCAAAATCTAAAACTGGAATACATTTTAAAACTTCTATTGGGCTTTCTTTTTTGCCTACTAATGCTGAAACTAACATTATCTCATCTGCTAGATCAAGCACATTTATATCTACCGATTCTCCATCTGTCAACATCATTTCTAAATTTTTACAGTTTTTAATTATTGAATGTTTAGGGGTATCTTTTCAATCATATATATTATATAAAAATTGAAAAAAATTACTATGGGTATTCATTAAATTAAATCTGCATTCCAAGGCATTAATTGCTTGGTCAATTGTAATAAAATAAAGCCGTATCTTGAATTTTAATTTAGGATCTTCCACCGGATCATCTCGTGCTTCGTAATCAAAATTAACATTTTTGCGGTGAACTCTGTGACGTGGCTGCAAGACCTCAAAATTAGCAGGGATATCAGTCTCGTCGGCCAGTTCTTTTGCATCACCGAGCATTTCAGTAAAAGCCCCATCCGATCGAAGATCATTAAAAAAAATCTTTACAATTTCTTAAGAGTTCCATAGCGGATGGTAGATCGTAATCTTTTGTATTTAGTAAACTTCCAGCTTGTTTTTTAATGTGGGTTTGTTTTTCGAGTAGCTTTCTTTTGTATTCGTACCAGATAGTTTTTTACGTCCTCCCTCAAACATTCTAATATTTTATAAAAAATATATTTAAATTAACCCGCGGTCACTCGCGCCTGTTTTTCTACCGTCGTTACTCGCGGGGTGTAGAGAACACCCCAAACTCTTAACACGTGTATTTAAATATGAAAAATTTTTTAAGCCAATTATGATATATATTTATGAAGTATAAGATGTTTTTTGTATTATACAAACAAAATTGTTAAATTCATTGCATTCAAATGAGACTAGCATTAATTTAAACTAAACCTACAAAATTTTCATTTTGAAGTACACAATTTTATATTTTTTCATAAACCACAAATAAAACATATATACCAGTAATAAATATACTTTACAATTAATGATAAGGATAGTAAAAAGTAGAAAAATAATATTTTAATCATTTTTCAAACATTCAGAGCAGACTGTATTCATATGCTTTAAGCACATATTTTTCTTACATTGAAGACAAAAAAAATAATTTTACATCTTTTACCCGTGGACAAAAAGTGCAAAGCCCATTTTTTTGGTGGATTAATGCCCTTTTTATTATATTTGTGTCAGTAAAGCTTCTTTTGAGTGTTTTGTTAAGGTTTGGGAGATCCGATCTCATATCCCACTGTGGCTAAACAAGATCCATTCTGATCTCCTTTAATAATATTGAATGTCTCATTTATTTTCAGGAAGAACCGAATGATAGGCAAAGGAAGCATTAATTCCTGCAGTATTAAGTAGATGATAAAATATTCGCAATGGCCAAAGGTTACATATTCGCGATACATCATATATACTGCACATTTCATCAGTGGTATTATAAATATTTACAAAATTTCAAGTTTCATCCCTCCAACTTTGGTTACGAAATTACGCAGTCATCGAATTCATTTAGTTCATCTTGTCGATCTGTTGATACAGTATCTAATAGACTACGAAGTCGCTATTTCTCCCTTTCCCATGGAGTTTTTGTCAAAATTTCTGGAAAATGTTTTGAAAAATTTTTTAAAAAATTATATTTTACAATTATTTTATAGAATTATATTATTTTTATACCACATTTATTGAAATTTTAAATAAAATATTCATGTATATTAATATATTTGATAAAAAATGTAAACGGAAAGATTAAAACGTATTCTTCCGTAGATGCTTCAGTACAAAACATAACTCAATCACTCGCGGGGTGTTCTCAGCACCCCAAATAAACTTTTGAAGGTCATAACATTCCAACCGTCCTAGCGAGATTGATTACATCAGGCCTGAGGGTTCAATGATCTAAAATGGGCAGCTACAGAAAAAATCGTAGCTCTGCGCATTCTTTTTAGAATTGTAGGAGGCTTTTCCTGTTGCTGGGGTGTACAGAACACCCGCCGAGTGATCGCGGGTTAAGTAAGGGAAGTATGAAGATAATTGAGATAGAGTGTTTTGCTTTCATACAAAAAATTTGAATTCATCAAAAATTGTCGCATTTTAATTAAAAATCAATGTGTTTGAGATTTTCTAAAATCTTATCGTAAATTTAAAACAAAGAATAAAAAGCCCTTATTTTGCTTTCGTTTGAGCACTGTATTTATTTATGTTTAATAAGTTTAGAATTGATAGCTATATAGAGAGTAGGATATCCTAATAAAGTATATTTTCCAGTATTAAAATTAGGAAATCTTTTTAACTTATGTTTTCAACAAACTCACATATACATCTGTACATAGCACGCACAAAATATAGAATGAATTTACATAATTTTTAATCTAAGAAAAATGTTCTACTTATACAACTCCCACCGAAAAAATACTTTCCATTAATATTATTAATATAACTTAAGAAATTAATAATCTTTATAATCATTACAATTAACACTAATAAAAAGTACTCAAAAAAAAGGGACTGCAATATTTAAAATAAAAAAAACATTATATTTCTCAGTCAAATAAAATTCTGTCTTTTAGCTTCCTCAAAAAATGTCATTTCGAAATATTTTTCGTAACATTTAAATATAATCACATGTAATCTCATTTGGAAATATATTTATAATACAAAAATAATATTACTAAATTGATCTCTCTTTAATCAAAGAAGAAGAAAACATTGAAATAATTCACTTATTGCTGACCTAATTCACAAACTTTAAATATTCTGAAAGAATTTTTATAAAATGCCTTTTCCATACTTCAATCAGCAATAACACAATTATTTATAAGAATATAATTACCAGATAATATTACTAAATTTATCTTGATGTATGAAAAAAAGAGAAAGAAAAAAAATAATCTGAAAACACATCTGTTATATTGATTTAACATGATGATTCAGAAAGACGGAATAAAAATTTAGAATAAACTAGACAAATGAACCTCAATTTTTTTTTAATTCTGGGAATAGTAATAAAGGATGTGCAATGTCTCGTTCTGGAAATGGAAGCTCTGTTATGAAAAAAATTTCGCGTCAACAACATTATTTCGATTTAATCAAAAAATAAAAGTTTTTAATCTGTTATTCTTAACTATAACTATGTATACGTATATACAAAATAATTTCATTGAAATCAGAATAACCTAGTCTTTTTTAACTCGGTAGCCATTTCAGTTATAATATATACACTGGTGTGCAAAACTTAAGCAACAATGTAAAAATTTACCAGATAGCCATGAAATTGCAGAAAAGGAGGTCTGGAGATCAGTAGAGGGAACACGTAAGTCAGTAGAAACGTCATGCGTATGCAAATATCAGGAACAAAACGTCAGAAGCGATGTGAGCGTACGTAAAACGCGTGATGTCGGCGCGCGCTGCTCAACATTAGAATGAAATGAAGGACGGAGACGCAATTCACCATATTCTCTGCAAGTGCCAGTGAGTTAGTTCGTGAAATATGGCTAGAAGAAATCACCTGGACGACTTCACACGTGGAAGAATGATCGGAAAGCTGGAGGAGGGGCGTACTGTCACCAGTGTAGCTGCAGAGTTCGGAATCAACAAAAGTGTCGTTTCGGGCGCTTGGAAAGCGTTCCAAACCACAGGTACAGCTGTTAGAAAGGTCGGTGTGGCCGCCCGAGGACGACAACTGCAGGGAATGACCGATATATCATCCTGCAGGCGAAAAAAGATCGACAGAAGTCAGCAAGCGCCATTGTTCAGAAACTCTGTACAGCAACAAGTCGACAAGTGTAGCGGTTTACTGTGGCCAGACGCCTTCACAAAGGGGCCTGTTCACCCGCCGTCCTGAACGCTGCCTCCCGTTGAAAGATGGCCACTGAAGCCACCGTTTACAGTGGGCCAGAGAGCACAAAAACTGGACAACTGATCAATGGAGTCGTGTCCTCTTTACGGATGAGAGTCGGTTCAGTACCAGAAGCGATTCTCAACGCGTTTTGATTTGGAGAGAGATCGGGACCCGGTTTTATCCCAGTAACATCAAGGAAAGACATCGTTACGGTGGTCCTGGAGTTCTTGTCTGGGTTGGTATTATGCTGAACGGCGGAACTGAGCTTCACATTTTCGACAGAGGGTCTGTAACCGGGGATCGCTATTGTGAGGAGGTACTTCTTCCCCATGTGCATCTTTTCCGAGGTGCCATTGGCCCAGACTTCATTTTTATGGATGACATCGCACTCTTGCTCTTGAGGAGCTGCTGGAAAGTGAAGATATCACTCGAATGGATTGGTCAGCGTGCTTCCCAGATTTAAATCCCATCGAACATATGTGGTATGCTTTGGGGAGACGTATTGCCACACGCTTACATCATCCGGATAACAACCAACAACTCAAACAGATGCTGATTGAGGAATGGGCACTCCTACCTCAAGAAATGTTGCACCAGCTGGTTCTGAGTATGCGGAGACGGTGCGAAGCAACCATTGTAGTAAGGGGAGGGCATATACTATAATAAGGAACATTCTGCTTGTTGTTCTTCCTGTTGGATAGACAATCATGAGTCACGATACTACGCGTTCAATAAAGCTTGTTTTTGTTTGATTCCATACCGTATGCGTTGTATTCCTTTTTCAGCGCTGATGCTTTCGTCATCCTTTACGTACATAATATACTCTCCCTTATTTCAGAATTTCATGTCTCTCAGATGATTTTTCGTGAAGTTATGGCAATAAACTCACCTGTTGCTTAAGTTTTGCACACCAGTGTATATAGTTACTCATTTATTGGAATTTATTTATAACACACTTAATGTGTATATAAATATTTACAGAGATGTACTTTACAGAAAGCATTACTGTATTTGTATGTTATTTTAAGTCTTAAAAAAGTACAAAATAATTCGAAATTAAAAACATAATTACCTGTTGTGCTATTTCAAACGAGCTAAATCTAAAAGATTCAGTGGAGCCAATTTTTCTGAACTAGAGTCTGTTGATGGTAGAGATCACTTGTTTTAACTTCAAGTAACTACTCAAGAGTAAAATATAACATCTGTAGCTCGATATCTTCAACAAACTTTTATTGCCTCTGTCTCCTCTTTGGTTTGCGGACGCCGGATATTTTATTAGTGTCCGGAATGTCCCTAGTGACCCCAGTATTTTTTTTTCAAGAGATATTTATAAATTCGAAAGGAAAACAAGAACTCTTTTTAGCAGACATAATTTTTAACTGTATATAACAGCAGAATTTTGAAGAACTGCAATTTGCCGAACGCTGCTCTAAGCGAAATATTCTGTTTTGTGCACATTTGTCACTCTTAACGTAGTAATTAATGTTTCTGATTTCCCGGTTTTTTTCCTTCCCGGAAATACATCAAAATTTAAAAATTTAAAAACATGTTATTTTTAAATAATATCAATAATTATTATATAAAATACAAAAAAATATACCTTTTTTTTTCTTCAATTTTCGATTTAGCTTCGACTCATAAATTTTCAGATTTTTAAAAGTTTGTATTTGTATTAAAAAGTAAAAATGTACGTCATGAAACAATTAATAAAATTGAAAACGGTTTAAAATAATAAATAGTGTATCAAATGTATTTTCATCCATGCTCCCTGCAAAAAAAGTACAATTTTGTGAGGCATACAGAAATTTTAAAAATTCTACCTTTGAACTTCAATGCAATCTCTCAAATGTTTTGATAAATAATTTTCAAATGTAGTTAGTAACAAAATCTGTAGAAAAAAGTAGTTCGAAGGAATAAATAATTATTCTGAAGAAAGAAATTATTACTAATTCGAATTCAAAAGAATTTACTTAGTTGATAATAAATAAATATGTCACACTATCTTTATTTTGCAGATGCTGTTACCACCTTGATTTTTTTTTATTTTCAACTTTATCATATACATAGAGAAAAAATCTTCCCCAAATTTAAAGTTATAATTTTTTTTAATGAAATTGATCTCTTTTAGGACTGAAGTCAAGAATTGTTAGCGACATAGAAAAATTTTTACAATTAAAAATCTCGAAGAAAAAAAAATTCACATCAAAAATTAATGTTCCTTTGCTGACTCACATGAGTTTGAAATTTAATCATTTGAAGATGAATTAGTTATTCCTCTAATGTTGCTACTAAGAGATAAATATTAATATACTATATAAATACTTGAAAATTTATTTGTGTTGAAAAAAAATTATTTTACTTTAAAAAAATTTTATTATTTATTTAAAGAGATTTTACTTGTATAACGATTTCTTTGTTTAGGGAGTTGTTGTATTAATGTTGATAAATATAAATAAATATTAATGTAAGAATCTAAAAAAGGGTTTGGTTTAGAAAAATAATAATAAAAAATTGCGAATTGTTGAAATAATCTCCCAAAAAACATTTGGTGGTTTTCCTTCTTCAAATTATAATTAATGAAATGCTATATTAAAGACAAGTAAAAAAAATTTTTTTTAAAAAATTAAATATATATATATATATATATATTATATATATTTTTAATATTTTATCCAATAAAACGGCGTGTAACGCGCATTTTTAACAAAAAAGAACAAGAACAAGAGGTGGCGTTATAGGGAATATAAAAAATAAAGAAAAAAAAAAAAAAAAAAAAAAGATGAGATAAAAAAATTAGATTCAACTTAGATCGGGAAAACTGTTTATTTAAAAAAAATGGAATTAATGTAAAAAAGGGGTTTTAGTTCTAGAAGTATACTATTTTTTCAAAACCTAATATGAATAAAACGATTTCAAAACATAATAGCATTATATAAATACCTTTTAAGTTCCTTCAAAAAAAGGGGGGGAGCGTTATATACGGGAATATACCTAAAAAATAAAAAGGCAGCTTGAAAGTATGATCGCGTTATACACCTGATTTTAATGTGTTCCCACATAAACTGATTTGAAAAAAAATTTGAAAGGGTTTTTATTCTTTCCCGACAAGCTGAAAAATTCCGACTTTCGGGGGTGTTTTTTTCTCTAATTGACGCTTACCCCATATATGGGGAATGAAAAATTCCTCCGTCTGGAAGTTTCGAGTAACATCGTAAATTGCCTCAGCAGGGTCAGCTAAAACTTATACCCGGGGTTTAAAAACCCCCTAGTCCAGAAAAAAATAGCTTTGGATTATTTAAGAGGCCCTTAGACAACAATCGATTTTTTAAAGGGGCCCCCTTAGATAGAAATCGAACTCTGTGAAACCTGTCACGGGGAATTTTTGTGATACCAATGCGAACTGATGTAAAAATTGACTCGTCTTCGCATTGGTCATATTCCTTAAACAGGCATTTGTTGTTTGGAAAAACGCTCCTGAATGTCCTTCATGCAAGGCCCCACTGTGCGTCACATTTTAATTGATTGCCCAGTTTTTAACCATCATCCATCACCTTCTTTCCAATCTATTTTATCTTTTTCATTGGGGGGAAAAAACCCCCCACCAACCCTTTCCCTTTAAAAACGGGTTTTTTAATATTTTTTTTGAATTGTACTTTTCTAATATATATGCGTGCATGCATGCATATGCATGTACTTTTATGTGTTTTAAAAAATAAAAACTTTTTTTTTTAACGAGTGTTTGGCGCAGTTTGGTCGAAGTTGGCGCTTGCGCCACTAAAATCCAAATTCACTCACTCACTCACTAGACAGAAATCGAAACTCGAAAACGATGAAAGCGCCATCTTCTGGGAGGGGGATTGGGCGTGTGCAAAGGGACGGCGAAGTACCTTTTTTGGGTCAAAGACCCAAGGTAAATAGTTTCTTCAAAAAAAGAAAATTATATGCCTTTTTTTAATTTCGTTATTTTCTCGATTTTAAATAAACATTTTTTTCTAACTATTTTTCCCAAAATTTTTCGTTTACATTATTCAATTTTTCTGATGATTGTGTTCTGCAGCGTTTCTGATGAAAAAAAAATGAATCAATGTGAATCTTCCCTTTTTCACGTTTAGGATGATTTTGCCGTTCAACCCGTTTGAAACACAAAAACCCCCTCTTCCTCCCCTTTCTACTTTTGTTCAAAACTAAAGAAAAGGGGAGAGCTTTCTTCTTTCCCGATTGGTGGGGTTCCAGTTTGACTTCTACAGCCTTTGACACCGTTTATATGACCCCTCTTTTATTGCTCTCTTCCGCTATAGTTCAAGTTTGTGAAGGACTAAAGACTCAAGATTCCAAGTTCAAAAAAGGTCATGAATACAAAGCTGTACTCTCAAGAATCATTCTCGCTGTCCGATCTTGACAGAAAAGGATACCCAAACCCAAATCATTGAGGCCACCTGGAAAACATTACAATCTTGGTTGGCAGCATATAAAGATTATATATCTTTATATTAGATTTAGACCTATTACAAACATTTATTGGAGTGAAAATTAAAAAAACAAACAAACGGAATGAATTATTATTGATTTTATTATTTTCCATCTATACAAGCATAGATAATTTAATAATAATAATAATGCAATGAATCAATTATCTTTTTTTCCCACAAACTGTCGAAGTCTAGGTCTATTGAGTTTAAAAAAACAATTACGTATTTGAGTTTAATTTGTTTTGTATCCACTCACATTGAAAAATATATTTCCTTAAACATGATTTTCTGAATGGCATTAAAATGTTTATAGCTGTGTGAGATGTTATGTTTTTTTGGTGAGGGGTTTGTAATAAAAATTTGGGAGCTGTTCTTGTTTAAATTTAGATTTTAGATCGAATTTGTTGATACGCCGTTAAGTTTTTTCCCCTTTTCATTTTACGTTTTTTTTTCCCACAAAGGGAAAAAAGGTGATTTTCCATTAAAAAAGTTTTTAGAAGTTTTTTTCAATTTTTTTTAGGACTCGGGAACCCCCAGGGTTCCGGGGAAAAACGTTTGAATTGAAAAACCCCTACAAACACAAGAAATTTGGGGAAGCCCATTCCATTATTAGAAAAATATACCCAGGAACAATATTTAAATTTATTTAACTTGTTAAGGTATTTATAAATTGTAAAAGTATTATATTTGTTAAAAAAATTTCATATTATTTTAATATAATTAATAATAATCTATCCCCCAGGTGTCACCTACCCATGTATTATACTTAGTAATTGGGATATGTTTATTTTTTCATTCAATCGCAAATTATTTTTAATTTATGCAAATTATTTGCAGTCGCTTTTCATATTTGTATCTAATTTGTTTTGAATTCTTTTTGTTTCCCCATACGCTGAGAAACACATTGTTCGATTGGTATTAAAATTTTGAGTTTGGTAAAAAGTCTTGTGCATTCTGATGAATTTAAAACCCCGAAACAAGGAACCATTCTTGTTAATTTTTTTTTAACTTCAAATCTGTTGAATATCAATGTTGTTTCCTCTCTTTAATTAAAATTTCTCATTTATTTTTTTATTCCTACATATTATAAAAAAAAGTTCAAACCCTTTTTTTTGATAAAAATAATAATAATAATAATAAACTGGGGGTAGTCGTGGCCCCCAACCCTCTTCCCCTAACTTCTCGAGAGGACTTTCGTCGTTAGATGTCTATTTAGATGTATATTTGTTGCGTTAGTTACGGTGATTATGAAAGTGATAAGCAATTTCAGGCCAAATACTAAAAAATAAAATTGTATCAATACATGTTATTACTATATTAATTGAAATGGTTATTATGTAATTACAAACTATGTTTTTGAAATCTTGTTTATGTTTGAAAAATTTTAAAAAAAAAAATAAATTTTATAAAAAGTATTTCCCTAATTTTCTGACAAATTTTTAGTTAAATTATTCTTTTTTAAAATTTTTAGAGTGCAATTTTTTCTTAGCGTATTTGTTATACTGCATTTTATATTACTGAAAAAAAATAAGGGGGCTGAAAGGGGAAAATATTTTTCAAAGGAATCACCACTGATAAAAGTTTGGGGTTAGGGGTTTCAAAAAAAACAAACAAATTGATGGCAATAATATCAACAAAAAGTCCCATGATGTGTAGAGGGTTTGATAGATGTTAAATTTATAGAGGCTCATTTTCTTGTTGGCAGAGTGGGGGGGGAAAACTCAGGTGACGTCCCAATTAGTCCGGGAATAATAAAATGTATTAAAAAAAACGAATGCATTGGTTTTCCTTTTCTCTGAAAATTTCTTACTCCCTTGATGTCAGAACTTTCCCGGTAATTTCTATATTTATGTCATTAAAGTTTTTTTTTTTTTTTGTCTTTCCTTCTTTCCTTTCTCAAAAAAATACAAATTTGCTTTGTACAAAAACAAAAAATAAAAAATCACGATTATTATTATTTTTTAAAAAAAAGAATGCATCAAAGAGAAAAGGCGGAAGACATAAGCAAGGTAAAAAAAAAGGCGGGTCTGGGGGGCAAATCCGGGCCCCGTCCGGGGCGGCATTTGGGTCGAATTTTAAAAAAAATTTTTTTTTTTACAAAGAATTTGATATATTTTCTGAAAATTATTGGGTGGTGAATTTTATTACATTTAACGTATCTTTTTTTTTTTTTTTGTATCGTATATTTAATGACAGTTTTCTTTTGTGTTTAAACTTGAAAGGTTTGAGGCGGGGGGCATAGTTTAAAACATGAAAAAATTTTAAAATGTTAACATCTTCCCTTGTTTTCCCCCCAGAGGGTTAAACGGACATTCCTTTCACCCTTACGATGTCCGGGGTCAACTATCCAAAAAGGACAAGGGGAATAAGGGTTCTGATTGACAGAGAGCTACAGGAGATGTTTTATTTTAGTCCTGAGTGTACTTACTATAAGTTAAAAAATTTTGATTTCCCCCATAAGTAGACTATTTTTCAAGAAATTGGCCTGCTAAAAATTGACGATTTCCCTTTTCATACTTTTCCATTTGATATAAAAAAAAATAATATTGTCCAATTTTGAATTGTTTTGAGAGGGCGGCATTTTTTATTTTTTTTGGGTTGGGAAAACTGCAAACCCCTGGGTACAAGAGAATGCATTCATATTTAGGGAAAAACCAAAGAATCTTTTAAATATATCCCTTAACAAATAATTTTAATAAAATTAAGAGTCAAAAAAGAGGTGGAGAATCAAAAAAAATTTTTCTCCTGTAATGTTCCCTTTTACCTTATAAAAATTTTAAAAATTACTAATTTTCGTAAAAAACCGGCATCTAACGCGCACTTTTAAACAAAAAAAAAGAACGAAAATTTTAAGGGGGGATTTTACGTCGGGTATAAAAAAGATAGCTCTAAAAAAAAAAAGAAATGAGCACTAAAAAAATTTGACTTTTCTTAGATTTTGGGGTATGTTTATTTAAAATAAAAGAATACTTAATGAACAAAGAGAAAAAGAGGGTTGTAGTTCTAGAAGTAACACCTAAATTTAAAACCACTAATTTTTTAAAACCTAAGATAATACCTGGGTAAAAAATTTAAAACATAAAGCATTGTATACGTACAATTTAAGTTCCTTCAAAAGGGGTGCGCGTTTTACCGCGAATGTACCTAAAAATTAAAAATGCAGTTGAAAGTATAGATGAGTTTTATACACCGGATTTGGATTAAAAACCTCTAACCTTTTATCCAAAAAAAAACTCACTGCTCACTTTAGTGATTAAAAAGCTTTTTTAATAATTTTTTAAAATTTTTGTTAAAAAAATATAAAAAAAATAGTTCCCCCCCATTGTATATGTTGTATTTTTTAAAAAATGCAAATAACTGCGATTTTATGTAAGAAACTATCCAAACTTTCCAGGAATGAAGGGACTTAAAGTACGCGTTTCTTTTTTTCTTTAACCCCTACAATTTTTAAGAAAACTACATTTTTGTTATATCCACCAAACGAGTCATAAATCACCATTTTGTCAATGGAACATACTGAGAAATTTCTGTATCCTTCCGCCTTTCCCAAAAGGAATGTTAACAATAATTTCCGCAAAAATTAATTTAAAAATTTTAAAGTACGTTTGAAAGATAAGAAAAGGAAATTTTTCCTGTTTTTACTTTTTTTTCCGATAAAAATTTTTTGATCGTTTTAATGGGACCGATCCTAGGGTGGGCCCCCCTCGGGAAATAATGTGGGCCCCCCAGAAATTTTCATATTTTATAATACTTATATTTAATTACGTATTAAAATACTTTTAATATTTATTACTTATTATAATACTTTTATATTTTTTTTACTTATTATAATATATAATTACTTATTGCAATACTTATATATTTACTTACTTATTATAATACTTATATGTTTAACCTTTTGGGGACGGCTGGCCGATCTAAAGGCCAAAAGGAAAGACCCAAAAAAGGCACTAGCCGCTGTAGCGGAAGGAATGCTTTTCCCCCTGCTTTCGAAACAGCATGAGGCCTTTCAACCCCCCGAACGTCATTTGGGCCAGCTTTTGTATTTTTAAGGGGGGGGGATACAGTTCCCCCTTTTACCCTTTTTTCTAGAAATTCCTCTTTTCCCCTTATGCTTAAATTCTCACTAGCCGAGGTGTATAGTTATTTTGTGAAAGCATTTTGTCATCTCGATGGTGAATTTAAATAGATTCTTGATTGCAAAAGAGCTCATTTCAGTTGTTGTTTTTTAATTTGCCATTTTGCTGTTCCGTTTGTATTTGTATTATAATTCTTGTATAATTTTATGGCACCTGAAATGTCATTGAATTGTTAAAAAGAATTTGTAAATTTTGTATATATATATATATATATATATATATGTTAAGAAAACTAATGAGAATAACAACTTTCTTCTATAAATTTGAGTATTTCGTAATAGATATTAATTAAAAAATCATTGTTTTCAAAAAGTTCCATACTAATAAAAATCGTTACACAGTACATTTCATATTTCCCATATCTGTTCTTTTTGCTACAATTAGAAAATTTTTACTATTTTGATCTGCTTACATTCGTACGCATAAAAACTATAAAAAAACTCTGTAAAATCATTACACTAATATACCTTTTTACCATTTTTAAATAATTTTGCTTATAATAACTAATTTTATTCCCTTTTTGTAATAAATAAATTGTGCAACTTAGAATAAAATTTATTTTGTGGTTAAAATATGAAATTATTGGATTATTTATGTTCAACTTAAACAATATTTAATTATTTGGAAATAAATCTTTTGGTTGATTTGTCAAATCGGCCGCTTCTCGCGCCAAGTGTTTTCTCGCCAAATCGATAAATGCGCTAAATTTGGTAACCCTTCTAAATTTGTTCTCCAGTGATGAAGTATAAATTCGTTTTTTGACAAAACGCGCTAAATACCCGCGATTTTTCTAAATTTGGCGGAGAAACTGGCCGATTCGACAATTTCTCAAGTACAATTTCTAATAATATTATTCCTCTCTTTACTTTTTGTATTTGAAATAATAATATATATTAGTAGTATTATGAAATATATGTTACATAAATTTTTATTTCACAAATGTGTTGCCATTTTAACTGGTGATTTTTTAGAAGGATTTTTATACTAAAAAGTCATTACGTATTTTCTTAATGCATGTTTTTTACTAATACACGCATAGCTCTCTCTCTATGCATCTGTCAAACTTAAAAATACTTCAGGTCTACCTTTTTATTAATTTTTATACCTGTAAAACTACTTAAAAATTTATTTGTGGAGAACCAAGCAATTTTGAAATTAAATTTTTGATGAAAATTTATGCATTATTACACAATGTATTACTGTACAGAAGCAATATTTTTACTACTGTTATCTTGCGTTATGCTTAATGAAGGAAATTTTTAAAAAATTTTTTATATTGAAATTTATCAAAAAGCAGTGCAATCGTGCATAAACAGCAAAAAACGAAAAAGAAAGATATTTTGCAACAGCAAAAAAAATTACAGAAATATTCGTTACAGATTCTTAAAATTATCCATTTTAGTTCTTTGAATTTATTTATAAAATTCAAGAAACTAACTTCGACATTTTTTACTATGACAATTATGTATAAAAGTTGAGTCTTCGAAACAGAAATTACTAATTCCGATATTTTTTCTTTCAAATTTGTAGAAATTTCTTCAGAATAAGAAAAATGCCCATTTTATACAAAACAGCAAAAGCAAAAAATAAAATTCTTTGCTTTTTTGTTATATAATATACTTTTGAAAGTTCTACAGTGTTGGATTTCCTGATTAAAAAAAATTAAAGTAGAAAAGTTTTCCTTTATATAATAATAATTACAAAAAAATCTATCTGAGAAAATAAATATAATCCAGGCGTAGTCCTACAATGGATAGTTATATTGGAAACAAAAATGTGTTCTCTCTTTTTTTTTTCGCCCATTTATTCGTGAGGCACACAAAGAAAGGAGTGTTCGGGTGCGCTTTAGAGGCTGTTGACGTTTGAAACTCGGAATATAGAATCAATGGTTATTTGTAAATGAGCATGTATGAAAGCAGGTTGTAAAATGTTTTATATCGACAGATACTTGTCCCTCTCTTGATTATTGTTGATGCTTTAGTTTTTGGTCATTATTGATTATCACGTATGCCTTTTTTTTGGTGTAATAAAACCTAGAAATGCGCATCCTGCCATCTTAGCGAAATCTTTTCAAAAGTTGTTTTCAAGTAGCGAAAATTATTATTTCCTCTTTTGTTGCTGTAATAAATCTTTAGAGGCATTTCCTTTTCAATGAGGTGACCATTTTGCTGGGATAAATAGAAACTATTGCTGACCCGGCTCTTCCAGAGAAAGCCCTTCTCGTTACGAACCTGGGGACTTGTTCAAACGCAAGCGGGCGATATTTGAAGCTAAGGGATGCTTTTCTTCGTTTTGAGAGAAGAAATTCAAAGAAAAATTGTCAATTATTTCTAACCCGACTGTGGAGTCTGTGCGTTAGTTAAGAAGGAAAAGGTTTTTGTAATTGTTTTTGAAGTTAGATGCGAAGAGTTGGCTTCGTAGAAATGTATTGGTTCATCTTATGCGTAAAAATCACACACCAAAGTCAGTTCATTATCGCGCACAAAATCAAGAGCGGTAATCTTAGAATTTAAAGCAATATTATACAATTCTTTTGAAATTTTTAAATAAAAAGTAAGGTTATTCAAAGGCTAAGAATATAACTTTGTACAAAAGGTGAAAAATTAAGAAGCCAATATGTTGTCCTTACTCGAAAAAGAAACAATTAGTATAAATAAGGATAATATAAATTCTCTTGTATAAACAAGAAGTTTACCGAGTTGCGTGAAGCTCCTGCGGCTTATAAATATGTTGTAATCACTTAATATTTTGTCTTTGATATCAGCTTATTGTTTGCGTTTTACTATCAAGCATTCTAAAATTCAAATAATTTTTCTCTTTTTACTAATGAAAACAAGTTATTAATGTAGGGAAAATATAATTTTTAAATTTCTAATGTATATTTAAAAGAATTTATTTTTAGGGAAAACGGAGTAAGTGGGTAAACTATTAATACTTCATTTACGAGTTCTATTAGAGGTCCAAGTAATAAGACGGACCTCGTCATTTAAATGACGATCAAGTAGCAGAACGACATCAGGCTGAGCCCCCTTCTTATTTCCACACCACGATAACGTAAGGATTTTTGATTTAATGCGTATCAGCTCTGCTACACAATGAAACCTCTAATCGTGACCATTTTTCAATAAAAGCATGTAAACTACAATGTCGCACTATTCAACAAGGGCCAACACTTATAGGCTTAGGATATTCACATTTTATAGCATAATGCGAAACACCTAACTGCTATTCATCATTTATTTGCCCACAGCCATCATAATTTTCTGCATATATAAGAAGAATTAGATCAAGTAAAAAATAAGATTTTAATTTTTTGAAAAGTAGCGTTAATAAAATGTAGATTTAATCTTAGGAATCGTTGAGGTACTATGAATTCTAATGTATCACAATATAATGGATATGGAAAAATAAAAAACATGACAATTATACTTCAGTATCATTCATGCGGAAGATATATGCGATAATTCTTAAAGGATTTAAATTTTTAAGATTTTTTGTGTTTAAAAAACAATTATGAAACTAGGTAAATGGGGGTTTAAAAGATTTATGACAATATTGCTCTGTACTTATGGCCTTTAAACTTACTTCATTATCGATTTGAGAAAGTCTGGTACACAATTATAACATGGGGAATTTTGCAGGATCCAGCAATTGTGCTTTTTATTTTATTTTGTATTTTTGATTATAATTATGTGCAATTTGGAAGAATCATATTATTTACTTCTTATTTCTAATTTGACTATTTTAAGTTCTAACACCATTAGTTTACCAAATCAGTGTATTTAAATGAATTAAAAATAAATTTAAAAAAAAATTATAAGTATTTTAATAAAGTACACGAAATCAAAATATAAAATAAATTTTTCTTAAATAAAATCAATTAAATCTGGATTAGTTTATTTGGCACGCTTTTCTACGATGATATAAGCGTTTAATTTTTATGAAGTATGCATATTACATCACACCACTGTTTTTTTTTGTGCTATTTTCTCAATGCTCTTTATAATATTGAAGAGGAAATCTAGGTGAAAAGCAGCTTAAATTGTAAGGAAATATATATATATTTTTAAATGAAATAAATAAATTTTTTGAACTTTCTTGAACAAAAAACATTAGTAATTACTACATTGGATTCTTCAAGAAAACATTTCCCCTAAGAAGGGGAGACTATTTGTGTTTAGGGACTTTCTAAGCCGCGAACATCCCACTATTCAACTGGGGTGTCAACGACTACCACCCTGCTTCTTTTGATTCGCCGATGTACGTAAGTTGCCATCAATCTGCTACAAAAAAGGGGGAAGTAAACTTCGCTGGAAGCGCCGTCTTTAAGGGCATTTTTCTCACAAAAACCATCATCTCCAAAAGGTTAATTACTTATCTCCAAAAGGTTAATTATACTTATCGCATACTTATATATTTAGTTACTAATTACAATACTTATATATTGAGGTTATAAACTCATCTGCCTGTATAAAAGAGTAAAAATAAAACATTAGTAAAAATGCAAATAAAATTTGATTTATAAAACTTTATTTTTTAGTCAGCTAAGGTTCTGATTGCGACAAAATACTTTAACAAAATAATAAACAAGCAAACATACTACCTTTGAAATAAAAATAGACATTTTATAATTAGAAATGGAAAACAACAATATTTATGCTCAGACAATATAATGTAATAAAAAAGTACTTAAGCATAAATCTTGTGAAACGAAAAGTATATAAATCAGCCCTTCTCTACAAAGACTACTTAATAATTAATTAAAAAATAACTTTTTTGGCTTTCTGAGAAGCAAATTTGTCAATAATTTTGGGGAAATCAATTTTTTCAGAGATTTCGGATTCAATAGAGAATATGTCCATATCTGAAAGCCTTTCTTGAGTAGTATTTCTAAAAACTCTTTTAAAATATATACCTTACCATCAGTAATGCTCTAAATCTAATAACAAAACTTTATTTGTTCTTTGTGACTAATATCTGAATGTAGGGGCAAAATTATAGTGTAATTTTTGCTTTTGACAATGCGTGTTATCTCATTAAGAAAAGATTCAGCTAAAATAGTAAGTACTATTTCATTTTGAAAATGCTGCCCTAAGTAGTGTGAAATACGTGTTTTGTTATTTTTGCATTTACTGACATTATTAAGATATTCTGAAATAACTGGGGATTAAATTTGGCCAATATCTAAAGTGCCTTTAAAAAATTTTACCATTATCTCAAACTTCGTACCAATTTTTTCTTTCTTTTTTTGTAATGGGGATGCATATTGGTATTTCTACCTTTGCAGACCTAGTACACGTCCCAGAAGTGGTATCAGTTTTTAGTGCGTCACCATTTAGGCGATACCAATTACCGCACACACGTAATTTTTGACGCCCGGTTTCTACCCAAGAGGTAGGCACCTGAGCTCTGCCGATGCGAAGGTGATAGCAGGAATTTAATTTTGCCGAGAGCACATCAAACCAGAGCCTGCCAAACTCAAGGGATCTTTCATGCCGTATAATCATTACGACACTTAAGCCACTGTCGATTTT
The DNA here is from genome assembly GCA_019973955.1 of Trichonephila inaurata madagascariensis. Lineage (NCBI taxonomy): Eukaryota > Metazoa > Arthropoda > Arachnida > Araneae > Nephilidae > Trichonephila > Trichonephila inaurata. The sequence goes on along the minus strand of BMAV01019751.1, from coordinate 170,750 downwards.
TCTGCATCATGAAAATCTACCGACTTCAGGCGCAGGGGTCGAACCCGCAATTCTGGGTACAGAAGGCTAGCCACAAACTAACTACGCCACGCAGCCGACTGAGTACTATATTTTGACTGGGTAAAAATTGTACTTCAGCTATCAATCATTCTTTCAATGAAGGCGCGTCATCGCTTTTTTTCCTTCGATTGTTTACATTTTGTTGTCCAGAGTCAATGTACAATTTTTTTTTCAGCCTTGCCTTTAATTCGCCCTACGATCTTATACAGTTTATGTGGTTTAGAGTATTTTCATGGTTATTAAAATTAAAAAACACATTTTATTTCTCATTCCAATAAAATGCTATGTTTTTAGCTTCCTCAAAAATATCATTTCAAGGAATATTTTCGATAACTGTTTAAATATTAACACATGCAATCTTATTTGAAAATAAATTTATAATAATTCTGCTAAATTTATCTCTTTTTAAATTAAAAAAGAAAGTAAGCATTGAAATAACTAACCTCTATTTTTGTCTAATTCACAAACTTTTAAATATCGAAAAGAATTTTTTAGAAATGCCTTTTCGATACTTCGATCAGCAATAAAACAATTACTTATAAAAAGACTGTTTATAATTATAACATAATATTACTAAATTTCTCTTGATGTATAAAAGAAGAGTGAAAAATCACATAAAAATGCATGTGTTATATTAACATCCTGATTCAGAAAAAGGATTCATAATTGATGATTCAGAAAAAAATTAAAAATTTAAATAAACAAGTCAAATGAACCGCATGAAGAATGAATAGTAATGAAGGATATGCATGTCTCGTTCTGCAAGTGGAAGCTGTCTTATGAAAAAAAATTTAGCATCAATTAATATTATTTCGATTTATTCCAAAGATGAAATTTTATAAGCCATATACTCTTAACTATAACTATGGATGCCAGTGGCGCAACGGAAAATAATTGCTCCCCCCCCCCGCGCAGGGTCAGGTCTTGGGCCCCAAGCCGGATCTTATACAAAGGATTGCAAAACCATGACATAATGTATTTTTACACATCACGTAAAAATATTTAAATATTAAACTTATAACTGAATATAAAATCAACCTGCGTCTGAGTAAACGAAGTAAATAACGTATAACATTGAGAGTATTTACAGTATTTATTAAAATGGAAAATTTAACCACAGTCGACAACAGATAACCTGGTAACTCAATAAAAATGATACACTATAAGAAGACAGGAACACTGTAAAATATAATTTGATTTCAAATTCTTACGAGGAAAGCACTTACACATTATTCTTCGTTTCTGAATCGGGATGAGCTTGATCTAAAAGTTCCATTATATTTTTAGCATATACTGCAACTCTTAATAGAGGTTCATTGTATGATGCAAAAATAATTTAATGAAAAGAAATAAAAAACATTACATTCCGCGTTTTAGGACAAAGACACAACTGCTATTACTAATCACTTCCAGGATTTGTTCATCAAGTTTCCTGGCATTACTGTTATTAGCACTTTCACAAGATGATGTACTTGCAGATTTTAAAAAGTTATCCAATTTTGTGCATATTTGCTATTAATATTATACTCCTTTCCTTTCGAATTTTTTGAGAACCACTCAAAGTTTTTTTATCTCCTCTCATTTTAGGGCCGCGTTTCTTCTTGTCTTGTTAACAAAGTACCGTTTTTTGAACTAGAATATTAAATTCCGTCTAAAAAAGCAGTTCTAATATTGCAAGAGAAAAGTGAGATCAAAATGTTTTAATAGTACAGGAGCACGACCTATATTTAAGAGCATTGAATATAAATATATATATATATATACTATATATATATATATGTCTGTTATAAACACAATTTTGTGAAACGTTTCTCATTATGCTTTATTTGATTGAATACTCATAAACCTAGACCAAATAATCATTTAAAATCCTCTCTATGCTTTTCCAAGTATAGTAATACTATTTTCCATGAAAAGAGCATAAACAGACGTACTTTATTTACGACTTCGTTAAATGACAATGAAATACTACATGTGTGTGTGTGGGGGAACTAAAGACGTCAATATAAAGTTACTCTGCTGCTTCTGTTAAAAGTAAATCATGTCTTTATTTTCTCCCTACAGATAATGTAAAGTATGCTATAATTTTAACAGTGATGAATTTTTTATCTTCCTAGCGTTTTTGGATTCTCCGTATGACTTTTGTTTTATCTGTTAGAAATTTAGGTTTAAAAAAATTAAAGAAAAGTATATATATATATATATATGTCGTTGCGGGGATTATACAGAAAATCAAACAAAATACTTTTTTTTTTATTTTCTGGATGAAAGATACATAATGAGCTTATAAAAGTTTAGATTTTAAATGACGTTAGATCGCCAATTGGAAAATCGCTTAAAAATTGTATTTTTAGAAATGTAAAACAGTGAATTTTGAGAAAATCTACGTTAAATGGCATCAGTCGGGCTTTGAGCCCAGCTGGAAGCCTTGGCCCCACCACAGAGTGGGGGTGTACATTTACTACTGATGATGGATACCTACATATATACAAAATAATTTCGTGACATTAAAATTAGCTAGTTTTCTTTTAACTCAGTAATCCTTTAAGTTAAATCGTATGCACTTATATGAATTTGGTACATAAATGTATATGCATATACTAACAAAGAGATTTTTTAAACTAAATATACTATTTTTTATAGTCCGCTTTCATGAAGGTAAGTACAAAATATTCTTTAATACTTTATCTTAATAGTGTAAAAATATAGAAGTACCTTTTTTTCCAATAAGCAACCTTATTGATTTGACACAATATGTACTAAGGGAAACCAGAAATTTAAGGCGTAGTAGGTTTTCATGGAATTTTTCAAGTAACTATAGGAAAGAAAAAATGAAAATATTACAAACTTTTCAGTAAGTAAAAGTCCTCAACACTAAACAAAACAACTGAAGGATTTAGGGAAATTCTCTAAAAAGTTCAAATTACTTTCAACTGAATTGGCATGATTATAATAATGCTGCAACCTTTTTATTTATATCTTAAATTTGGGAGAAATTAACGCAAGTTCGGCTTGCTTGGTGGTCAGGGTTCGAGGGCCCCCTGAGTTTGGGGGCCTGGCATCTCAAGCCATTGGAAGATTACAATGGCGTAACGGAGAATATTAGGCCCCCTGCAAAGTCGGATTTTGGGCCCCAAGCCCAAATACGTACTTAGCGTCAGTCAAGCTTTGGGCCCCTCGCGGGGATGTACGTTACGTCACTGGTTGGAGGTCCATATGCTTGCTACAACAAATCGCAGCGCAGTGTAATTTTTATTTTTTAAAAAAAGATATAAAGAATCGTATGTATATACAAATTTTTACTAGCAGTAATCGGCATTTCTATTCAGTCTAAAATAAAGTTCCAGCTATTTAAATAGGAATTTTCTAGGTTTCCAAAGCAAAAAATAATAATATAAAAATGTTTTTCTGAATTTTTCGTAACAAAAAGTATTTTTCAAATTCGATCCAAATGCCACCCCCAAAATTTGCCACCTCAGACATGGGTCCAGTTTCCCCAGCCATAGAGCCGCCTCTGCTGCTAGCATAGAGACAACAGTAAACACGGCAAAGGGCTAAGTGGATTAGAACAGTGATCCGCAACCCCCGGTCCGTGGATCAAATGGTGCCGGGCCACCTAAGGAACATTAAATTATTTCCATTTTATTTAAAGTGGTACATTTCTCTTGGATTTGCGCAACTTTCCACGGAAATCACTTTTATATTCACGTAAATCACTTTTATTCATTTTTGGTGTAACTATATTTTATTCTGAAGGCATATTTATAAATGTAACTAAATTAAAATTTTTAAACCAAAACAATCTAAAATATAAACAATCAACGTGTCCCACCCTCAGCGGGCAGCGGTAAAATTATCAAACGTTGACCGGTCCGCAGTGATAAAAAGGTTGCGGAGCACTGGATTAGAACATATGAAATTACTCTCCAACTAAGAGTATACACGTAAGCGAGCAGATATATATATAGATCAGGATTAGCTTTTAAAATATGTTTTCTTTTATTTCTGTTTTTTAGTGCTATATTGTGAAGCTTGATTCGCCTGTTTGATTATATGGCATCTGGTTACAATTCAGAATTAAAAAAAAAAAAAAACCCTCATATAACTGACATTTTTTTAACATAATACCAGAGTACCATTAAGTTCCGACAACACAAAATTAAATTTAGAACTTCGCTAATGTTAATAATACTATGCGAATACTGAAGTGCTTTTCAAACAGGCTTTGTAATGAAAATCATTTATTGAAAAGTCAAAAGAAGAGCTGCAAGATTTTTCCTCTAATAACTTAATACAAAATAAAACTACCTTTTGAAATAGGTATAACACTCTAAAAAAGAAAATTGAGCTTTGTTTATAAGTGTTGTAAAACCATAGGCAAAAATAACTTCTTTCCCTTATTTTGTTTTTTTAAATTATAAGGTTATTATTACATTGAAAACTTAATTTTTCCAAATTCATACTGAATTTAAATATTATTAGATAAACCGTATTAGATATTTTCGTAAAGCAACTTTCGCAAAAATCCTTTTTGAGACGCCTTTATTAAGCTTCGATCCACAGTGCGCTGCCAGGGCCGCTATTAAACAAGAGCAAAAAAAACTTTTTTTTTAATATGGTATTGTCGGCTTCACCACGAATTTTGCTATCGAATGAAGGATGTCTGTGAAGAGTAGACATTTATGGATAATCGACCAACACACTGTCCACTAACATTCTATTTTTCTTAAACTATGCTGTGTTATCGGAAAATCAGGACTTGATTTTTCAATAACCATTCAAAATTCAGCATATTTATTCGATTTATTATAAATTTAATTTTGAGAAATTCGTAAGAAATTTTGTTTGATTGACAAAACCATATACGGCCTGCGGCTGCCCCTTGCTTTGGCCGCCCGCGTGCGTTGCACGCGCTGCACACCTGCTAGGATCGGCCCTGTTTAATGCACTATATATGAATTTTCAGTTCTTTAAATAATATTTAAAAATACTCAGAAATTTTTTTAAAAAAAAATCGAAATAATGGAAGAATTAATTTTTTTTTCGCTTTTTTAGATGCATTTTATTCCTTGCAATTGAAAGCAATATCCTAGATGTAAATATAGGAGAAAGAAGCTCCATAGGATTAACATTACGCTCGAGATTTCGTGGTGGCATGTCAAAGGGAGCCTTCAGCTCCGTGCCATTCCTGGGAATACAAAAAGTACTGAAATCTGACGATTTCCCGGAATTCTCTTTATATCAGTGCAGTGAAAATCTTGTCAAGATAAGCATGTCCGATGTATTCCGATGTCGGGTGCCCATGCAATTGCAAAGTCAAATCGCCACGTAATACAATTTTTTTTTTTGAGATATAATCGTCACAAATTTTACTAGCCATGGTCGACTTTTCAATTCAGTCTAAAACAAAATAATTATGCTACACGTTTCTTATATGTAAATAATAATATTTTAGAAAATAATTTCATCCAAATTTTTTCGTAACAAAAAAAATATTTTTCAAATTCAGTCTAAATGCCGCCCCTAAAATTTGCCGCCCCGAACATGCGTCCGGTTTGTCCGGCCCTAGAGCCGCCTCTGTGCGGTTTCATTGTGCTAAAGTGTTATTGTGTTTTTAGTACATTTGGAAGACATTTCTGATTACTTGCTCATAGTTTGAAATTCCAGGAATTTAATTTGTATATTCAGTTAATGATAAAAGTAATGAACTTATAGCTAATTGCTATTGAATTATTGTGGTACTTTAGGATGATGTTTTCCGCAAATAAATAAATTTGCATGGCGAAGAAAAGAAAGCTACTCTTGAAGCAAATAAACGTGAGGGAAAAAAAGGCTGTGAAATGGTTAGATATTTTTGAGGTTTCTGAATGCATGTCCATTTTTTCAATGTAGCGCAGTATTTCTCAAAATGATACAAGTAATAAAAAGAAAACTTATTTAATCATAAAAATATATAATATTAAACATATTTAACATAAAAATTAATTCAAAAAGAAATACAATCAGAAGTTGAATACAAAGAAATGGAGAGCAAAACACTTGCCTTTAACCAGGATTAAATGATTTTAAAAAATAATGCATCATCAAGGAAAAATTAATAAAATGATTGTCATAAAAAAAAAAAAATTAACCTCAGTGCACTTTTTTTTAAAGGAGGTGTTTGCAGTTGTGTCGCGAGAGAATTCAGCATCTACCACAGATTTTCGTTGGCAACAATAGTTAATTGTTAAAAAAAATGGCTTCTACGCCAGAGCAAGTTGTTTGTACTCCAACTTTTGTTTTTCCTACACCTTTTCCAGGTAATTTAATAAAAATTAATTTCGGTTGATAAATGTCAAAACTAATATAGCAAAGCATATAAATTATTGATTGACACGAAATAATTCAATTTCCTCTATGTGAGAAAATTTAAAAAATTTCTTTGTTTCTCAATTTCGATCCCCCGCTGTGAAGAGTATGTTAGCGGGATATTATGATATTATTCTTGCAAAGCTCGCGAATAAGTATCGAAAATTTTCCACTGGCATTTTGCTTATTGCATAGCGCATATTACACTTTTTCTTTTCTTTTTATTATTTCATGATAATATTATTTGCATTTATTTAGCGTGCATAATTTACCGTTATATTGCAACCTAGGTCCCGTTACCTTTGTTTATTCGATCCATAAAAATACGCTATGAAAAGTCTGACAGCAAATTATGAATGTAAAAAAAATCTGACAACGATGTCATTCTTAATTTGCTTGCATTGATATGTGGAAAAACTGTCTCGGTATAAAGCTCGACGGTATGAAGCTCGATGATGCATTGTTAATTTAAAGGATGCTTTGTACCTCTTGAAAATATACTAAAATTTTTTCTTTTTTTTTTTACTTTTCAGTTAATGGTTTTCAACTGTGGAAAGACGAACCGAAAGGTATATTTTAAAATAATTATGTGTTTACTTATTTTTTTAGCATGTGAATTCTTAATATGTGAAGGTTATATTTTTATATATCGCAAAATTTTTAATTATATGTGAATTTTCTCTTTGGGTCATTATTAATATAAGCTTTAGTTAATTTCTTTTTGAAGTAATAAATTATTTATAAAATCTATTTAAATTGTTCAGTATTTGGAAGATATTAATGTAAGAAAATTACAAATCATCCTTATATTAACTAATGCATGTTTGTATGTTATAGAACATTTTTTTTTCAGTTGCTCTTAATGTTCTAAACCCATTGTGTTAAAATCAATTTAATTGCTTTTATTTGTTGCTTTTCTGTATTTCGTGTGTTGCATGATATTTTGTAGGGATTCTTTATTGTATGAGAATAAGTATTCTTCTCTAAGAAGTTTTATAAATTTTTGTTGAGGAAATAATTAAATTGGCTATCTGTGTAGCTATTAACTTAAATTCTGTTTGTATTTGCATGTCCCAAAATCCCACACGTTTGACCGTGAATGTTCAGTTATTAAACATTTGTGGAAATAATTGTTTTCAATATTTATTTTTAAATAATTAAATCCTTTTTTTTCTAAAGTGTTTTGAAAATAGTATATTGAATAAACTTTTTCTTTGTGATCTCATAAGTTAATTATCTGATGTTAATTTCACTAGCAGAGTTAATTTTGTAAAGATTTTGGGTACAAAAATTTTTTTCAATTTGAATTCAACATAATTTAATTTTTTTACATATTTATCTTATTAATTACCATTATAAAGTTGGATCTGGATTACAAATTGATGTAAAAAGAGATTAACTTTAAAATTGCAATTGATTGGGTATGCTAAATTGAAAGTTATAAGTATGCTTAAGTGTTTGATAAATTTTTTTTTCATAATATTAATTCTTTGCTATATTTTAATATAAATGTAAATATTAAATATAATTTTTCATTCTTATTTTAAAAATGTTATCTACAATATTAAAAATCATTTATTTGTCTACTGTAACTAATCATGAAAAAGGCTTTGTGATCCAATTTAATTTTATCAAACAATGTTCTGGTTTACAATTTATATTTACTTTTAAGGAAGATTTTCTATTACATCTATTTTGGCCTCATGATTTTGAAATAGGGTTGTAGGGGGGGGGGGTTTTTTTTTTAAAAGTTAAAAAAAAAAAAAAAGCTCATTAAAATATTCAATATTTAAATTATTGAAACTTGTATGTTAAATGTATATTTTAATTTGTTACCGTATGATAAAAATAATATAAACTTGTAAAATGCTGTATAATTCATCAGCTGAAACTGATATTTAAATAAATCAGAGTGTATAATTTATTCATAATTATTTCTTTTATTAATGAAATGGATTTAAATTTCATATATCTTGGAAATTTTTTTTATATTGTGGGTAAATACATGAGAAAATATTAATAAATATAAAATAGAATTTAAAAAAATTATAAATTAGTGGAAAAAGTTAAAATAATAAGAAAAAGACATAAACATTCAGACTAGCATTGTGTTTGTAAGTTGAAAGAAAATGTAAATAGGATTAAAATATTATCAAAATGCTGTTACAAAAATAATATATTCATTTAGTTAAAAAATGTGTCAAAGGATTTTTATAGTGAACTATTTTTACTGGAATATGAAACATCAAACCAAAACTGAAAACATATAAAAGCAAAACTGAAACCAAAACTAATTTATTGTATTTAGGACAAGATTACAAGTTTATTTTAAAATTAATATTTTTATTAAATATTTAGTTCAAATACTAAAACCCAATGAAAGATGAAAGAAAAAAAATTTTTTTAAACACTTTTCTGTTACAATCAACAGTTTGTTATTTTTAATCAAGGCAATCCCTTGGTAATAATTTTTTCTATAACCTTAACTTTACATTTATTAATGAGTTTGGTCTTAATTATCTAAGTGATAAACCAGAATGTATTATTGTTACCGTGAAAATATATGGCATGGGTCTTTAAAAAGAAAAATATTGCATATATTTAAATGTATCTAAAATAATATAATCTGAGTACACCAGTTTCCTGTTTTGAATAAATTAAAATTTTGCTAAAAGATAAAAGGTTTTCAATTTTTTTCATTGTTTAGTGAATTATTGTTGACTTAAAATGTCATTATACTCCTATTTTATACACTATAGTGTAGGGTTAGGCAACTTGTTAAGGCTCGAGGGCCATGTTGTGAAAGTGGAAGATACCGATAGGCCATGGCTTTTAAAAATGGTTGCATTCATTAGTTACCTTTTCATCTTGAGAAAGGTTTAAATTGTAATATAAAAATCAGTAAAATGAGTTAAGTAGACTAGTGGCAATTTTATTCAATGCCACTATTTATTGTGCTAATTTCATATAATTTTTGTCTGCAAGCACATTGAATTTTAGAATCAGTTTAATGAGATAACTGTACCCTATCACACTTTTCTATATTTTTTTAAAATTAGGACTGTGATTGCTTGTTGAAATTCTCATTAGAGCCTGCAAGTTAATGTCAAGCAACTGTATTTATATTTTTGGTGATCTTCATGCAAGAAAAATTTTGTTCACAAAAAATATTTACTCGAATATGGAACATTTTCTGTCTATTTGGTTTTTTGACTGCCTTGGCGGGTCGCAAAAAAACTCTTTGCGGGATGTTATTTGACCATCTCTGATATAGATACATTTCTCAAAAAAATCATTTATGAAACATACAAAAAACTGTATAAAGAATGATCTTGTTATTAAAAAAAAATGGGTTCGTGGAAGAAGAGAATGTTAAAAGAAAAGGATGAAAAACCATTTGTGTAATAAGCTTTTATATATGTGTTTATACATATATATGTAATTAATATTAATATTGATTTCATGCATGTTCTATTTAAAACTGAAATAAAATTAGAAATGCATTCATTTTATCATAAGAAAGGCTAAGAAGTTGAAAGTATTTGGAACATTAATTCTTATTTCTTTTTGATAAGTATATTTGTTTATGACAAGATGAATTGAAATTGCTATCCTGTTTTAAACGATCTACCACATCTGCCATACTTGTCCTACAATGATTTTTATCCAAGTGGATGAACTACTGATTGGCTCTTTTAAAAGTATAATCTTATGTTGCTTTTTTGGTTTTATAAGTTTTTATATAATTTTTAGTATGTGGGTAAGCAAATTTTTGGATTTAGTTGGAATTTTAAGATGAGCTCTGTTAGGATTAGTGTTTAATAAATGATTTTGCAGACTTGTTTCATGTTCAAGGAGCTCAAAATTTAAAACTAACAATTGTTGAATTTTCTTTGTTTCTTGAAATAATTAGTAATCCTAAGTTATGTTACAAATAATTTAGCTATGCAAAAAAAAAAAGTATTTCTTGACCCTGTTATATCTAAATCATGTAGAAAATGTTGGGAGTGTATTTATTTTAAAAGAAAGTGATTTTTTTACATACCCTTACACAAGAACAAAAGTTTTGTTTATGATAATTTTCTTATAGATAAAAAATATAAACATGAAATCTCTTTTAAAACTTTTGGGAGGAAATTTTTTAAAATTAAATCTTGATGGAACTGTAGCATCTCAAGAAACTAGAACTCTCTATTGAATGCCTAAATGATATTTATTTTAAGTAAACCTGCAGATTTTTTGTTGAGTTTGAATTTTTTTTATTTTGTGGTTTATTTATTTTTGTTAGATTTCATTTGAAGAATTAATATTGGAATTCCATTTATTTTCAATTTCTCAATTTACAGTGTATTAAAATCTTTTTTGAATTTATTCAAATGTGTCTATATCTACAAACCAATGCTTTTGTCTTATTCGTTGTTTTATTAAAATGCTTAAATTTTTAAAAAAAATTTAGACAGAATCTTAAAACAAAATAGACAGTAAATTTGAATAATTGTTTTAGTTTTGTTATGTAAAGTCTTAAATAAATTTGTAGCTTGCAAAATTTATAATTTTATTGTTTCGACATCTTATTACTTAATATTATAGGTTCGTTAACAGATGACAAATTTCTTTAAGTTTTATTATTCAAATTCTATGCTTTACAATATAGCTTTTAGTTTATCATTAATTTTTTCATATGGATATTTTGCTCAAATAATCAGCATCAAGGGAAATATTTCCTCAATATTAATAATTTTGTTTGGTTTTGAGTATGTGTTTCCGGGCTACAACGATAATAAATGAAAACGGTAATAAATCTAATTCCTCTTTGCTTTATTGTGTAGGTGATTTGAATTATTTCCATAGTTTAGTTGTACACAGCATTTGTTTGATTGCATGTTTGTGCTTTTTAAATGTCCATTAATATTTCTTTATTTTGGTATTTCATTGTTTCCATTGAGTTTCTTTTTTTTTTATTTTAATTTATTTTCATTCCATTCTTTCATGTGGGAAGTGTGCATGAAAATGCTATGCCATTTATCTATCAATTTCTAAGATATCACTTCAACTCTTTACTCTGTAGCTTTTCTTGGCCACTCTAACATTCTCTTTTGAACCAAAAAGAAGAGAAGGGTATTACAAGTTTCCCATTAGTTGACCAATATCTATTTGGCATTGTAAGTGAAGATCTCTCTATTAAAAATAATACTCGTATTAAATAATGAGCTGTAATATATGTGCTCTGTACATATACTCAGTATTTAAGACATGATTTATAAAAAATTAATGTTAAAGTACCAACAAATATTAGGCTATTAAAAAATGTTCATTTTGAAAATATTTCTGGCTGTTATATTTACATCCATATAACTTGTTATAATTTCCAGAAGAGGAAAAAAAAAATTCTTTTTTAATTATAAAAAAACTTAATTTTTTTCTTTTTTAAATATTCATTCAAAAAAAAGTGACATCAACATTCAAGTTAAACAAAATTAATGACTCAAAAAAGAACAGGGATGTTTTTTAAATAAAATTTTATGAATTGATTAGTGTTAGTTATGTGTTGTGATAAAGTCTACGATTAAAGTGTTAAAAAAAGCATTGAGAACCTTTATTATTTAATTTATTTATAGCGTTATTCATAATTCCTTCAAGGGTTTCAAAAGGTTATAATAATAAAAAAACTAAGATGATTGCAGTAAAAAGGACATTTGCAAGAATACAGAAATAATTCAGATGTTCTATGTGAGAAACCTTGGTTACACAGCATACATTATATAATATGATAGTCCATTTCCTGCCACACTCCATTCAACATGGCATATTCAATCTTAATAGCAGCTTATGTTATCTGTGTCATCCAAAAACTTTGTCATTTATATTAGACCAAGTTTTCACACCCCCTTTGTCGTGTGATACGACAGAACTACATGAAAGGATTACATGCTGTCAATAAAAGTTGATAAAGTACCATCCATATTGAATAAAGTGTAGCTGGAACTGGACTATCACATTGATATATGCTGTGTAACTAAGGTTTCACACATAGAAACCTGTAAGGTATGTAAATAAAACTATATTTCTGCTATCATATTTTACTACAGCACATTGAAACCTTGGAGAAAATTATGAATAACCTGTATTAATTTAATTTAAAATTTAGTGATGTTTTTAGGCTGCTATTTTTTAACTTAAAAATTTTTTGGAATTGCAGGACTAAAATATAAAATTTTCTTAATGTGTTTATTTATTCCTCTCAAAATTCTGTTTTATTCCCGTTTGAATATTTGAATTTTATGAATGTAACTTGAATACATAATTGTTCTTTTGCAGTTATTGATGAACTTAAGAAAAGCTTTTTTGAAATTTTTTGTAAACATGTATAAATCAACAATAGCATTCCAGTTGAAGTAAAATTAAATTAAAGTAAAATTTTTTTTTATGGGGAAAAAAAAAGAGAAATATGGAACTTAAAAATAAAAGATGCCTTTCTTTATGTTTATTACTTGATTTATTTTGGTCTATAAATTTTAATTCATATAAAACATGCATAGATGGCATATGTTAAGATTTAGAGATATTTTGTATGTGAACATTCTTTTTTACTAACACTTCCATTTAAATTTTATTCATTTCACTTTTTTTTCTGTATGAAATTTCATTTCATGGAATTCATTTTATTTTTTAATTTATTGTGTATAAATTCATATTTTCTCTTGACTGAAGTGTTAAAAGTAAAAAGGGTGGGAAATAATTGTTATCTTTCAAAATTCAGCAATAAATTTTTCCTTACAACATAAGTAGTTTGGGATATTATTAATTTGAAGAACATAATTTTTTGTTATTTTAATTACTTATTTTAGAATAGTATATAAGGTGCTTGAGAAAATGTAAACAATTGTATGAGTTCAATGTGTTAAAATTTTCCTAGTCACAATTTTTTCATTATATTTTCTGCAGTAAAAAATTTCAGCTTGTTGTATTTACTGTATTGATTACTCATGTAACTTCTCTTGTGTCACGTATTTGTCTTGACTGAATAATGCTTATGATAAAAAGCTTTGGTATTTGCTCTCACAATCTCATAGTATTTGCTTTAAGCTGAAGTATTTAATATATTTTAAGGAGAGAAAGTTTTCCTATGGATTTTATTCTTGATTATTCCTGCTCTTTCATCATTGTTCATTGTAAATGTAACTAGTATGTTTGTAGAAAGAAGTAAATTTGTTGAAGTTGATTCATCCATCTTTAGTTTATAGGAAGTTCATTTAAAAAAGCTGAATAAATTTGATTACCTGCTGCATTAAAATAAATCTATCTTTATTAATTTTAGTTATTTTACAAGTTTAAAAATGATTCTTAAATTACAGTCTATATATAGATTAAATGAAATTTGTGAGAAATTTAAAGAATATGCGACAGAATGAATACACTGTTAGCAATATAAATTAATCTTAGTTATTCTGTATAAATTTCATTAGAAAAATAGCTTCATAAATGAGAAATATTCAATTAAAAAAATCAGCATTCTATAACATTTTAAATAAGTTTAAATATTGGTATTTTTAATAGTTCAAAATGATTAAATTTAATAAAAATTCTTAAAGCTATTTTATTGTGAAAAATTTTAATGTTTCTTTTGCCTAAGTTTTTAATTTTTTAAACTTATAATTTGTTATGTTTTTATTCTTCAATGGTGTGACAATGCAGAGTGGGTCTTGTTCTCTAAAATTTTCTTCCAGATCTCTTTTTTTTGTTTTTTTTTTTGGGTCTTGTGGTGCAATAAATTAGTATTTAAAAATGTTATGTTAAATTGTGTATTTAAAAAATGTCATATGTATTAAAAATTATTACTATACAAATTTATTTCTACTACTTAAATACATTTATGGAATATAGCATTTGTCAACGTGTTCTTTTGATTTATGGTCAGCAAGATTTTGCACTGGTACATAAGGTACCTCTAAACCTTTTAATAGTGATATAAGTTTTGTCCAGTTGCGATAAAAAAAATCTCAAATTTTGCTAAATGGTGTCCAATTTTTTTTATAATTTTAAAAATCTATGTAGTCAAATTTTTTTTTTCTTATAGCTTTAAAACTTAAAATTGTATAATCTAGGAATTATTCTTTAAAGTATTTCATTTCTTTATTTTAATAAACTACATAGGAATTGGATTTATTTATTAACATCTGGAACATTACCGGAAGGATTTAACAATATTACTTATTGTTTTTTATTCATAATATATTAAAAACTAATATTTTTCATTATGTGGATTGAAATCTTATGAAACCTCATGTGAAGATAACTAAATATAATACTTTATATATGTATATTTTTTTAGCTTGTACTGGAAGATAAATCGAAAATATTATGTTAATATGAGTGATTCTACAAATTTCCTTCTGTGGCAATTAAATATTAAATTTTGTTTTTTTAAATGATGTACTTGTACTAAATTTTATACAGCTTTTGTCTGAAGGAATAAATTTGAGTTTTTTATAAGTACTTATGTACTAAACTGGTTTTTAATGAGTGGCAAACCAAGTGCAAGAGAGTGCATCCAAAACTGAAATAAATTTTTAATGAAGACCTTTTTTTTTAAATAGTTTTTAGTGAACTGCAGTTTGTTTAGCTTTGAACAAATGAACGATTTTGTAGAAGAAATATATATTTATCTGAAAAAGAAAATGAATATTCCAAAAAGATAAATGAAAATATGAATATAAACTATTATCGAAAAGTTATAACAATAAAAAGTTTCAGTATTGCTAATTCTAGGACAAATCCCCCCCCCCTTTCAAAAAAATAAGCTTAAGTATGTAAAAACTCTTAAGCATTTTATGAAATACTGTCATAAATAATACATATCAGGCTGCCTTCAGTAAGAAAAGCAATTAAATTTACTTTAACTAAAAGTATCTAATACAGATAAAAAATACTCAGGTTTGTTTAATTAAATTACTGTCAGAGCATCCAAAGTAAAGTCCTCGGGTGAAGGAAATATTTTTCAGATACAACCAAATAATTGGAAGAGGTGTTTTGGGGCTTTGATGATCTTATTGTAAGGCTGAGAGAAATCGAGAAGTCATTTAAACTGAAGTGGAACATCTTTATGGAATGATAGGAATCTTCATTCAATTCTATCTGTCCATTAAAAATGATAACTTCAACAACACTGGGGACATAATCCTTTTAATGGATAGTTTAGTTCCATTATATAGTGTAGATTTTTGAGAAGGATATTTGTGCTCTATTTTGGAGTTCTAAAAATGGGGAGGAATACTGGACAGCTCCAAAGAGTTAGTTGGATAATTGACTGGGTCACACAAATAGTAGGTTTTGCCAAGCTATGAGTGAATCCCTCATACTTGTCTTAGCTCTTGACAATGTTATTGAGGATAGCCTACCAAACACTAAAGCTGGATTGTATGTTATCCTGAACCAAGTAAAAATTCGAAATAAGAAGGCAAGAGGTCTAATTTTCTTAAAGTTCTTAGATTTCAAGAGCTCGAGCCCTTGTTATATTTAATATAGTCTAAGCAATCAGGGTCCTTAGCAATGCCAATGCAAAGTACAAAAATGTTTTAGAATATTCTTTATCACACAAAACATAAACATAGGTTAAGAAATAATTGGAACTCCTAAAATAACAAATGTAAATGTGAAACAATCTTAAATTGAAAAGAAATTACATTAATCAAAATCAAAAAGTTATCTAAAAAATATTTGGGTTAAGATTTTATGATTATGATTTCTACCGTACACAAACAATTCCAAACACGTAGACTCTATATATGTATTTAGAAAGTCAAACCATATAAAATCTAAGGAATCAGCATGGCTGTAAGTCACAATATGAGGAAGAGTGCTGTTCATAAAATATCAAAAGGTATAAAAATAATACATTCTTACTCTGAAATTAAAAATTAAAACATTATCTTAAGCCAGAAAGCTTGGGGCGCCCCGCCCCTGGAACACATTAAAGCCTAATTTTGGAAAAAAAAATAGCATAAACAACTCCGACCAAACAAAATATTGGACAATCTTGAACTGAATAGGAAATTGCATTTAGCAATAATTGAAGGGGAAAAGAAATAATCTAAAAAAAAAAAAAGAGATAAAATAGGCTTAGTTTTGTGTTCAATATATATATATATATATATATATATATATATAAACATTTAATTTTGGATTATAGGGAAGGATGAAAGGGGCTTCAAAGTAATTTTTATCAGAAGAGTAAACCAAAAGAAAAAAAAAATTGAGATTAGTTTTTAACTTTAAGTAAATTATGTATTTAAAAAATTACTGAATCTCCAATTTAGCTTGGAACTAATCTGGAACAAAAAACCGCAGCATTAATATTAGTTACCTTTAACAGTGTGAAGGCATAAACTAGAAAAGGCATTGCAATATTAGTATTACCTTAAAAACTATCTCAAACAGATATATTAGGCCAATTTAGCTTATTACTGAAAAGGTTAATAAACTGTATTAAAACTATTCCTAGCTAAAGTTTTTTCTGTTATAGCAAAAAATTAAAAATTTGTAAATCTCCTTAAATTTCTTGGGTATTGAATAAGTTTAAATAAAAAATGGTTCCGGGAAGTTTTGTTTTTTTATCTGTATTAAAAATTTATAAAATTTTATTCCTATATCTATGAAGTTAGCATCAATAATTTTAATAATTTTTTGTTCTTTACTTCAGTTAAAAATACTTATGGAACATTCTTTCCTAATTTTTTTCTTATCTTAAAATATATAAATTTTTGTTGTATGTTGGTCTCATTATAGGTAATTTATTTAAAATTAATCTCTCTCTTATAAGTTTTACTAAAAATTTTTTAACTTAAAAATTAATTTTGTGAAATTTTATTTACACTCTTAATTGTTTAGCATCTGTGTACATATTCATTGATTAAGTAAATTTAAAAACTGCATCGTAAGAATTGTTTCTTAAGTTTAAAAAAAAATCCTTTTGTATTAATTTAAAACAAACTTATCTACCTTTAAAGTGAATATGAATTTTTCAAGAAATTTGTCTTATACTGTTTAAAAGTGGGATTTAATTGATGTTGATATTTTTTAAAAAGATGAAATTTGCAATAAATCAGTTGACTTTAATAAAGTATTTTTGTATTTTTTTAAAAAAGGGAGAAAAACCTTAACTTTCAGATATTTTATAGTATGAATTTATTCAGTACATTATTCTTTTATAAGAGTTATTTTACTTTAGTAATAGTTTAGATTTGCCTTATAATTTTATATACTAGTGTCATGCATGCTAATGAATGCATTACTTGTTTAACATCTTCCCTCTGTTTGTTTCACATTTTGCATGAAATTTGCTTTTCTTTTGAAAGTTTTATTTCCCAAGTTTTACATCCATTTTTGCATTTATTTCTTGATTTTTTTTTTTTCAGTTTTCAAATTTAATACTTCCTAATACTGAATCTTAATTTTAATATCAACAGGGGAAAAAAATCCATGCAAAATGTTGGTATCTTTTAAAGGTGAAATGTGAAACAATTTGAATAATTAATTGATATATTGAATAACCAGTCTGAAAAATGAGGGTTTCTATAAAATACGGAAATGAAGATGTTAAGCAAGTACCCAAATTAATCTACCTATTTTTTTTATGTTCTTAAGTTTGATGCAAAAGTATATTTCTTTCAGATGTTTTGACTCTCTGCAATAGCACTGGTACTTGGACTGATTATAGAGGTATACATTTACAAGTTGCTGCATCTTCTTAACTCATTTCAATTTCTAAGTTCTTTAATCTTTCTCTTTAGATTGTGTGTATTTCTTAAATTGTATTTTTTTAAACCAATATAAACAGGTACAGAAACTTAAGTTCTACATAATTTCATTGCACAGTTGCATTTTTCTACATGAAAATAGTTAATTTTAAATAAAAATATAGTTATTAATAATAGAAATGATAATCATAAATGATAATGAGATTGAAATTAATGTATATTTATGCATTTCCTTTTTTTTTTTTTAATTAATGGTATTCGGATAAATGTATATAATTTTTTCTGTTACTGTTATGTGCTTTTATAAAGTTAATGTAATTTTTTTTTTTTTTTTTTTTAGAATCTCAAATGCTAGTTTGGAGGTAGATAATTAAAAAAAAATAATAAATAACAGGTTAATTTCTATGGGATCTATATTTGAACATAACATTTTCAAACAAAAAAAGCATAAAATAAATAATAACTCTTTTTATGAAATACAGATGTTAATGTAAATGTAATGTAGCTGGAAAAAAAATTATTTTTGCCTTTAAATATGTGTTGTAAGTTTAAACAATTTGTAAAGAAAATCAGAATCATAATATTTTTCCTCTGAATATTTTCAGAGTTTTTGAAAAACTGATCCAAGAATTATCATGCTTTTTATGAATTTCAGTTTATTGCTGGTAATAAGTGTTTATTATCAATAATACATTTTTCTAAGCTTCAATAAATTTTTCTGTATCCTTTTTTCTTTCTATTTCTTATATTTTCTGTATTTTTGAATGAACACATGTTTATCATGTAGAAATTAACTGCATGGAATGGTTTATTTTCAGGGTTTGATCCACGTTCCCATTTAACAAATTTTCATGTAGCAGCAGCTGCTGCAAGTCAATCTCAACCACTTCAGCACCCATCAGACGATTCATCTAAATCTAAAGGAGGAAATCGAGGTGTTAAAAATCATATTTCCAATCAGAATGACTATTCACCTCAAAGGAATCTGCTTGTTGCATCTGCACCACCTGCTTTCCCAGGAATAGATTCTGGGTTAAAAATTCCTAATCCTAATTTAGATAAACAATCTCAACAACCACCTCAGCAGCCACCTCAACCTCAACCTCCTTCTCAGCAACAACAGCAGCAAAATCAGCAATCCCAGCATCACCATCAAACCCATGAGGAGAACCCTCTTGTAGGTGAAAAAGATCAACGATCTTGGCCTTGCCCATCTTGTAAAGTTCCCTTTAAACAAGCCTCTGAACTACAGGCCCACTTGTCTGCTCACACAAAGGGTGAGAAGACTGTGCCCTGTGATATTTGTGGAAAATACTTTGCCTCAGGTGATCGAGTTCGCATCCACGTTAAATCAGCTCACGGTGAAAAATCTTGTGCCTGTGACATCTGTGGTAGTGGTTTCAGTTATCGTTGCAAACTTCTTGATCACATGAGGACCCACACAGGAGACAAGCCTTTCCACTGCGAGGTGTGTGGGAAAAGCTTTTCTCAGAAAAACCACCTCACTCGTCATTCCATGATTCATACTGGTGAACGTCCATATCCTTGTGATTATTGTGGTAGGGGTTTCTATAGGAAAGATAAGCTAACTAGACATCGCAGGATTCATACTGGTATTCAATTTTATTTTTTTAATAATTTAAGTAGTATTAAATTTTAAAATTATTATGATTCTAATAAATATTAAATTGGGTAATTTCTTCCCTCACTAATTAAA
>BMAV01019751.1:71112-150769 GCA_019973955.1 Trichonephila inaurata madagascariensis | reverse complement strand
CCCCCCCCCCCCCCCCCCGTCCACAGAAATTTTTCTGAAAATTTAGAAATTAAGATTAGTTATTATGAAAGCATGTGTGTTTGCTAACCTATAAAAAAAGTTTACTTGTCTAAAAGTTTTACAGTATCTACAATTAGAAGGATGTCATGAATATGTATATTTTAGCTATATGTGAAATATGTGCCTTACATTTTAGAATTTTATTAGTGTCTATTTTATGTAATTATGTTTTGCTAATGTCTGGAACTGCTCTTTAATTGGAAGAAAATATTCTCTGACTTTTAATCAAGTTATAAAAGTTCTTTATCTAGTAGCTTTCCTAATTCAAGAGTAATTCCTGTAAAGCAAAAACGAACTAGTAGTGTCAATAACTAGAGCTAACTTTGAATCTAAGAGCCAAATTTTAAAAAGTAACATTTTTACGGAATTAAAATTGTTACTTATGATTTTTGCATTCTTTTTATTTTACTCTGTTACTTGCACTGAATTGTTGCTTCAAATCTTTTGAAATATTTCATCTGCCAAATAATCCCTCTTTTTGGAGGGAAGACTTTTTTTTTTGAGATCGTTAGTGCTATGAGCTACTTTCAGTTGGTTTTCAGCTTGATATTTTTAATAAAGGTACCTAGCAGTAAGATGGAAAACTTTGGGAACCAGAACTACCAGAATTTATATTTAAGTTAGCATTAAAATTAGAATTGAATATAATTGTACCAGTTTTTTCTGTGCATAATTGATAAAAGGAGTACAAATAATTTTTTTTTAAAAATTATAATTGGGTATTGAAAGAATGGTATATGTGATGTTTTATTCAAAGTATTGTTCATCACTAGCCAGTAATTTCCCCCATCTTTTTCTAGTGGCATATGGATACGACATTGCAAAAGAGGTTAATCTTTTGAGACTTATTGCTTGCTCAAAAAACTGCACTAAATATTATTTTATTTATACATTTGTACAAGTATCAAATTTTTAAATCATTTTTATTCAAAATTTTGTTTCTAGAATTTGAAAAGCTTATTAAGCTTGTTTCTTTTTCACAGAAGAAAAGTGTGGAATGAATTTTGAGTAAAATATAGTACTCTTTATACAGATCCTTTAGTAGTAGTTTAAGAAAAAAAATCTTTCACAGTGCAAATAAATAATAAGTAAGATATGCATTTTAATTAAATTTCAGAATGCCAATCTAAAGTTTTTTAATTTGTGTACTAAAACAATAGAATTAATATAAATACTTTAATATTGAGATTTTTTTTCATGTATATTTAATAAAGTGATATTTCTTTTATATGATTTAAACAACTTATTCATTATACACATCCTTGCTTTTATTCCCATGGTGTGCAGTTACCTATTTCTTTTTTAATTGTAATTTTCGATTTTTATTATTTAAATCAGTTGCATTCTATAGAAGTTATCGTATTTGGAGAACGTTTTCAAATTTGTAATGCTTGTTCACTATCACTATCCTATTATCACTTAATTTCTGCCCTATCCAATATAATTTAGAATGGTATGTTTTTATAGGTGAGCGAGTTACTGGACAACCTAGAAGACGTGGTGGTGGGCAGTTTAATGCAAAAAGTAAAAATGTTTTATTTTTATATATTGATTGTATGTTAGTTTTTACTCTCAAGTTCTATTTATTTTTTTACTACAAAAATACATGAATTTTTTTTTTGTTTATAAAAACAATAAAATTATAAAATATTAATTTGTTGATTAATGCAGGTCATCCTTGTTAATGGATTTAAAAGTAATTTATATGATTCTTATTAACATTCAGTTTGGTTTATAATTAATTATACTCACAATATTTATTTTGTTTATCGAGATATGTTTTTGGAAAAAAGTGATTACCTCAAAGTAGATTAAAGACTACCTAGAGAAGACTGTCTACTTTTTAACTTTGTATATATCTATGTAAAACTTGAAACCAGACGAAAAATTTTATTTTTACAAAATTTTTACTTATGTAATATTTTTGTTCACATTTTTAGTGCCCCAAAATGCTGTTCGTCATGGCCGAGGAATGGCACACCATGTTGGGACTTCAGGTCAAGCAAGTGCTGCCCAAAATAGTGCTTCAACTAGTTCAAGTAATATTAAGATGGAATCGCAGATGAATGAAACTATCCCTAGCACTACAACTAGTACAAATCTTAGTTTTGCTCCTCCAACATTGACACCTACCATGAGTCCCAGCCATTTTAGAGGATCACCTTACAAGCCTGATTGGCAAACACCATCATCTGGTGTTCACTAAATGGACTGTTATATATATTTCAATAATACTTAACTATGCATTATTCTATTAACTGTATTATTGAATTGACATCTCACGACTAAAGTAACATGTGCCAGTTGTGTATGAATAAACTTAATGTACTCTTTTTTGTTTTTGTTTGTTTTTAGGATTGTTATGCAGTACTTAAAACCCAAGATCCATTAAAATTAACTGGCATCATTTTGAAGTTCTATACATATTCTTGTGTGAATCTAAATACGGTGCTATTGATCAAGCTTCATGATTAAATATTTGAATGTACCTGCTCATCCTTGTTTGTGATATAATTCAGTATTCAATTGGTTGCTCTTAAGATTACAGATATGTTTTGAAAGTATTAGTTTTGATTTTTATAACTTAATTATTTAAAAATATATATGGAAGATGTACATAATAATTTTGAGGAAAGTAAACTTCATATCTCACGAGCTGAAGGAAAGCAGAACAGCTCTGAAGTCTTGAACCCAAATTTAGTTTATTCAAGTTGAAATACAATTCACTAACAGTGAAATCACTAAATGTTCTACAGTGTATCATGTAGCTGCAGAAGTCTAGTGGTCAAGGTCACTGACTTGTGGCTGGCTTGTCATGAGTTCAAACCTAGTGCTACCTGCTGTAAATTAAATTTTTTAATATAGATGGCGCTGCAAGTCAGCAAAGAGTATGTATACTTAGTTTGGCTTGTAGAGGTAGTTTTAGTTTAAGTAATGTTCTTTGTGTAATGTCTTCTATGTGTTTCGTCCAATAAACAAAAATTAACTAAAGATGGACTTGGACAAATTACTGCAAACATAAAATCACTGAATATGATCACCTAACTGACCCTTGGAAATTAGGATTTAAGGAAAACTACATTACTGCCAAAGATTCGCTGTGTAGGGTGGGCTGCCGTATGGTAAATCTGTGGCTCAAATGTCCTTTCATTGGTATAGTATGGAAGTTAGGAGAGGTGGGTGTCAGCTCAGGTCTCGTCCATGTCACTTGACTTTGGTTCAAAATTACGTGGTCCGTTGCCAATAGTCCTTGTGCAGCTTTATAGTGTGACATTAATCTAATTCTCACTCTGTCTTCAGTGTATCACAATTATTTCAGCATTAGATGGAAGTATTTGAATAGTTTTGTTGAGTGAGTAAATATTTTATTAAACTATAAGACAATGCAAGGGCTACAAGTGAAGGAATCTTGTAATTTTGATTCTCAGTCAAGTGATGAGAATGACACCTGAACTGGCGTCCCAGTTTTTATTAATAAGTTCTAGAAGAAGCCATAAAAAGTTATGAATTAAACTGTCTTTATTAAATCTAAGTGGAATCTAGTTCTTTTTTCAACTTACAAGTTCAGTTATATATAAACTACACAATATTTTTCAAAACAAATTGAATACTGAATTGTATCACTAACAAATATAAGTAAATAATTAATCACAATGTTTGATCAGTAACGCTGTATTAGCCTTTACCACATTCTGTAATTTAAATATTGATACAAATGTTATTGGTTTTTTTTAACGTAGCTATAATTAATCTTATGTACTTTTACTTATTTCAATTATGACACATGTAAAGGGAAGATTTGCATTTCATTGCTAGTATACTTCTAAATGAATTGCATATCACTTATTTACAGATAATATATATATAAATTAGTTTTGTGTTTAAAATTAGTATTTTTACCGATTTCTGTAAATGTTTTTTTTTATCTTGTAGAGAGTTTTATTAGTTATATAAATAATTAATTTAAAAGTTGTGAAAAAATATATTTTATGCTAGCATTGACAAATTGGTGGTTTAACCATGGATTAAAATTATGAAGTCTGTTACTAATTGCTCTTATAGGATATTAATACAAAATTTTCAGTTATTTTTCTGTTTAGCTTTTAATTTTCTATTTTTAATTAAGGCCAATTATTGATTTTCTGTTTTTGTTGTGTAATTAAATAGGTAAATAAGATTTAGTTTTCAAACAATTAATAGTTTTTAAATGCTAATTATTTATATTCATATTTTTATCCTTAGAATGTATAATGAAACACATCAAAATTACATATTTTGCTGTCTTTGTGAGTTTCATGAATAACAAAAATTTCAATGATTTGATACATGGTTGAGATTGAGTTTTTACTCCTTGTTCTATATAAATATATTTTTATTTTATCTTCATTACACACTCGAGAATTTAAAATTTTCATTGTAAAAGATTTTTTTTTAAATAAAAGTGTACTTTTATAAGTTTAAAATACCCAAACCATAATATCACATCTAAATTTATTAATACATTTTTAGTATTTATTAATATTAAATACTTTTAAACTTTTAAGCATGTCTTAAATGTTTAAAATATTTTGTGTTGTTCAGCAAGGAGCTCAGAAATCTTTACCTTTAACATTTATATTAAAAAAGGGGCAGGGGAATGTTTCTGAATTTGAATTGTATCTGTATTGGTCAATTAAGTTTGATATGACTTTAAAAAAGGGTGGTTTGGATGCATGCTCAAGTATTACTGATAATTTTCGAGAAGTATTTTAATATTTTGCAAATGGTAAATACATGTGTGTTTAAAAATTATTTGCTTATATTGTCCAATGTAATTCATTATCAAAGTAACTCAATACAGTTGAACAATTTTTTACGATTTATATTTATATATTTTTACATTTAACGTTTTTGAGATGTTGAAATTAACACTTACCAAATTCAGAAAGCATTTGAATAAATATTTAGTATTGATCTTTCCTTTGATGCCAGTTATATTTTACTTCATCGAGGGCTGTATTATTATTGATCTGATATGTCCTGTTTTTTATTTTTATTGAAAATTAAACTAAGACTACATTACTTGAGAGGCGGCTATTATTATGTTTTTATATGGTGCTGTCTATTTAAAGTTAAATGGTCTTAACTAATTTTTCAAAGTTATCCCTTTTTAATCTGATAACATGAATTTTTTTTAGATTACATAACACGAATGAGTAGGATCGTCATACTAATTAAGATTTTCTGTAATTGGTTTCCAGTTACACATTTAAGAAATATATTGAAAATGAATTTCATGGATTGAGTTAAAAATTCTTTTAACTTGTGCTGACATTTTGTGCAATTGTTTATTAAAATGAAGCATAGTTATTTTAAGATAATTTTTTTTTAGGAAATCTTTGTGTAAACTGTTTATTTTTTCAATATATTATAATATGCCCACAAATTTTTGTAAGTGGTTTTTTTTTTTGTGTTTTTTTTAAAAAAACATATACTACTTAAAATTTATTAAATTATATTAATATGCTTTTCATATAGCTGAACTATTGAACCTGTTATTAAAAATTTCTCTTGTACTAAAAGAAATTTTTTAAACAGCATCATGATCTAATAATGAATCTTATTTACTATTTATGGCTGTGTAATAAATTGTCATTTACTTTAAAATGGCAGCTACGTCATTTGTTCATCATAATTAATCATGAGGTCAAATTAGTTAAAATACTTTGAAAATACACGAGAGGTGCATTTTGCTATCTATTATGGGGATTGATTTTTTTTATTTTATGCTTAAAAGGAACACAAGGCCTGCTGACGATGGACCTCATAATTTTGAATCATGGTTAAATGATGAAGACATTATCGTGCACCTCACTTTCTAAACTTTCACACTTCCTAACATGAGGACTTTCAGCCGTGACAAATTTAATATGCATCAGTCCATTTACATGATGAGTTTTTAGTGGTATCAGAACTTGAATTCACAAATTGACAGAAATAACATTGGCCACAAGTTCAGGATCATGAGTACAGTTCTGGCCACATGTTGTGTAGGAAGTACATATTTAGCTGTTTCTTTATGAATACTAGATGTTTTAAAGAAAATCAAGATTTAATTGCTTTAGACAATGGACTTTCTAAGATAATGCTTAATTATACTATGCTTAAAAGTATAAAATTTAAAATACATTTTAAGTTTTTCAAATTATTTTGTTTAAGATTATTCTTTTGTTAAAAATTAATTATATAAATTTATAAAGATATGTCTTTAGCAGTATGAATTTCAATAAAGAATTTTTTTGAATGATGCAAATTAAAACAGTGGCTTATCAATTTTGATTAGAAAACCTTCAAGAATATACAACAATTAAAACTAAAATTGTGTGAGATTTATGTCAATTTTGAAAAGGAAGTAGATTGCAAATATTTATTTATGTGGGAAATAGTAAAGAACACCGAACTCATTATGTACAAGAAGCAATTAATATTTTACTATGTTATATATCAAGTAATATAGAAGCAGCTTGCAACTTACCTGCCCAATACTATTAATTTTTCTTACCATTGTTAAAAAAAAATACAGGAATGATTTAAAATTTTTTTAGTTAATGTTTTTTAAATGATCATGTATTTTGATTTTGCATAGTACTGCACTATATCTTTACTTCAAAATAAAACATGTGCTTTTTCTCTGATAAAAAGAAATATGAAAAAGTCTGGGTAAGATTAGTTTGGAATAACATTGTGTCAGGATCTGCACAATGATTACTCACAACAGATACCAGATAATTAAATTTTTACTGCTAAAAATGGCCTTGGTATTTCTGCAGTGGTTAGGCTCCCATTCTAAAGATCAGTATATTTTTCTTTACAAGAGAAAAGTGGTACTTATTCATTAGACAAGTGATAATTTCTCCAGCATTAAATTTTTTGTTGTGTTGGTGATGCAACAAACCAACAATTTAAGATCCTTTTCTAGTTTGATTGGCAAAAACTATTTTAAGAATTAAAATAAAGGATAGAATTTTCTTCAATGTTTTCTTGATTGTTTCTAATAGTACATCCAGAGATTGACTTGATTTATGAACAAGAAGACATATTTCTTGGGCTGCTGGCAGATTCCACCAGGTAAGGCAGGATGTGTCTTGCAATATTCTTCAACTGTTTTAATGATCAAGTTGTTATTTTTTAAATATATAAATATAAATGGATTGATTTCTGATTTTGTCATATGAAACAATAAAATATACCAATTGTATGAAAAAATACTTACTTATATATTGTATAACATATATACTTATGTATTGTATCCATCATAATAGTACAAAAAATAATCCTTTCTGTTTGAAACTGAGGAAAATTTTTTGCATTCACTTCACATCTTGGGATTATGCACAAAATTAAACTGTTGATTAAATGCATGATTTTTTATATACAGCCATATTTTAGATGTTAATGCATGTAGTGGTGAGATTCTGTTCCTATTTAAATGTGCATAAAGGGCTTCACTTGCAGTAGGCCCGACTTCCATCATGTGATGCTTGTATTTTATGTACCTATCTATATTGTTTTATTTTAAAAATAATGACTAATTTATTTTGACTTTCACAATAAAAATGAGTGACAAATATTTTACTTTATTTTAAACCTTTTATGGAGCTTAACATTGTTCATGCATCCCTTGTTTTAATTTGCCATTGACCCCCTTCGACAGTCGCAAGGACCTTTAGGAATCCATTGGAACCATTTGAAAAACCTATGCTCTTGAGCAGGGGTTGCCAACCTTTGCAACTTCATGGATCACTAATGTTTTTTTCCCCCTAATAGGCTGCAGGCATTTGCAGACACAGCAAGTCCCCAAATGCGAGAGACATTCTATAGTGGTGGCTCTTGTTACAAATTTTGACACTTGAATTAATTTCAATTCAAGCTCTTACTAGGTGCAGTGCTTTCATTTTGCTGAGAATACCAGAGCCAAATTAATATTCAAGGAATCTTTTACATGCCACATAATCGTTTGCCTTGCATTCCGAAAATCTGCTGACTCCAGCTGGGATCGAAAGCGTTTACGAAGGGGGCATGCTAACTTTAAGCCAGTACTCCCCAACTTTTTTATTTTAGACCAGTCAACATTTGATAATTTTATCACACCCCGCTGAGGACGCAATGTTAATTGCTTATATTTTTGATTTAATTGTATTTAAATATACCTTTGTGGGTCGATAAATGAGTACCAAGCTTGCTTGGGGACTTAAACTCTGAGGGTCTCGCTTCAGATTGACCACCTGATCTGGACATCTGCTTATGCACCTGTAGCAGTATCTAAATAAAACCAGTACTTAGACGATTGTTTTGGCGTGATTGATAAAGTACTGGCGTTCGGAATGGAAGGTGCCCGGTTCGAATCAACCTACATTGGTGACCCTGGACTGAAGTAAGAAAACGCAACTTTCTGAACTGTCATGGCATCATCTACCGCAAGAAAAATAAATAATAAATAAGGAGAGTAGTATTAATAAATAAAAAAAAAACATACTCTCTCCGAAACAAACGATAGAACACCTTTCTCTCATCTCAGCAAGAAAAATAATGAGAGAATAAAATAAATAAGTAAACATGCTCTCTCCGTAACAAAACAAACAAATAAAAAAAAATCGTTCACCTATCCATCTCACTGATGGGAGAGTAGTGTAGCGATATCTAAATAAAACCAGTACTTAGACATCACGCGAAGAGGATCGTTTTGCCGTGCGATAAAGTACTGGCGTTCGGAACGGAAGGTGCCCGGTTCGAATCAATCTACACACCTCAGCGCCCATTGGTCATGTATACTGCATAGTAGGCCTTAGCCCTCATGGGCTGTTGTGCCACTGAGTTATAGCGGTCCATTTACATTTTTACATCACTAAAAAGGAATTTGATGAAAAGCAAGAACTAACTTATAATGCAAAGTGATATCAAAAACTGAAGTGTTATTCTGCCTATTTACCATGGTTGCCAACTCACCTGCAAAAGTAGCTAAACTCGGAAGGAAGGAATTTCACTAGAAGTAGTACTTAAAATTTAAAAATATTTTCTTCATATTTCATATGTTGCATTACTTGTCATTTTTGAAACTAAATCTTTATAAAAACATAATGTCTCAATTTTTCTGTAAACTATCAAACATTTTTCATGGACTATCAGTGGTCCCTGAACCACAGGTTGGCAACCCCTGCTCTAGAGTATTTCTTCTTGCATTACCTCTCTTTTTCATGGAAAAATTTTACAACTTATTCCTAGTTTGTCAGAAACTCTTTTAAGTTTTTATCATTACAAATTCTTGCAAAGAAGCTAACAGAAAGTAATTTCTGTGCCAATGACAGCAATCAAAACAATATTAGCCAAGTTATTGTTTGTATCTAGCTAATGGAATTGAATAGAAAAGTCAGTAATATATTTTGAATTAATTTTGTCTTAAATATATGGATTAAAAATTATCAGTATTTCTTCTCTTTAATCTATTAAAATAAAATGATATGCATTTTAAATTACTTTACTGTAATTTTTATGTTTTAAGAAGACAGTAACAAATACATAAAAGTTATGAACATGTTTATTTTTAAGTTAATCCATATTTGTATAGTTATTTAGTCAACCAGCCATAAAAAAAACTTAAAATGTCTTCTATGTTAATTTTTCACTAATCAAAATAATTTTCCTGCTAATCATTTACAAAATTCATTACATGTGAATTTGTGTTTTGTAGCTGTAAAAGCTTGATTCTTAAGTTAGTGTTTTAAAGTTGATTCTAGATCAGGTGCCAATGCTTTACTTTTCATTGTATATATGGACATTTATACTCTGTATTTTGTTTGCTGTAAAAAATTGAGCCAAAATTGTATGCTTCTGTATGTAACATTTTTGTTTGGGTAGTTTGATGTGCCATTATCTTAGGGAGACACATTTGTCTGTAGCTTGATATTTTTGTACCAATTATAGAACAGTATTCTGTATTCACAGAGAAACATGTCTCCCATTGGGAATGTTTAATCATGGTGATATCTTTTCACAATTATTTTAAGTTTTGCTCATTTTTTTACTGTATACTGTCAAGTTTGTGTATTCTGATATGTTAAAAACTTCTCATTTATTGCCATTTTAGATTTCATAATTAAATGAAAAATAATAAAAGTATTTGAGTCTTTATTTGTCTACTAAAGCATTTTACATGTAATAAATTTAATTTAATTAAAAGAACTAAATTATGATATTGCAAGAAATTTTGACTGCAAAAATAGCATAATTAAGACATTCTAAAAGTAAGCAGTTTGGTGTTTTAATTTGAATAAAAATAGACTACACAGGGTGTTTAATAAATGATAATACACATCTAAACAAACAATTTTCATTGTATAAAGCCTGGTCGGAATTAAAACAAAAAGGTGTTGGTGGATGAAAAAACTTGATCCATGCAAATTTTAAACTCCATTCCTGTGCCAAGTTATTGGGAGAACAAGACTAATAGTATGCAAATGTGATATGGGAAATTACACCTCAGTTAATACATAAAAGCCCCGATTCGAGTGTGAAATTTTTATAGTGGTAGGAACATAGAAAAAAATATGGTTTAATGATAAGAGTAGCAGATTCCCATCTTTAAAATGCCTTAACAAGATTCTGGTCAGATACAGGTTGTGCAAAGACAAGACAGAAGGTTAATTATGCAAATGAAGCCATTCTGGGTTTGATGACTAAGTAGTAACAAAGCAATTATATGTATCACACTCCATGATGTGGCGAGTACTGAGGATGGACATTTGCTTATGTTACAAAAGTCGAGGAGCTGACTAAAAAAATCTTGTTCTGTGGAATTTTCCCAATGGTTTCTGCAGCAGAGCACAGTGATTCAAGATTTGGGGCAACCAGACAAATGACTGAACAAGTATTGTAATCATATGTCTATAAACTTTCTTTTGTAATTTAGGCACCTTGACCTTTGCACATTTTAATCAAGTTATGATACTCCTGTATATTGGAATCGGACGAAGACTTTTCATTATTATAATAAAGCGTTTAATTAAATTGTTTTTTGCAGGATAAATCTAATTTGTGTTGAGTAATATTCTTATAAGCTAATTAATCTATTTGAAAAAAAAAAAAAAAATGAATACTTTTTACATATTAAAAAAGTATTTTATTAAAATAGTATTTACATATTAAACACAAATCATCTTAAATTTCTCAATTCTTCATTTGCTAATTTTATTATAATATTGAAATTGACATGCAATAAACATCTCCAGAATTTCCGAACTTTGCCCCAAACTTCAGATGGAAAACAAGGACTAGTAATACCATGGAAAATTCTAGCTACTGCGCGCCCAGTAAAATTTTGATCATGATGAATATTGATGAGTTCTTTGATGAGAGACTTAACATATGATATATCAACCTGTAAAAAACATTATTGGCACAAATTTCAGTCTTAAATAATTTTTATATATTATAACAAAAATGAGAAGGGATTTGATTCACAACTATAATTTTCATGTTTCAGCTTACAATCATCATTGCATTACAATTTTTTTTTTTATTAATTATTCACTATAAATAGCTTTATATTGGAAGAGAACACCTTATAAATTTGATTGACTCAGTAGCATTGATTATGAAAAAATACCTTACTTATAAGTATATATACAGTACAAAGAGTATTAAACTCTTCTCTAAACATGAATGGCCAAAGTCATACAAATGAAAAAAAAATCATTGATTCAAAATATTTGTACTTTAAAAAACAAAGCATGACTAAAAATTTGTGGTGATCTGTAGCTTCTAAATGCCATTAACAGATGGCAGCTCTACAAAAGTAAGTTTCACGAGGGTCTTTTGATGTTTTTAAGAAGCTTTGTGTAAGTGTAAAATTCTGAAATTGTTCAACAAAATTTATTGATTGATCAAAACCACAACGCTCTTAAATGAGTGGGAATCGATTGCTAAAAGATTTCTCTTCCTGACTCGATAAGAGTTGATCTGTAGTTCGCACTCAAATTTAATGGATGTAAGATCGACATTAGACCCTGTGATTATATGAATGAAAATCTGTAAATAGAACAACTTTCTGACTTGTTATATTTTTAATGGCTCTAAAGGGTATTAAAATTATTACAAAAGTCCCCAACTGCCACCTTCAGTTAAAAAATGTAAAAAAGACACCAGCTCTGTCATCTATCGCCAAGTCTCTCACCAGTTTAAATATCAGTCCAGTGCTCAGCTCAAAAACACAGTAGCAAACATTATAGTATTTTCTACATGAAGAGAACTCTTTGAGATGGAAACAATCAAGTCACTCTTGCATAATGCAAAAAGCTTGGAAAAGTATAAGATTTAAAAATAGTCTGACGATTCAGGAGAAGCCCTGTATTGCTTGAAAGTCATTCAATCATATTGAGAAAAGTGCTTTGTGTCTTTAATCTAGCAAAAACATAATT
Organism: Trichonephila inaurata madagascariensis; assembly: GCA_019973955.1. Taxonomy (NCBI): domain Eukaryota; kingdom Metazoa; phylum Arthropoda; class Arachnida; order Araneae; family Nephilidae; genus Trichonephila; species Trichonephila inaurata. The sequence continues at coordinate 138,257 of BMAV01019751.1, read as the reverse complement.
AGGCTAAGAAGTCTTCTCTCATTCAAAGCTGCCATCAGGCAGTGATCAGCCAGTTTGCAAATCCATGGATGCCGCAGGGGCTGAAAAGGCTGTATCAGTAATAAGTTGTAGCATACGGTTTTGAGCGATATTAGACTTTTGACAAACTGGTATCTGAAGCTATTATGAGTAATTCTGTAGCATAATCAGATTGGGCAAATATAGAAAGCGATGGTAAGTACATCTTGGGTTGATACTTTACCCCAGTAATTCTCTTCAAGAGATTTAACCTTTAGAACTTGGCATTATCTGAGGCAAAATTTCTCTTCCATTCGGCGCTTTCGGATTTGAGAAGGAAATTTCTTTCCCCCACTGGGGAAGTCCTGCTTGGCCATTTTCGCCACATGTGGTCTTGTTAAAAGTTTCACACTTTACTAAGGGAAGGGTTGCCGAATTTTAGTCAGGGATTTTTCAGGAGTAAGGAAAATTGCAACATTTGGCGCATTATTATATCAAAATAGTTTTTCTTTTTTCTAAATTCATGATACCCATTTTGAATTGAACGGCTTGCAAACTTTCAAATGCATATTTTTGTTGTTTTTCCCTGTCTTTTTTAAGTAAATTCTGAAATTAAAATAGATGTTTGATGTATAGCATTTCAGAAGTACTATGAGAGTAGAATTTATATGAACTGTTGAACAGTAATCATCACACATAAATAAAATGATTATTACTTTTATTTCTTTCAATAGCAATGTTTTTAGAATTTTCTGATTGTTAAAAATGATTTACTATGAAACAAGGTTTTTATTGTATTCATTGCTTTAGTATGAGAAAACTATTATAGAAAATTTAAAAGGAAGGCTGCCTTACATAATAATCATTTGTATTGTAACATGATTTTAAAACTTTTTTGTTCTCAATTTTGTAAAATATTTTCATGTTCTAAAAAATGTAAATAATCATTTAGCGCGTTAAATACTAAGATATCATTAGAGTTGTGTATTACATAAATTCTTTTAAAAAGTTGACAATCATATTTTACTAAAATATGTGCTCCAGAAAAACGTTAAAATATTATATAAATACTCCAAATATTTAATTCACAGCTTCTATAATCAAAGCTTCATGACAACACCCTCTGAGAATACGATAGTTCAATTATAAACTCGCAATAATATCGATGTTTGCAATTATATTTTGAAAAATAGGTAAGTAGGTAGTCATGTAGAATCAGCTAAAGATTATTTAAGATTACGTGTACACATTCTAACTTCAGTATAATTATTGTATAGCTTATGTATATATTCAACTACAATAATGAAAATCATGTTATGAAAATTTCCAACAGAAGGAAAATTTTTAAGAAAATGAGTAGAACATTATTATACTAAACATTTTATTTCACTCTAAAATAAAACAGCTTACATATTTAAGTACAATAATTAAACCATGTAATAAAAAAAATAACTTAACAAATTTTTAAAATTGTTCGACGAAATATGTAAAAACTTTAAGAACAATATGTAGGGCATTTTTCTAAACATTTTACTTTTCTAATTAACGCCCTTTTAGTGCACGAAAAAAAAAATAATAATTGTACTCCAAATATTTTATGATCAATTAGATTTGAGTTTTTAGTAACATCGCATTCTAAAGCAATATAAAGGATACTGGGGATGGACCTCAGAAATCTGATCCTCTCACCAAACTTCCACACCACACCAACATGAGGACTTCGAAACTCGGCAAATTTAACAATCAGTTTTATGAAAAAAGAAAAGTGTGTTTGTTTTACATTATTTTTTTTTGTTTGTTTCTAAGAGAAACTTATCTTAAACTAAAAGTTTTTGGAAGTAATGTGTTTGAAATATCTGTTTGTGAAAGTGAGTTCTACTTTTTGAAATTTTTGGCTCTTAAAAGAGCCTTTTTTTATTTTTATAAAACATGTATCAGTTTTAATATGTTGAATTCTGGTCTTTTGTTTTTTATTGGTGTATATGTTAAGAGGTTTTTAAATAAATTGTGTGATAATCTTTGAAGCAGTTCTGGTCAATACAAAGAGCCACATTGCATGCCTTACAGATAATAGTGGTTCTTTTTTGTATATTTTTTTAGCACAATAAGCGCACCTTTTCTTTTCGTCAAATGGCCAATGAGAAAACGTATTATTATTTGTCTTAACTTTTTTTGTTGTTGAAGGTTCTGCATTTTTATGATTTATTTTTCCTATTAGAGATGTAATTAAATATTAGAAAAGCATTCAGAACAGCAATATCGATGAGACTAAAGAATTTTTTTTTGTCCATTTTCTAGTTCGTCTAGCAAAAGAATAGGTGGATGCCATGCGGTCTCCTAAATCAACATATCCCATATGCCTGTTGTAATCTGCTACAATTTTTGGCTTTGAAGTTGTTAATTTGTCGTTTTCGCATACAGAAACGTCACTGTCAATTTTTGTTTTAAATCTTTTTCATTCTTCAATGATAAATTCCTTTTGGGGGCTGTGCATATATACCTGCCTCTTATCTTTCCAACACAATGCTGTCATTCCATCACAAAATTTCACGGCAAGATCACCTTGTCTCATTTTACAAGGAGCCAAATCCTTTGGAAAATGTTTTCTGTTAGATTGCACAGTTCCACAGGAGTTAATACTTTTTTCTTTTAAAAGGTCTCGAAAAAGTTCCGGCGAGGAAAAGAAATTATCCATAAAGACTTTATGTCCCTTACCTTTTATACAATCTGCCATTGTATATACAACATTATAGGAAGCAGATGTCGAAAGGTTTTCTTTTATATCTTTACCTAGATATACTCTCATATCATAAGTATCATAAGTATCTCATATCATCATATAAGTGGCATCTGCAATTTTATACATTTTCAAGTCGCACTGTTTGTGTTTTTTTGGAATGTATTGTTTGAAGAACACTCTTCTTTTTTAAATTTAATTATAGCTTCATCTAAAGATAAATTTTCAGTGGGATCATACACTTCTTTAAATATTCTGTTACAACAATCAAATTTTTTTCGTATTTTCCACAATCTGTCGTAAGTTGGAGAATATCTACTTTCTTTTAAACTATTATCGGAAAAGTGTAAAAATTTTAAGATCATTAGGAAACGATCGCGGGGCATTACTTCTCTGAAAAATGGAGTTTCTATCATATTATTAGTTGTCCAATAATCATGTATATTATCTTTTTCGATGTGTCCCATTATTAAAATTAAACCGAGAAATTTTAAAATTTCATTTTTATCGGCTGGTTTCCATGAAGATGCGTGCTTTCGTTTATCAGATGTTTTTCCATGAAGATTAAGTACAGTAAATGCATACCTATTAGTTTCTTCAATCAGAACTGTTAAAATTTCATCTGTAAACATCAGTTTAAAAAAATCATTTTCACTTTTGAAATTGCTAGCATCAACTTTCAATCCAACTTTACTAGAAAATGGTAATACATTTATCATTTCAGAGCCTTCTACCTCTTTCCATGTGAATAAGCTTTCAACTTTCTGATCAAAATTAGCTGATACGTCTAAATTCTGATTATTTTCGCAAATACTATTTTCGAATTCATCTTCATTCTCCGAATTACTATCGTCAAAATTTTCTTCCTCTCAATCTCGATTTGTGTGAGAAATTTTCGAGGCATTCTAAAAAATAGAAGAAACAGCAAGAGAAAAAGAAAAAGCTGTTGCTCAGAAAACGTAAAGTCATCGAATAAAGTATTTTTTTTAACGAAGTCGAAACTTTTTCCTAAACGTCGCCAATGATAAGGAATGCGGAAAATAACCCCACCCAATTAAGGAAAGTAGAAACGAAGTCATAACAAGAGTCGGGGAAAACAGAAAAAGGGTGTGTTAGAAAAAGGGGGGAGGGAAAGGAAGTGTCTCTAGAAACCTTGGTACACACGTCGTACCAAGCCGAATTAAACGACAAAAAATTTCTGGTACGACATATGTACCAGCCAATTTATAAAAGTTAAATGTTCAGCTACTCTAGATACCTGTTTGCTTAGATTTATTCTGGGTCTAAGACAATACCCACCAGTGATACTCAACCTGCGGGCCACATGTGGCCCACCGGACCTTTCTGAGTGGCCTGGTTATGGCCCATTGCACTGACAAATTCAATTAGTTAACAACGTGTTAAAAACTTAGCAAGAATTTCTATCAGTCAAGTAACCCCATATATCAATTTTGGTATCAATGTGGTACTGCTAGGAATTGCAGGATAACTTTTGTTCTTTTTGTAACAGTTAATGTTAAGAAATAATAGTAGAATAGTGACCATTTTATGGGCGAAACTAATTTTTAATTAACCCACATGTCTTTTAAGCGAAAAATATCTTTTTATTTCAAGACATTTGGGATCTTGACTGTTTCGTTGTTCAATTTGTTTAATTTGTCGTGAAAATGCTATATTTAAAAAAAAATAATAATTTTGCTTGTCACTATAACCACTAAGCACAAATCTTTTAATGCTTCCTTTTTTTTTTTGGAGAATCTCTTTCAAGATGAGATAAATTGGCTTTGTTAAAAAAATCTTTCCATCAGCAACAAAATATTTTGGGGTGGGGTGGGGTAATAGATGAAAGGAAATCTAAATTACCCCATAACAGGGTACAAAATGCATAAAAACTTGTTTTTTGTGAGTCAAGTTTGATGGAGTTTAATATAGTTTTAAAATGAATTCAAAATTATTTTAATTAATTTCTGCCTTTTAAATATCCCTGATTGAATAGTCTCCCCCCCCATTAATCCTCATGTTTCAGCCTGCGTAAAATAGTTGCCATATGTATGTGGCCTGGCTGAAAAAAAGGTTGAGTACCACTGGGTTACACTGTCTGTTCTAAGTAAACTTTGGTTTTTATATTTCAAATTTATTTCTCTAGACACAATCGAAGATAGGTTTAAAGTTAAAAACTGCAAGGGATCCTTGATACACTGTCAAAAACAGGCTACTTGCCCTGTAAAATTGTATCACTTTCTAAAGCCAGCTTGTTTCTCTGAGATATGATGGCATCTGTTCAGAAAAAACTGCAACCTGTATCCTCTCTGCTAATTTGCAAAGAAAATTGGTCGAAAATCTATAAATTGGAACTCTTACCTGACATCAGAACTGGAATAATATTTGCCTTATTCAAGAGGCTAGAAAAAGTCCCTCTCCAGATCTTGCTACTAAAGTTCAAAAGAATTCTTTTGGCCGTATGTGCTGAGCTCAAGGATAAATTCAGGCAAAATTCCAACAGTGAAAAGAAAAGTTTAAAAGCCTGATCCAATCTGGGTAATCATTAACATATGACAGAGATCTCTTAGTAAGTCAAGATCTCAGATAAAAATTACTATACAATGAAATTCATCAAAAGCAAATAATTTCCCAGAAATCTTAATCACTTGACTGCAAGATTGAAATGTTTTTTGCCATTTAAAACAGATAAAAGTTTGTATGCTTTAGGGCAGTGGTAGGCCACCCAGACAGTCAGAAAATTCACTTTGAACCGAGATTTCTTGCATGCACACGATCAAAGAATAATTTTTCATTATTAAGAAAATTAAGTACATGAAAGTGTTTTTACTAAGAGCTCATGTGCTGAGTTTGAAGGACGAGGTCACAAGAAAATTTCAGAATTTTAAGAAAATTGAGCCTAAATTCAATTTGCTCTCTTATCCCATTACTGCTATAGGACCTGAAGAGCTAAAGCTTGAACTCAGATCACAGTGAGGAAAATATTCAATGCTACGACATTGACTTTTACAAATCTTTGTCAGCTGAAAAATGTCCATGTATGAAGAACTTTTCAGGAAAATTGTTCTTTATATTTTAATTGACATATATTTGTGAGCAAAGTTTTTCTTGCATGAAAATCAACAAGAGTAATATAGATGCAAGTCAGCTGATCTAAACTTGCAAGCTGTGGTGAGAATTTCAACGAGAAATGTCACTCCTGATTTAAAAAAAAAATTGTAGAAAAGTATGATAGGGTACTTTGTCTTATTAAACTGATTCTAAAATTAAATGTGCTTGCTGCTATAGATAATATGAAATTAGCACAATAAATAAATTGAATAAAACTGCCACTATTTTATTATTATTATTTTTTTATAATGAATGCAATCATTTTAAAAAGGCACTGCTCTCCAGTATCTTCTACATCTACAATATGGGCCATGAGCCAAACAAGTTGCCCATGCCTGCTGTAGGGCCATCTTCATGATAGCGCAGTTTACCCAGAAAAATCCAATATAAGGCACATTTAGCCTGCAAAATTTCCCTTAGGATAGCATGTTTCTTTTTATTACATAAATATAAATATGCTCTTCACTCATTACATGCAATTTATTCTTTGGGAAAATACTGTTAATTTTATTTATAATTAACTAATACATTAGCTTTTTGCATTATTTTACTGTATTGCTGTTGTAAAGTGTTTAAATAAGGAGATATTTCTTAAATGTAAGCAACACATTCATTATTGCAGATTAAGGCAATTCTTTGACACTCCAATGTCTTAGACGTTAAGGTGATTACATTTTTTAGTGTCATAGATGAGTGTTTGCATTTTGTAACTGGCCTCCTTAGACAATGGGCAACTAATTTTTTGAGTGTTTAATAATGCAGCTGTTAATAATAGTGGATTTTAAAGCATTACTTCATTAAAATTTATCATAATATGGGTCCCTCAAAGGAGGGGAAAAAAAAAGCATAAAATATTTATTTTCACATTTGAATAACTTACTGTAATCTTTGAATTTTGGCAATATAATTTCTATACAAATCCAATAAAATATATGAGAAATAACTTAAAACAATATAAACAATTACCTCATTGCTTATTTCTTCAGAGGTCTTGTCCATTATATGACTTAATTCATCAGAAAGTAAATCACTTCTTGCAAAGTATTTGTTTATTGATGCTTTTATTCCTTCACTGTATTCTAGATTGATTTCATCACAACATTCCCAGTAGTGAGAAAAAGAGTACCTTAGAAAAAAAGATTCTTATATTAAATTTTTTTGTTTCCCCTTCATGAGAGTTGAAAAATTACTTAAGTATATTTAGAAGGCATTTTTTAAAAAAAATTGTTGACTTACACGATTTTTTTTATTGTAATTACATTAAATATGCATATTTCAAAGTTGGAGATAATTCAAATAAGTATTGCTAAAATTTGTTAAATCATTGATTTTGCTTTAAATTGGCAATACATTGATAGTATGTGTTGTCCATCATTCTCTTTTTGAGAAATTTAAAAAGGACATTAACATGTATATTTGTTTAAAAAAATATTCTTTATAAATATGACATATCTATAACTGCTAGAGAAATACCTAGAACTTTTTCAGTGATGCATAAATTTATATATGCTCAAACTATGAAAACATCAAGTAGAACATAAACATAATTGTATATAACTTGCAAAGAATTTTGAAATATTTATTTCTAAGCAAACTTAGATATTTATTTTATGATTTTTAATGCTGAAATGTGTCTCATATAATGCAATTGATAACTAATTTGAAAATATTTCTGAATAAGCATGTTTTCTGTTTAACATTGTCATTTCTACCAGTTATAAAAGTTTGATTTAATACGCTAATACTTTTTTAGAAAACATTTACTTCTTCATAATTAAAGTTTTAAGAAATTATAGAAGAGTTTTCTTACTTTTGAAACATAGAGAATAATAACGTAAGATTTTGAAGTTCTGTTTTTTCAGTTGTCAAAACTTTGCTATGCAAAAAATCTAGAATTGCATCATTTTCTTCTCCAGACAGATTTCCAGGAGATAGAACATGAAAGGCCAAATCAGAAAATTCTACCATTACTCCAGTTTTTCGTTTCATACCTGTAAATTATTTTCTTTTCATAAATTACTTATATACAATTTGAATAAAAATTTATGTATTAAAACAAGTAATTATGTATTGCAGCTGCATTATTTACTTAAATCTTATTACTTGCAACAAAAACAGCTAATCTTTTAAAACATATCACACTTGGTCCCGAGATTAACATGCTTTTCTTAAATGATTAATATTGACATTTAGTAGTAGATTGAATTTTGTTTTTGTTTTACAATAAACATTTCAGTTGCCAAATAAGATTTTATTTCACAAATATTATGTTAATTTTTTTTGTACTAAAAAAAGTATATACCATTCCATTCTAATTGTTTCAAATCTCGTTTTAACTGTGCTGATTTCCATCCAATCATAGAAGCAATTTTTATGATAGGAAAAGTCAAATTTGATCTCATTTCTATTTGTTTACCATTTTCAGTATCTAAGGCAATAGCTGTTGCAATAGCAGGGTTCTAGAAAATATAAAATATTTCAAAGATTTATTGTATATATACAGTGAGTAAAAAACAGGACAATCTATCATTTTCTAAAAATTTCATTAAACACATTACATATCAATGGACTTTAGCAACTTTGTATAATATAAATTTGTGAACAAATAGTACATGCTAATATCAGGAAGAACTTTAAATTCTATTAGTATTATGCCTGATAAACAGATAAGCCAATTACAAATAGAAATTCAAATTAGTATACATTAAAAATGGATTGTGACAAATCATTTAATTTCGAACCATTAATACAGTAATATTTCAATTTGCATTAAAAAAAAAAAGAAACTTTGTCTACTTTGTAAAAATGAGAATAGTGGATAGTTAGAAAAACTAATTACAAAATAAATGCACTCTCTAATAGCAAAAAATATTTCTTGCTTGGCTTTACAGTTAAAAATTTTTTTTCCAATCTTTAGCAAAATAAGATTAAAAATTACCAATGTAAATATCTCCAAGGGAAATAAATTATAATGTTAATGCATTAATTAACCAAGTTCCAAAATACAATTTTTTCAATATCAATAATGGTTGTTTCTACTGATTTCTTATCATGAAATTAACTGACATTTCCATTTCTGTAAAATTGGTATTCAAATGAACAAAAGAACCAAATGATCGTATATCAATTAGGTCTAAAACTTGCATGTGCAATTGAATAATTTGCTAACACATAAATATGATAAACTTCGCAATATAAAGAAATTAATTAAAAAAAAAAGCAATCATAAACTTAAAAAAACATACCTAAAATCTCCCAAAAGTAAAATTTTTTAAAAAAAGGAATTAACAAATGGGGAGGATGTAAGTGAACTGGAAATTGAAATGATGCATACATATTTATAAGTAACATTCTTAGAAAAGTTAGTGTTCCAGAAAGTTTTAGTTCTGTAGGATTTAAAAGCAAAATAAAGAGAATTAACTACATGTAAATTTGAAATATATCTATAACATTCATTACATCCCCTTTACTTAAATAATTCCTACTCAACTCAGAATTAATGCTGTTGTAAAGTTTCATAATGTAAAAGAAACAAATTTTTTTACCTAAATGACTCACGAAAAGTCAAGAAGAAAATAGACATCAGTCTACAAAATACAATATAAAACAATCTTTAACAGGTAAAACAAACCAATAGAAATTAATAAGCAGATAAATCGATCAAGAACTAGCACAATGGTAATTTTATAATATACCATAATAGTGTACTACCAGGCTAAGAATGTATACCTAATTGCCAATCACTAAAATGTAATTAAAAACATCAATAATCTGAATTTTTAGAATTACAAAATCTGGTGTGAATTTTAATTATCTTAAACTAAAAAGGAAGACAAATCTGTAAACAGGAGTCTGTGAAGTAATAATTTGAAAAATAAGAAATAGATGCTTCTAAATAACAGCAAAAAAAAAAAAACTAACAGATTTGATAATAAAATTAGGAAGGGGTGGGGGAAAAGGAGGAAAAAATGAAAATGAGGATTATAAAGTAAAACAATATTAAATAAAACCAATCTAAAATATCAAAAAATATATAATAATAACTATAAATTTTGACAATTATTATAAAAATAATAGTTATATGCATAAAGCTTGTTAATTGTGTCATCATATACAGTTGAACCTCCATATTACAAATTTTTTTCTGGAACCTAGAATATTTCACGATTTTCACCTCCCAATAGCGAAGTGCAGTTACTACATAACAAACTTTTTCTCTTGTCATTCAATTTTTTGCTCCCTATTTTTTAAGTATTTCTGAACATTTCAAGTTATTCTCTCTTTTAATACACTTTATGGTGGTCATAAATCTTGAACTTGTTTTATTTGATGCCTAACTCGCCGAGAGCAATAGAATTCTGGGTATTTCATCCAAGAAGTACAACCTTATAGTAACCATTGTCCAGTTCACTGTAAACATCTTTGATATCCCTTTTCACTCTCAGTGGAATTTCCTAGTGTCCTCCTGTCCTTGAACTAATCTCGATTCATTTGCAGTGTCAAACAGTCATACTGGTAGCTTCGTTTCTTGTAGCTCAAAAATGTTAAAACGTAAGTGCTTAAGCATCAAAGAAAAATATTTAATTCTTCCATAGGTTGTCAAGAAACTTTTCTTGCATTTTTTTCTTTCTTGTTTTTTTTTCTATAGGTATATAAAATAAATATAAATTTATGAAAAGGTATGAATAATTACTTTTTTAATATATAGTGTTTATGAATTTAAAATTTGTTTTATGTAGTTTATAAAAAAAAATTAAAAGATGAACATCTATATAAATATATATATGCATAATATTAATATATATTAATATATATGCACATACACATATCAATGAATAAAACTAAAGATGCTTATTTTTGGGAGTAATTGAAACAAACATCAAAATCACAAACTTTTAATGCTATTGCATGCAATTGCTTAGAGCCTCCATAACATCTAATGGTACAGGTAGCATAAGTTGGAGACAATATTTCTATCCATTGCTTGGAATGTAATTCTAGGTAGCAGAGAAGAGTAGAAATATCTATAACATAAAATCCTTTTTTAAAAAAATAACAACACACTCATAAGAAGAAAATTATATTTTATCGTACATGAATAAACACTAAAAAAAAAGTTACAAAAGAAAATTATTTTCTTATAACTACAAAAAGTATAGGAAATATTTGAAAAAATAAAATTTTTGGAAAAAAGGTAACTGTTCTTACTTTCTTGCTTTATGTCAAGCTCCTGAACAGTTTCATTGATTGAAAATGCTACTTCATGCTTAGGACAAATATCATTAGATTGGGCCTGCAAAATAATAGTGTAATAAAATAAATGTATAATAGTTAAACAAATCTCAAATTGATTTCCATAATGTTCTACTTGGACTGAACACAATTGGTATAGATTATCATTTGTTTTATAATATTCCCAAATATAAATTGCACAATGATTTCATTAAATTAAAGCGAAATTTTACTGCATTCAGGAAAATACAACAAGTTTTTATTTCTATTGCATGCTCATAAAAAAGAAGATGGATCAAAATCTTAACTAATATAAATGTTAAAGATCATTGTACTAATAGTTTATTTTAAAGTAGACAACTAGTAAAAATTAATACCAATTTATACAAACTAATCTAAAGTAATTTCAATGTGTTAAAAGAATAAATCAAAATCATGATTTTACATACATCATTCGCTAAATCACCAGTTGGTTCCTTAATTGATATACATTTGCATGGCACAAAGACTTTCCTAAGAAGTTTCCGTAGTGAATGCCTATCAATACTATTGGAATAGATATGTCTTTGCTGTTCCCACAAGTCATTTCCCTATTAAGATATTAAAAAAAAAATCTTTTAGAAATAATGTTAAGTATGTTATTTAAGTATTTTTTTTAAAAAGAAATTATTACTGAAAAGTATAATTATTTCTATAAATTATTAGACTTTGAAAATCAATAATGATAAAAAATTTTAATAGATTAATAAAATAAGCACTAATTTTAAAAAAAATATATTAAGTTTGTCTAACCTCACTATCTAAAAATAAATGACAGTGGGAATCTAAACCATCTCTACCAGCACGTCCTATTTCTTGAACATAGCTTTCAAAATTCTTTGGCATGTTATAATGTATAATGGCTCTGACATCTGATTTATCTAGACCCATGCCAAATGCTACTGTTGCTATCACAATACGAAGTTTACCTTAAATATAAAATTAATTATTACAACAACAAAAAATTTTTTTAAAATGCTATTTGTACTCTTAAAGTTTTTAGATACTTTTAAAATTACATTGTTAAAAAAATAGTTAAAATATATGGTACATTTTTGGTAAAAATTACCTTTTATTTCTGCATAAAACTGAAGAAAAAAATTTAATCTGAAACAGTAGTGCGTTATATCACTCTTGGAATAAACGAGTTAAATTTTCTTATTACAATAATACTAAAGTTTTTCATAAGTTTTATTAATATTGGAGATATCTAGAACTTCTACAGAAATTTATTAATAAATAAATATAAACCTATATAAGAGTAAAGGATTTTTTTTTTTAAAAAAAAAAGAAGCACAAAATATTTTATTGCAAAAGTAAAAATTTTAAACAAATTTTATTATATTTTAAAAAAAATTCGAGATGAAGTATAAGTTAGATAGTTAGGAAGTATTTAAAAGTAAGAAAATATTTTCACCTGACATAAACTTTTTTTGTATAGATCTTCTCCTCGGTGGTGGAAGTCCAGCATGATAAGCTTCAGCTGTCCAGGCAAAACATCTTTTTTCTGAGAAAGGTAAGCAATAAATATGCACATATAAAAAAAGCATACAATTGAAACCTCAAAATAAAAAATCAGAGAGAAAAAAAGTGTTTAATGAAACTTTTAATAGTTATGTACTAGTAAAATATTGAAATAATTAAACAATACATCAGGTGTAAATGTAAAAAAACAAAAGTAATGGGTTAAAAATATCGTCAATAAAAGGACAATAAAAATTCAATAATTTTATATACAGTTAAAAAGTAAAAAAAAAAAAAAATCTAAATAATTTTTTTTTATTGCAAAAACTAAAGAATTACATTATTGAAACAATGAAATTCATTTAATAAATGTGAAGATTCCAAGAATATAGTCTATCTTTTTTACTTACTAGATTTGGTTTTCTTTATTTTTTGTTCATCTTCTGACTGTATTTCATCTTGCATACAAGTACGTATAAGAGCAGCTAATCGTTCTGTTTCGTTGCGCCGAATGCAATAAATTATGATAGAAGAGCATTTGCGAAAACGATCTCCATTTAAGAGTTGAATTAATGCCTGATTAATAAATATAATAGAAATTATTTTAAGTTTTATATAAATATATAATGCAGAGTTGAAGAAAAGGTCATGCAAATAAAACATTAAATTCAACATTCAGCACATACTTAGCTTTTAAAACGTATATTTTACACATTTTAAATATACAGTATATATTACATGCCTAATAAAACTGCTTATCATTTTCACAATTTTATCAATTAAAAAAAGTACCACAAAGAAAAATGAGCTTTTTAGTCCAAAGATAGATTAGATGGAAAGACTGGTTTTTCATGGAAGAGTCTGAATATGGTATTATATCTGATAATTTCTTTAATAAAAATTAATCATTTAAAAGATGTTTTTAAATGTATTGAAATTTAAAAAGTAATCAAAATCTGTGTTTTACTAAATGAACTAAAATATTTCTTCTTGAAATTATAGTTTAGTCTTACATACTTTAATTTTGAAATATAATCTGATAATAATCATAACTTTAATTATAAATACCATGCTCGTTCTATTGAGTGTAAAAACATTGTCTATGCCATAATATATATATTTTAAAGGAAATCAACTTCAAACATAAAAGAAAATATTAATAGTAATGAATTTTAACTAGAAGTCATTATAATACTACAATTTATTGAAGAACCTAAAAAACTTTAATTTCAAGATATATATATTCTCTGATATTTTGCTTTGAGAGAATTTGTTAGAAATATCACTCATATTTATATAAATTAATATTTTGACAATACTTTTTGAAAAATAATTATGATATCCTTGAGAAACAGAACAATTTAATGTAAATGGAATAAGTGAACAAATTGAAGATAATACTCTGATAGAAGGATTATAGAAACAAAATGTAATAAAAAAATTAGAAAAGTTAATGAAAAAAAAATTCAATATTAGATAAAATATTATTTCATAACAGAATAATAATTAGAAGCAAGTCAACAAAACTAAATTCTGTTTCTTCAGTATAGAAAAATGATATTGTAAGAAATATTTCGGTTATTAGATAAGGATTTTAGATCATGCAATAGAAAAATACATACTTTAATCTTCGTTCAACATAACTGTGCATTTATACATTAAATTTGAGATAAATTAATTTTCGATAAATTTTATGAGCAATGCATCTTGAACATTACTTACACGATCTTTGTCCTTGTCTCTGGAAACAGATAAAAGTAAATTTTGAGGTATATTGGTACATCCAATTACAGATTCATCAACATTCTTTAAATCCAAGTTTGAAATAATATCTTTTATAGTAGATTGGGTTGCAGTAGCAGTCAAACCCAAAATACACTTGACCCGTAATTGTTTAGTAAGAACCTATTAAATTTATATACATTTTACAAAACTAATGTTCAAAAAACATATATTTTTAAATATAAAATCTCATAAAATAATTATTGACCAGAGTAGGAAAATAATACACTTATACAAGCACAAAAGCATTATGTATGCATGCCTTGTCTATTAATGAACTTAGCAATAATTTTCTTAAAAAGTTGAATATTTTGAATGTCAGCAATACATATACTATTAGAAAGAAAAAAGTAGATATAAGATACGTTTTAATTAATTTAATTACATATAATTTTTAATCTATGAATTATATGAGCAAGTGTGTGTGAAATAATTTTGTTACATCTCTCATATTTTCAATAGGCATGATTCATATTCAAATTTATTACAAAATTTCATAGATTGTATCCAATTAATTAAGTGCAGTACTAACATAAATAATTTGATGAAATAAAAATAAAAAATACTTAATTTTAGTTTCATTTCATTCCATAAAATAAATTCATTTATTGAAATATTTAACATAAAATAAAAGTTTGGGTCCGTAGTGATGAAGAACAATTTAAAAAAATTCTAAAATATTACACATAAGAGAGAGGGGAAAAAATTACCAGCTTCAAAAATAGAGCATGTAAAAACAAATTCCTATACATAAAAATAGCTTGCTTTTCAAAAACATTTCTTTTTCAATATTCCTTTACACATATTTATAAGTATTAAAAAATACTCAAATGCATTTACTGCTAATAGTTTAAAATTTCCTTAAAAAAGCTGATGCAGAATGGGGGAGAAGGGAAAAAGTTTTTGAAGTACCTTGTATAATTGTAAGTAGGATGGTCTAAAATTATGAGACCATTGTGAAATACAATGGACTTCATCTATGCAAACAAATGATATAGGTGGCATATCAGAGTTCAAAATTAGATCAAAGAAAGTATAACGGCTAATTATAGCTTCAGGAGATACAAGCAATATTTGAGCCACTCCATTAGTGATATCTTTCATAGCATTGTTTTTCTGAATATCTGTCATTCCACTGTGAAGACACACAGCATGAATGCAGGATGGCAAACCAGTGACCTAAAAGGCAGAAAATACAACAATTATTTTGTTATACTAAATTATTATTTTACTAATATAAAAATAATGATTAATGTTATTAACTTCGGTCAGTTTATTTTTAACATAACATATTGTACATTTCTTCCCCTCCCTCTACAAAATTCAAAATAATTGATGTAATATGATACTATTTGTAGATGGTAAAACTGTAATTTTTAATTAAAAAAAAAAAGACATTACATAAATATATAGAAAAAACTTGAATAAATCAAAAAGGAGAAAAAAATTCAGAAAGATATTTTTTAAAAACACTTAAATTATATATATATATATTCAAAACTAGATTTAAATAAAATTTAAAATATTTGGAAGTAAAGTTAAATTTATTATATTATATATTTTTATCCATATATATGTATTTATGTGCATATGGGTGTATTTATACGTATACAAACATACTTGAATTAAATATGCTTATAATCCATAATAAATTTAATCGACATTTTCTTTTTAAATCCCGAAAAAACTGATGTATTTCTTTAATTATAATTTAACACACATAAATAAAACTGAGAGAATGTAAAATGAGATTTTACAATATTTATATCCATTATAGAACAATGATAGTAGTAGTATGATTTTCTGAAACAAGTTCTTTTTCTTTTTGGTGTTACAGAATAAGTATGGAAAAATAATAATCCAACACATATTATTTCAACAATCTTTAAAAATTTTTAGAATATGATATTGATAGTCAACAGCTTATGAAAATTATTCTTATAATTTCTAGCTTAAAAAATTGGTTACTACTTGCATAATCATGCAATTTGCTGTTCAAGTTGTTTAATAATACTCAGTTTACGCTGAATTGAAATTTACTGTAACTTTACTTCTTAAGTTTTGAATTTTATAGGTTCATCCATTTAAATAAAAGAATTGTTTCAGTTCTTAAAGAGATTTATTAGATTGGCAATTTTACACAAACTTTACAGCTAACATTAGTTGTAAAAAAATAATTACAAAATTGTTCAAATTTTAATTTGAGTTAGTGAGTTTTAAATCATACTATTTTGAAAAATATTTTTCAAATAGTTTGTTACAATTTATCCATAAAAATATATAAATCATAATTATAAGTCACAAAATCTGGAAAACACTGAAAATTTGACTTTTAAAATTTTGAATGTTTTATTTTGAAATGATTACTATGTATCAAATATGGTGTACAAATTCAAAAACTTAACAGCCAGTTAAATACCTGGTCTTCCATGAGAGAAACTAAAGGTGAAACAACAATTGCTAATGACTTGCTATGCTTTGCATACATATATGCTGGCAACTGGTAACACAAAGATTTCCCAGATCCTGTAGGCAAAACTACCAAGGTTGACAAACCTATGGCATTTTAAAAATCAAATGATTAATTAAAAATAATTTAAAAGTAGACATTCAAGGAAACAACTTAACACACATATCCCTCAAAGAAAAATTTTATCAAATAATCACATTTCCACTGATTACAATTACTATCAATACTAGTATGTAAATTTAATAACATTTAAGTATCTTAGAATTAAAATTGATTTATTTATAAATAAAATTCTAACTAAAATAAAAATGTATTATTACCACAAAGAATTCTCATGATTGCAGATTCTTGTCCATCCCTAAACTTTTTATATCCCATTTCTTTCAAAGCATCATACACAGCATCTGGAGTTGCTTGAAAAAAAAAATAAAACAAGTTCTTCATTTTAACCAACTGTAATTTTAAAGTAAAGTATAATCTATTTAAACACTTATAATTTTGAATTTTGAAATTGTTAAATACTCCATAATTTTTCTTATAATTTGTAAAGTGAAATATATTTCTAACATATTAATTTTTGTAAACATTGGCTGTGGCTTTCGAATTTATATTTTGTTTGAAAGAAATAATCTATTTGGGAATTGTAAAAAATTTAAGGAACAATTGGGTAAAATCCTAGGAGAGCCCACACCTTTGGCGACAAAACGAAAAAAGTGCCAATCCAGAACGAGATGGCGGCAAGTGAATACAGAGAGATAAGGTGGATGCGTAATGAAAATATTTGTAAACAATACAGAAATTAAGCACTTAAGATTTAAAAAAATATAAAAACAGCACTTGCTTTTTTACTGCTAATCTTTTCCGAGTGGAGGGTACAGCGTAACGACAGATTTTAAAAAAGTCTTGAAGGTCTCATCGCTAAGTGAATGATCGTGTGAGCGCCGCCAATTTTATTCTGCGAGGTAATGGTCGAACATACCTTCGGCGTAATTGGTGCAATTTTGAAGAAAGCGTTTTATTGTCGACCATGTTACAGCATGCCGATCTCGTTACATTTAGGACATTCATAACTCTAAGCAATAAATCCTTCCTTCATGCACTATTCAATCAGTTCTTTCTAAACTTTTGCATTTAACAAAGTAAAAAATTCTAAGCAACCACGCAACCATTCCAGCCCGGTTCCCCAAAACAAAATGAAATTCGAAATGCCCACCGACAAAATACAAAATTTCCAGAAATAGGTTTACCATATCTAGTGTATCAAAGTAGGGTTACCAAGATGGCACAATTATCGCCAACCCAAAATAATTCGCGCCAAGGGTGTGGGCTCTCCTAGGACTGAACCGAACAATTGGTTTATATTATTTATATATTACAGATAATAATACAACATTAATTACATTTAAAACTAATAAAATAAAATAAACACTAGTAAATCAAACTTTGCAAATTACAAAAAATTTCTCAAAGAAGTTTCATAAGACTATAAATGCCAAAACAGTATTCTGAATTCGAATAATTTTTATCCATAAAAGGAAAAATAGTAGGAAGAAATTAGGTGAAAGAAATACATGTGAAATACGGTTTAATGCAAAAAGGTTTAAGACGAAATATCGGTTAACATGAAATAATACAATGGTCTCGACAAACTACTATGTACTTTATTTTCTCTTAACACAAAACAAAAATTGTTTAACATGAAAGATTTCCCTTCTGACAATGAACCAAATACAGAAAACACCAGCCACACAGATAAGATTTAAGAGGGTCGTGAAATAAAAGAGAGGTGGTTGCACATGTTTCATAGACAGGAGGGTAACTTGGCTATAACATACCGTAAAATCCGGCGTATAATGCGCACTTTTAACGCAAAAAATAAGATCGAAATTTACGGGTGCACGTTATACGCCGGGTATAAAAATGGCAGTTTCAAAAATAAAATAAAAAATGCATAAAGAAATTAGACTTCTACAAAGATAAAAATACTGTTTATTTAAAAGAAATGTCATACCTTATTAAAGGGTTGTTTTTCTAGAAGTATACTATTTTTTCAAATCCTGGGATAATAACTTGAATAAATAGCCTTAAAACATAATAGCATTGCTAACGTACATTGTAAGTTCCTTTGTAAAAAGCGGGTGCATGTTATACGATGAATATACCTTAAAATTAAAAAATGTAGCTTGAAAGTATAGGTGCGCATTATACGCCAGATTTTACAGTACCTTTGGAATAGCCAGCAATACGAGCCAACTTTGTTTATCTAAGCTACTTTTATCCTCTACTTTTCAAATACCACACAAAAACATCTCATCTCTCATCAGTTGTCTTTGGAATTTGGTGACGAGTACATGGCAGTATGAGTAAAAATCGGTGAATTTTTTAACAACGTTCTGTTTTTGTTTTATTGATTTTTATTAAATACTTGCATTTGGACACCTCTATGTAAATAAAATATACTATAATATACTTAATTTTGTAGAAAATGTTTCTTTTTTTTTTTGCAGTATACTTTAACACGAAAAAATATTTTAGTCCCTTCAGTTTCATGTTGAACGATTTTCACAGCATTCATCAAAGAGGTTAGAAATTTCTATAAATTCCCTACAA
Organism: Trichonephila inaurata madagascariensis; assembly: GCA_019973955.1. Lineage (NCBI taxonomy): Eukaryota > Metazoa > Arthropoda > Arachnida > Araneae > Nephilidae > Trichonephila > Trichonephila inaurata. Next base: position 118,815 of record BMAV01019751.1, on the reverse strand, counting down.
AAATAATTTACAGTTTATTTCTGAATCTAAGCCAATCAGTGTAGCAGCCTTGAGTTTTCAAAATAACCTTCAAAAAATTTATCCAAAATCTGAAACCTGTATGTAAGCCAAATTAAAGAAAAACAGTTCCATGTAGTTCCACAGTTTCAGATATGTCACCATGAAAGCAAAAATATTGCTAGAGGGGAAAAGGGGTGGGGTATTTTCCTATCAAAATAACTGTAAAATAAAGCACTAATGCCTATAGTTTTATTTCTGATAACTATCTGAAGAGCTGATACATTTTTTTCATTCACTTTTTATCTTGTACAGTATCTGTACATGTCCTACTTTTTGTGACATTTGTTTTGTTTGAAAACTCATACATTGCATATAAATGTCTACCTATGTTTCCTACCCTGGAGGCAGAACTCAGTGCATGATGATCATATACATTTTAAACATCCCAATAAGTAAAAGTGAATTTTATGAACTATTCGAAAACTCTGATTCTGATACTTTCTTATGAAAAATATTGAAAAATCTGTTTTCTAAAACACGTTTTTTCAAGATTAGCGGGTCGATATATAAGCTGATCCCCCTGTTTTCACTTAATATATTTTTAGTTATAAAGTAAATCAATAGAGTTTCTAGTAATTTAAGTGGTTGCCGTTTTATTATTAGTTTATATATTAATGTAATAAAACAGATAAAATACAAAAAATCTAATATATAATTAGTTATTAAAAAATTACAAAGACACAAAGCAATCACATTTGAAATTTTAGGATTTTCGAATTAGTAAAGCAATAAATAGGAATATGAAATTCATTGAAGCTTAAATTGTAAAATGCAAGGAATTATTTTAATTAAAGCTAAATAATTTAAATGTTAAAAAAAAGAAACGAGTCTTACAGTAGTTGCATATGATGTGTAACATTTGACATGTTATCGTGGTAAATATGCATTAACTTTTTCCTGAAAAAAATATGAATCGGGTATGATTGGAAATAATTTTCTATCGAATAATTATATCTTTAATGAAAATTGTATTTAATTAACGAAGGAGTAATGCAATATTTTATCAAAAATAATTATTCTTGTTCAATTTGGGGAAGAGCGGAGACAATAGACTTATGATAGCTAAAATATAACACATATACTTGTGATTTCAAAGTATTTCATTGTTGGGTGGATGACCTGAGTACCCAGCTCTTTCGAGCTACAACCTCATATCAGTAGGTATTTGAGTGACTGTACATGATTGACTTTTGCCCTTTGTTAAGTTTAAATGCTTTAAAAATACTGGGGATTTTGGGAAAATAAAAATTTAAAATATTAAAATTGAGAAAAGAAGCTTCAAAGTCAGCACAAAGCATCGAAAATAAAGTTAAAATTTCGATCTTGGGTGGGCGGGGCTAAACCGACCAATGGGAATACAGCTAGGATCATGAAAAAGTAGTTGAAAATAAAACAGAAAACAGCTTTTTTAAAAGCTATTAAAAATATACTATCAAGAATAAAAATAGTAGAGGAACATTTAAATAAAAAGAGATCAGCCGGAATAATTTTTGGAGGAAAATTAAAGAGTTAAAAGTAAAAATTGAAGAATCTGGGGATCGAACTCGATGCAAAGCATTGGGAGTGAATGACTCTGACCACTAGACCACGGGGGATTCGTGGAAAGAGGTGAAATAAGCATTTAAGATGGAGGAGGCGAGATTTGAGAGGAGAAAAAAAATTACATGAAGAGGGGGTCTGAGAGAATATTTCTAGGTCTTTTGAAATTTGGATCAGGGATATATTATTCAATATCCAAAGTCGAGAGATTACTAGAATTATCAATATTTTGAAAGAAGTTTGTTGCAATCTTTTTAATGAACTGTCTAATTGACAGCATTTTACTTGTAGTCCTGAGGTCAATTTCAAAGTATTTAAAAACCGTTGAAAAACAGTGTCAATAACAGTACCACTGTTAGCAGTCGAAACATTCTAATTTGTGTTCATTTTGAGTTTGAGTTCATCATTCATAAAAGCTATGAGCGGCTCAGCTTTTGGCAAACTGAAGTTAAAGTTAAAATCACCATTCAAAATCAGGGGAAGTGAGTGATAATTTTTTTAAAAGAGCAGAACCACCTTCGTTATATGGTAAAAGTACAAAATGCAGGAAATCTTAAATTTTTTTAAACCGTTTGATTCGAAGAAATGTATATGACCACCGAAATCACTGTTTGTCCATTTTCAAATAAGCATTCTGCCGCACTTATGTCCCCCCAATATCATGACTAACGGATTTAGAGTCAAGCGTTTGATAGCTACTAGAGTCGGACCCCCATGTGAGGGTAGCAAAACAACACAGCCTTGCACTCTCATTGGTCAAATCAAGAAGCACACGCTTACGTCACATCCTGTCACACAAATCTGTCCCTTTTCACGAAATCACTCCCAACAAATATCCAGCAACCGAGAGGAAAGATGTTACACATCAATAACATTAAAAGTGACAAACTAAAACATAAAATTATTTTGATTTATGACAAAGAAATTTAAACATATATTAGAAAATAATCTTGTCCATTACTTACAAATTGGTTTCCCATTGTTGGTAGTTTCAAATAAAGGTTTTACAGCAATTTTAGCTGTATCAATTTCATCAAAAGTGAGAAATTCATGAGAACCATCAGTTATATTGATATCTGAAAGTTCATGAGTTTCTTCTTTTCCAACTGAGTTTTTACTATTACTTTCTGATGAAAGTTTGTTGTCTAAAGCTGATAAAAAAAGAAGATAAAATAACATTGTGTAAAAATATGATTGCTTATTAAGAAGAACATAATTAATAAACTTGTAAAAAAACCTTTGAGTACATTTGAAAAGAAGAAACCATTCAAAGGACTAAAATAAAAACAATTTACAATAAACAGAGTTACTAATTGTATAATATACATAATACAATTAATATCTTATATTTAACAGCAAAAATATGAAATCATAAATCAAATATATATTATTGGGCATAGAGTAATTGAATTAATTATAAATTTAAACAAAACTAATAAAAAAGACCAATAAAATGACCTAACAATAAAACGCATATATTATGTATATATATTTACATAAAGAAAGAGAGAAAAACAGACACAAAGTATAAAATAAATTCTATAGTTGAATTACCTCTTTGAACTAAAAAAATTAACCACCTTTTAAAATTATTCAAATAGATTTAAATTATAAAATGGAAGGAAAGTATGTACATTTACTTTTTGACTCATTTTTAGTTAATAAATTTTTATTTGCTTCCTGAGCCAATTTTGCAGCCTCTTCAAGGGTGGGTAGAGGAATATCATCAACATTTTCTTCTTCAAATAATTCAGTCTCTGCATAAATTTAAAATAATTTTTTTAAAGAAATAGAGGGAGAACCATTTAAAATTTTATTCCATAAATATTGAGTTTCTAAGAATTATGAGTACTTACATATTAACCCCATACCCCAATGATTTATCACCAGATATTCATTGCAAAAGATTTTACAAGTTGTGGCAATCTATTTGATACTATTGTACAGTTGACAAAGATTTGAAATTTATCAATGGTTGTCATGGGGTTAATATTTAAATACCAGTTTGTGATTAGTTATGCATTGTCATAGTAAGTTACCTTTTGAGATTGTAGATACATTACACTGTCTAGCCCAGTGTCCAAGCTGACCACACTTAAAACAACCTGTTATAATTGGTATATTGCCATTATTACCAGCTGTTTTCTTTAATTGCTTCCACTTGTTCCATTTTAACTTTTTTATATTTACAGGTCGATGTCCACGAGAAAATTTCTTCTTCTTTATATTCAATGACACATAGTTCTCATTCAAGGTCCCAGCAGCTATTTTTCTGAGGAGTAAAATGTTAAATGCAAATTTACATGATAACATACAAAAGTTGAACATACAAAGAGTTGATCTATTTTGTAATGATTTTTTTTAAATTGCTTCCCTAACATTTTCAGCAATTTTTGCTAAGAAATAATTGAAAAATAACAAAATTAGCAATAAGAAAGCTGTTATAAAATTTTAATGAGCATAAAATACTTATTACAAGAAAAATACATAACCCATTATAACAGAATAAAAAAATTACACACTATTTAAATTGCTTTAGAATGAAAAAAATGCCTGACTAAATTACCTCTTTAGATGATTAGCTTTATGAGATGTATTAGAAATAGTTACAGATGAAAGTTTTCTTTTTTTCCCTTGTCTTTTATGTTCCTCAGAAGAGTCATTTGTCTCTGAATTTGGAAGTTCGAAATCTGATTTAGTCTGATACGAACTTTTGTTATTCATATGGGCATTATGTATTTTATTTCCAGATGAATTTTTATTTGGTGAATTATCAATGTTATTATTCATGTTAAGAATGACCGACTCATCTGGTATAATATCCGGTATTTCTTCTAAGTTTTTAGTATTAGTTTGGAATGGCACTATGGTCTTTGTAAAGCCTTCTGAAGCAATTAAAGGAGAATGATGCATTTTAGATTCAACACTATATTCCTTTTGAGAACTTGATGAGTCTGATATTTCATCTGAAGATTTACATGGGGGAAGTTCCAAATTCTTTAAAATATTTTCATTACATCTTTTTAACCAATTTTCATCAATGTCTTGTTTAAAGTGTAATGTCTTTGGTGAATCAGCAAAATTAATAGAAGAATACAATATATTTGCGTTACTGGATCTCTTATTAACATATTGAGATTCAATGACTCTTACAGGGGTTTTTATGTCAAATTTTATAGCAGTATCAACATTATTGACTTCTTCAATAACACCATTAATGGGAACGTCATGAACATTTTGTAAATTATCTTGATCTTTCAAAGAATCAGTCGACAAATGCAGATCATTGTTTTCACTAATTAACTCTTCATTGATGCCCACTGGATTTGCAAAATCCTTTCCATTAATTTCTAAGCTTTCGTTCAGTTTAGAGAAATCAACGGTATTAGTTAAGCTTTTCTTTTTTTTATGCTTTGCAGTTTCTTTGTATTTCTGTATCGGAGAATCACTCTGAAATAATAAAAAAAAGAAAAAAGATTTATGATAAAAAAAATTAATACCTAAAATACAAGTAATAAAATTTAAGCAAACATTCAAAATATCCCAATTTGAAGAGCTGAAAATAAATAGTAAGTTAAATATACAAAGATAGCAAAAAAAAAAATGAATAAGAAATAATAATAAGAAAATAATATAAAGTATAAACATAATTTTACAATACATTATAAAAGAATGATTCAGAGAAAATTACGCATTTAATTGCCTAAAAATACAACTATACATTGTAAGATTATGCATGGTAAAGAACTGAAATATATCAATCCAATGTACATTTCATCAATGGTTAATTGTACAACAATAATTGAGAGATTCATTTTATGTAATTGATATTGTTACAAGTAGTTAAAAAAATTGCATCAAACACACTCATAGTCAAACACTTTAACAAATTTCTGTGTTTGTAAAAATGTTATTCCAAGTCATTATATAATTTTCAAATGTTTTGAAAGAACTCAATAACAAAAAACAACAACAAAAAAAAACATTAATCTACAATTGCATACATCAAAGTTTAAGGTGAGGGAGAAGAATTTTATAGAACAAGTTACTTAAAAAAATACAGCTTATTAACCATTATAATAAAAGAAATTTTTTATTACTTTAAGGCTAGTGATTTACAAATTAGAGAAGCAATAAAAGTTAGACTTACATAAGATGCAATATTTGACTTCTGTTTTATCTTATTACAAAATACTTGGATACTTGAATTTCGACTTTCATTCTTGGTTTTTTGGTGACATTTATTAAATTTATCACTCCAGACACTGTTCTAAAAGGTGGAGAAATATCTAGCATGTTTGAAACAATGAAATAAATAATTTCTAATATATAAAAACACAAATTATACATATATCAGAAGATAAAAATATTTATAAAATGCAAGACATCCTAAAAACAGAATTTTTATATATTCTCTGTAACTTAATACAATTACAACAGGTAAGAAAAAGAAAACATGTTTAAGTGTATCCGAATAAAAACAAATTCAAACACATAAAAAAAAATCCGAGTTATCCAAAGATTTTGAATAATAAACATACACTAGATAATAATCCCAATCTATCATATTAAAAATTAGTAGTCTAGTTTGAAATTATTAATGTGCTTTTATTAATGTGTGAGAGTACTAGTTTAATGTTTTCAACAGAAAGATTAAGACCAACAATCTTTATCAGCAACCTTGGATAAAACTACACAATGTTTATGTTTCATTATATAAATTATTTCATAATTTTCAAAAACCTTTTGAATACTAATCCTGATATAATAGAACAATAATTTTATGCTTTTTTAATTGGCATTTCAGTAAAACATCCTAAAAATAGTTGATTGCCATGAAATTAATATTGCCATAATTTTTATGACTATCATTAAATATGCACATATAAATGAATACATATTGAAACACAGGAATTGATTTTAAAAGAAAACACTGACATTTTATAGTACTAGATTTTATAATAAAGTAAACTTAAAAAAAAAAATCGTGACGTATTTTTCAAATGTAAAACAAAATTGTACTTCTTGCAAAAAATCATTGAAATACCTAAATATTTTCAGCAACTGACTTTTAAAATAGTCAAAGTGGATCATAAAGTATGATTAAACTGTGTTCAGATGTAAGTAATTTCAGGTTAATGCTTTACATTGCAAAACATTGAGTAATAACTTTGAGAAATAACCTTTCGGTATGTGTGCATTATATACTATAGCTAAAAAGAAAAAAAAAAAAAAAAAAAAAAGAAAAAAACAAAAATGCTCTAAATTTTGAAAGTATTATTCATTTTTCCACATACCTTCTCAGATTCAATTTTGCTTTTTAGTTTCCAATAATTTCGATATGCTTCTGGAATAAATATACATTTCATATGATTGGAAAGCCAGATAATTATTAAAAACAATGTAACATTTTAAACTAAAAATTATTCATCAAACCTTTGATTTTGGCTGGAGCTTGTTCAATATCTTCCTATGAGAAAAATAAAATAAAATATCTGTGACAAAAAAATTAAACATTTTTGAAACTTAAAAGCAAAATTTGACAGTCAGTTCCTTACTTTCGAAGGTTTCTTAGAATTTAACCGCAGAAATTCTAATTCCCAAGTCTTGACTTGTACTTTTAAAATTTTTAGCTCATTTTCATCGATACCCGACATGATATGCAGTAAACTTACATCCCAAAAAACATTTAAATAAAATTTTCAGGTTTACTGAAGTGTCATTACCTAACAGAGCAATCTCAGAAACACATGTTAGTACAAGGTAAACAACCATTAGTTCTTTTTTAATATTTCGCGGGTGTATTGTAAACAGTTACAGCTAAGTTATTTTATGCATTCCATTTTCTATCAATTTTTTCTCCTTGCACAATTGTTTTTCCAAATATTTTAATTTAAAACTATGCTATACGTTATTCTTTGACTTCAAAGCTGCATTGTATAATTTTAAAATTTAAGTTCTGTTAAAAATAGTATCCGTAACACTAATAAATATTTAACGGTTCTGTCACTTCATGTCTGTTTATTTACATTTACGGTGCAGTCACACGTATTCGGCCGCATGTATTGTGGTAGGTTAGATATCAGTCCGTTTGTTATATGATATCATTAGATCAGAATTTTTTCCCTTTTTTTGAAATACAATTAAATTAAACTAATATTGTAAATTTAATTAATTTTATAGAGTGACAAACGAGGTATAATAGAGTAACAAACGTTTATTTTATATAGAGAAATGACTGAAAAATTTAGTTTCGCTATTGACAGAGGCGGGACATTTACAGATGTATTTGCATTGTGTCCCGGTGGTAAAATTAAGGTAATGAAACTTTTGTCTGATGATCCGACAAATTATAAAGATGCTCCCCGGGAAGGAATTCGACGTATTCTTTCAGAGGTAAATAATTTTACAATTTTTTAAAAAATTGTATTTCAAATTTCATTTGTGGATGATTTTGAAAAAATAACCTACTTTTTAAAGTTCTTTTTAATTTAAAATTTTTAGATGCTTAAGAATTTTTTTTAGGAATATTATCAAAAGCAGAAAAAATTGAATCACTGTGATAAATACTCATAGAAATACTTAATAAAAAAAACCATATATTTTAAAACTTTTTTGGAATACTTTTTATAAAATCATTTCTGTTAGTTGCATGTAAAAAAACATGTAAAAAGAATTGGGTTCTTTTTTCAGAGAAATAAATTGCTTGTGAGTTAGCATAAACTGTCCATAAATGTGAAAAGATATTTAAGTATTGAAAGTACTATTAATAATATTGCTACATTATTTTTAAAAATGCTCGTTTTCCAAAATTAAGATGATACCATCTGCTTTTAATACATGCTCTATTTTCCGTATTAGAATGCAAAATTTTATGTACACAATCAGATATGTAATTTGTATGAAATTAGTATTTTTTAATTTATTTTTAATTAAATTTTTTTATTTTGTTCTAAATAGCAACAGAAAAATTCATTCTAATTTTATTTCTTAGATATTACATGCACTTTATTTAGTATGTAAAGATTGTTTTGTTTTCATTAATTTTTTTTTATCATAGGACATATATTTTTTTCAAATGTTTTTGTGTAAGTTATATGCATTAATAGTGAAGACAGATTAAGTACTGTTCACTAATCAAAAATATTTGAATTTTCAGGTCACTGGTAAAAATTATTCTTCTGATGACATTATTGATACAGATAGCTTAGATTGGATTCGTATGGGAACAACAGTTGCAACAAATGCTCTTTTAGAAAGGAAAGGAGAAAGAATAGCCTTGGTCATAAGTGCTGGCTTTAGGGATGTTTTACATATTGGCAATCAATCTAGACCAAAAATATTTAGTTTGGTATGAAAATTTATATATTAAAAATAAACATGTAAAAAGTATTAATGCATTGTATAATAATTGATATTTCCTTAAAAATTTGTTTTTCAAGATCGTTTTAGAAGACATTTTTTTAACAAAATCAAAACATTTTTTTTATGATAATAAATGTTTATTATTAATTGATTTCAATCATCAATATGATTTTTTTAAATATAGTGTTTAAATGGTTTTGAAAAATTTTGTGTTTTTTAAGAATATAATTTATATCAAATAAATAAACATCCAAATTTACTGTTCAAATTTATTTAATAGATATATACATTTTTAATGGTTATCAAGATATTTTTCATTACTTTGGAAATGTATTCATTAAAAAAAATATCAATTTAAAAAATACTGTTGGAAAAAAGTGTAGAATTTTGTTTTTTTTTGTTTTGTTTGTAGGAAATAGATTGTCCAGAAAATTTATATGAAGAGGTAATAGAAGTTGAAGAAAGGATTGTTTTGCACCAAGATAAATGTGAAATAAAAAGATCAACTCCTGTCTTAATAGGAACTACTGGTGAAAATGTAAATATGTTAAGGTTTTATATAAGAATGTATTTTTTTGAATTATTCATAACAAAATAATTTGTTTTTTTAAATATATACTTTTATAAGGCTTTTTTAAAATGTTTTTTGAACACAAATTCATTTATCCTTTATTAATATTATACACATTAAATTATTAAGATCTTTGCATTTTACATTTTTAAAAAGAGTAAAAAAAAAACCCAGCCATACTTATATCTATAAAAATATCAGCTCCATCGTAAAAAAAAGAGAAAAATAAAATTTTGGCTATCTTTTTTTTTTTTTTTAAAAGTAGCAAGTTAAAGTAAAAAACATACTGCTTGAGAATAGATATAATTATTTGTTTTTGAAACTCCCCCCTTTTCTCTTTTTCTCTGATGAATATCTGTATAGATTATTGAAAATATCTAAGATTGAGATGTGTGTTTTGATTTTTTTTAACTATATTTATTTATATATATAAGCCACTTAAAGCAAAAAATATAAGTATATGCATATATGCTTGCTTGCTTATAACACTGTCAACACACTATTTACTTCTTGTACATTATTGTGTTTTACATCTTCATAAAGTCGCCCATCCGGTATAGTGGTTAGCGATGCTGACTATTGTGCCGTAGGGACTGGGTTCGAATCCCAGAGAAGACATGGATGTTTGTAAGTGTATAGTGCCTTAGCGGCATGGGGGTACTCTAAATAGCCGTCGAGCTGCAAGTCCTCTCGTGAGGTTGGTGGAAGGGGAAGAGAGGTGGGAGATCTCTGACCACCCCCAGAGTATTCTCCCTCTAAATTGGGGTGGAACCGAGCCAAATCGTACTGTCACCTGTATGTTGCTCAAAGCTACGGCTAATGACAGGCGTCACTTAGCCCTTTACCATGATGAATTTCGTGGGCCTCGATCTGGCCTTTGCCCATCAGGTGGCATTAGTAACAACAACAACCCATCTTCATAAAGAATATATTTTCTTTTCATAACTACATTATAAATATAAATATTTTAGAAAAATTCTTTAAAAATAATTTAAATGTATGCTACAGATAAAAGTTTGGACTCCATTAAATGAAGAAAAGTTAAGAAAGGATTTAAAAGCTGTGTACTCCAAAGGCATTAACAGTTTAGCTGTAGTTCTAATGCACTCATATTTGTAAGTATAATTTATTTTGCGAAAAATTACTTTATATTTCATTTCTTATATAGATTTATTTATATGTGCATTTTGTTTCTATGATAGATTTCCAGACCATGAATTATATATTAAAAAAATTGCCAATGAGGTTGGATTCGAGCATATTTCATTATCCTCTGAAATTATGCCTATGGTGCGAATAGTTCCTAGAGGACATACAGGTATTTGTTTTAGAGAGTATCGATTTTAATTTTTCGATGTTCTTTCTGATTATTCATTTAAATGATCAAATATGCTTATTCATCATAATATATGTAACAACTGAATGCTTTGATATGTTGTTGTTTTTAAATATGTTAGTGAGGTCAGGAATCTTTTTTTTACTTTTCCTAGAAAAACCTTTTACTGTGCTTGTGTGAAAAACCTGTACTGCCTAAAATGTTTAGTTTCTTTTAATAATTATTTTCAAGAAGTTTTTAATGTATTACACAGTATAAAATTTAAAAAGTTGAAAACTCAAAGAAATATGGAGTCCGAAAAAATAAGTCTCCTTTTTAAATGTATTGAATGTAATTTCTGATATAGTTTCTATGTTTTAAATAGGTTTTTTCAAAATGCATTTAGCTTAACTATTTTAATACACCAGTGAGTTGTAATCTCTTCATAAGTCTTAATCTTTAATTTATTCTGCTTTATCTTAAGCTTTTGTAATAATGGCTGAATTAAATTCTTTTTTGCATAGTTTTTATACAAGACAATATAATATAGTTGAAAACAGTAATTTGATTTGAAGAGACTATAATGAAATGTGATCAATGTGTGGAATTAGGTTTAATGTGTTGACTGTTTATTTAAAGTAATTGAAAATAAAAATGGAGCATTCTTAATGATTCATGCAATTTTCATGGTAACAGGACCAAAATGATATCAATTTAATGGTTCAGAGGGAACTAAACAATGATATTAATGGATTAATCAATACAGTTTAATTCTCAAAATTTTTTTTTTTATGTAGCATAATTTTTATAAAATCAGGCAGGGAATAATAGTCTAAATAGCATATATTTTAAATTTCATTTGAATCTAATCTCTAGTTTCCGAGATATTCCAAAAAAATTTATGAGAGTTGTATATACTCTAAATTGTTTTTTGATGATTCATAGCATTTTCACCATGTAACTGCATATGATAAATGGATTGACAATTAAATTTATAAAATAATATATGGATTTTTTTTCTTAAGTAATAACATGGTTTCTTCAAGAGTTTGTGATTGTAATTTTAAAATTGAATATATATTGAATTTTGGGGTTGAATTAAATTTAAATCTGAATTTAGGGGACTTTATGACATGAATCCAAACATAAAAAACTTAACGTGATACCTTTTTTTTGTAACTATTTTACAATTTATATTTTTAATATTTTTCAACTTTTACGTTTTTGGAATTGGAAAAAAATCTATTGTTGGTGCAAAAAACTCTGAAAAATTCTGAGTAAAACATTTGAGGCATTTATTCAATATTAGGGAATCTGTTTTTAAAAGAACTTATAACTTAGAAGCTTTCAAGCAGAAGTTTTTAAAATTTGAAGTGTTGGCCATTTTTTAGATAAGGAATTAGAAATGAAAGGGGGTGAGGGAGAATCAACATCAATAATGAAATATATCTTGTGAAAAAATTCATGTTTATAAAACTAATTAATCCATTAAAATTATAATTACCTTTCCTTTGTACCTTTAACATTTGTATTATTTTGTCCATCTGTGGTGAGAGTTGTGAAAGTTATTGAAGGCGTCTCATTTTTTATTTTTTGACAATTGTATTTGCATTTTTTTTGTATATCATTAGAGTATATAAGAAACCATAATTAACTAAAATTCATGTAGATTATACAAATACCATTCATAATCAATTAGCATTTTCTCTTAGTTTAAATATTTTTTTGTACATAGCTTAAATAATACTTTATTTTCTTTAAATAAATGAAGAAATTTTCTGAGCTATGGTTATACTGGTAAATATAGGTATTTTCATGCAATAATTGATATAATCAGGTAGAAGTCATTTTGATTTTGAACCAAATTGAGTTTTTAATATAAATATGAATAATTGTGTTTAAACTGTTTCATTTATACCTTTTTAATGGTATATATTTTTAATAATATGATAATTGATTTTAATAATTCTTATTATATTGTAATTTCTGTAATAACTTATGCATATGTGTACTATTCAGATTGGTCACTCACATTGAAGAAAAACTATATAAAATAATAGGAAATTCAAAATAGTTTCATTAAAAAAAATCAAAACATGGAAAAAGAGCTTAAATAACTAAAAGTAGTATAAGAATCAAGATTCTTATTATTTACTCTTTAACGCAAAGAAATATCAACTGGGATATTAAAATTCTGAAAATCAAATCATTGGAAGGAAGAAATTAGCTTAATTAGTCATATTTTAGTTGATAATTTTTTAAAATACAGATTACTTAAATATTTGCCGTGTTTTATTTTAAATTCTCATTTACTTATAATTTTTTTATACTTAATTCCAGCCTGTGTTGATGCATATTTAACACCTTGCATAAAAAGATATACCAGTAATTTTGCTTCTGGATTTGCTAATGAGCTTAAGGTAATTTGAGATATTTAATCTTTCTGCAATGAAATTCTTTGTATCCAGTTTTTTTTAAAATTAAAATTTTACTCCATGAAAAATTAAGTTCTTATTTAGAGGTTTTCGAATGCTATCATTGTTAAGAATATAAAATCATAGTTATTTTTTTATTATTTTTTAAGGGTGTAAATGTACTATTCATGCAGTCTGATGGAGGTTTGACACCAATGAACTTGTAAGCCTTTTTCTTTTTACAGTTTTTTATGTTAGCAGTTTGACAAATTTCTTTTCCAGTTTATACATTTTATTTTATTATGAAAATTTATTTTGTAAACATATTATACATTTTGTTTGATGAATTTAATTCACTTTAATTCCAAAAATGCTATTTTTAATGAACTAACACAATATCTATATATAATATAATATGTGTGATTTTTAAATGTTTAATTTACTGTATATTTGCAGACCAAACTGCTAATTTTACATTATTTTTTTATTAACTTTGTTTCAATGATGTCTGAAAAATGATTATCACACTTGAATAGCAAGAATTATTAATTTAAAATAATTCTCTTTTAAATTATTACATTGTTAACATTTGTTCAAAAAGATCCTGATACTCTATTGAAAGATGTACTGTAATTAGAGTACATATGATCACGAACTCTATGAAGAATCTTTGTGTATTCTTTAACGTATATTTCAGTAAGAAAGTGATAAAAATAGTTAGATGAAATTAATGGTAAATAATTCTAGGACTCAAATCAAGGAAATAGATGCATAATGTTTATTCCTTCATAGTTCTATAGTAGTATAATGGTGTGGAATTGTTTGTTATATGAAATGAGGTTGGAATATGAAGAAAGTTCTCTATTAAGTTTGGTTGTTTTTCCTGCAATCTTTATTGTATTTGTTATGCACACAGTACTAATGAATTTGCCTCTTTGGTAAAAAGCAGGATTGAATAAATTCATTTGTAGACTATGATATTAAAAGCTTATCCTCTTAAATATAAATGACAAGAAGACAATACTTTTAGTATAGTTAAGTATTTTAAGAATCCTTTCCTTTCTTAATCAGTGTGTAGATGGTTTTTGAAGATCTCATTTTTTTTGTTGAAATGACTTGATGCAATAGGTAATCTTATTTATTTCCCTCCAATAACAATACATATATTTATTTGTTTTGTTTTATCTTTTGTAAAGTCTTGAATCACCTGCAGGACTCCATTTTTTTTTATTTTGTCTGATGTTACAGGATATGAGATAATTTTAGAGATCTATTTTGTATAGAGGTAAAAGAAATTAGTAGGTATCAAAAGAGGTAACAAAAATTCTTAAGCATGAAGATACAGATGTTACTCTTGTGTATAGTATACCTAGGAGAGAATAAGATAATTATAGTTCTAAACATAGAAATGTTATTGAAAACTATGGAAAGAAGACCCCAGAAACTGTTAGATTTTATAATTAAACTAATTGTTGTATAGACATTTTTAAGCAGGTTGCTTGGAAATATTCTGTGTAGAGGCCATCAAGAAGATAGCCGTTGTGTTCTTTTGACTATATGTTATTCATTTGCAATTAGATTATTTATAAAGAAATTTGATATAAAAGAAATGAATTTAAGTATTTATTCAGCTAATAACAGATGAATAGAGCATCAAAGTTATATAACTGTCAAAACTGAAAAAAAAAAATCAATAAATCAACATTTAGAAAAAAGAACCTTAGAGTGAAGAAAATGTAATGTAAAATTTTGTAAAGGAAGCATGATTTTAAACAATTTCATAATATATATTTGTAGAAAGCACTTAGCTAAGACTCTCTGTATTTGGAAAACATGTTTATCAAAAAATTAATTTGAAAATATTTTGTGAGTTATTGTTTTTGCCAATATATATATATTTATTTGTTAAAATTGTGCGTTGATACATATTTTTTGCATTTGTAAAAAACACACCCATCGAACTTTAAATATAAACTTAAGTGTTCCAATAGTTCATGTCTTCTTATTTCTGAGTGTTTCAATACATTAATAGTAAAACGAATTTCTTTCCCTATATTTATGAAATGTATTATGATATGTTTGTTGAATCTTTTAGGTTTTGTGGCTCTAGAGCTATTTTATCTGGACCTGCTGGTGGTGTTGTTGGATATAGTAAAACAACTTATCAAAAGCATGGACATTTACCTGTCATTGGATTTGATATGGGAGGTCAGTTTTTTTTTGTGACAAATAGAGTCTAGTACTTTAATTTGTTGATTTTTTTTTACCATGAAAGTAATAGTCGTTAATTTTGAATTAATTAGTTATATTAATTTTTTGAAGGTTATAAAAATTTGAAATTGAATTTTCTGTTTTATATTTGATTATAAGAAAAACAATAACATATTAACCTAACAAAAAATGTTTTAATACACTAATATAAATGTTTTTACTTTGTATTTATGATCTTGTATTTGAAGTTTTTAAAATTTGTTTCATATTTTGTACAGGAACTTCTACTGATGTAAGTAGATATGATGGCA
Source organism: Trichonephila inaurata madagascariensis (assembly GCA_019973955.1). NCBI lineage: Eukaryota > Metazoa > Arthropoda > Arachnida > Araneae > Nephilidae > Trichonephila > Trichonephila inaurata. The sequence continues at coordinate 103,029 of BMAV01019751.1, read as the reverse complement.
ACTATGATCATGTGTATGATACTACAATTGCTGGTGTTAGTGTGCAAGCACCTCAAGTAATTATTATTATTTTTGATTTTGCTTCATGCAATTAATGAAAGTTACAGTTAAGGACAGTTATATGTATTAAGTCAATGTTGTTTTTCTAAAAAGATAAGCACATTCAAATGTTTTATTTTATAGATTAATATCTTAATTGCTTGTACATTCTCTTTCTCACAGAGTTTTATCAAAATCTATAGATAAATTTTGGTGACAGAATTTAGCACCCCATATTTAGAGTTACCATATACTCCATTTCCATAATTAGGAAGTAATCCTGTTTCATATTCATGCTCAGAATTCATTGTCGTTAAGTGAATCAATTGTTAGTATAGTATGTTATGATATTGAATACATTTTTGCATAATTTCAAATTTAACTGAAATTATATCAATGGAGAAAATTTGGAAATGTGGACATAAAAGATGAATTATCTCATTATTATGAACAGTCAATTTATGCCCCATATAATTAGAGGCTGTTAATGTTTTTAAAAAATACTTTATTTCAGTTTGAACAAAGTAGGATACGCAGGAAATTTCTTTGATATTTGAAATTAAATTAAATTTTTCCATACTTTTTTGCTTTTTATTTTAGATTTGTTTGCAATTCTACTTATTGCATAAGATTTTATTTTGTTTATACATAAGTTGAATATAAGTACTATATCAGTTTTAGATTTTCCTCATAGATTAAAATTGTTCAACTTGTTTTTTTTTTTTATATATAAATGATTATTTTTGGTAATTTCAAAATTATTTTATATTAAATATTATATTATAATTTTATTATATTAAAAATATTATATACATTATTGTTATTATTATAAATGAATATTGGTTTTTTAAATATTTTCAAAACACATTTATGTAAAAATCATATCAAAGGCTACATTATTATTTTAATGTTTTGAATGTTATTTTATAATAGTCAGTTTATAAATAATTTATTGTTTAACTATTTTTAAAACTGAAGTGATCCAGACAGTTTAAAAATCATTATTTTGTTTTTGTTTAGCTTGATATTAACACAGTTGCTGCTGGTGGTGGATCCATGCTATTTTTTCGATCAGGCCTTCTTGTTGTTGGTCCAGAATCTGCTGGTGCTCATCCAGGACCTGTTTGCTATAGGAAAGGTATTTATTGATTTAATGGAAATATACCTAATTTTTATTTATTTATCGGTTGAGAAATATTTGGAAATAAACCAATAGGCAGTAAAATTGTGAATTTTAGGAGACATGTTTGTTGATCTGAAAAATGAAGAAATATCTCAAAAGAGAATTCAAATTACACACTAGAGAAAAATGAGAGTGGTACTAGTAGCATCATTATGAACTTTCAATTTATGTTTTAAATGTATGATGTAAAAACTTTATTATTATTTATTTTCTGATTTGGGTGTTATGAATTAGATTAGTGTGTCGAGAATGCTTTTAAAGAGATGCAAAAGACACTTTCAGTAGCTTACTACATTTTAATAAGGCTGTATAATAGAACTAATTGTTGGTGGTTTTCTCTTTGTGATTTTTAAGAAAGATGTGGAAGTATGCATGATTGTTTGCAGCAGTGGTTATGGAAAGGAACTGTTTCAAGAAGGCTGGAGTGTGACGAGCACACAGTTTGCTACTGAGAGAGAAGACTGCCGTATTAACTTGACTGTGGAGCATTAGCTTCTTTGTGGAGCATCATACTGCATCTACATTAGAAATTGTGTTTCTGTTGGAACCAGAGGGACACAGTAATTTGTAACAAATCAATTTCTTTAGAAGAGCCAGATGCCATGTAGTATTAATACCATTAATTCTAAATTACTGCCAGCTGCAACTTCAGTAGTGTCTAATCTAGAGTTCATTGAAGGATGGTGTAGAGATCTATTGTTTTATCAGATTTACACAACAGTTACTATCTTGATATCAGTGATGGCTATATGTTGGTTAGGAGGCCTAGTGAGCCTCTGGAACCAAGTTGTGCAGACACACTGAATAGAACTGATGCTCTAGAGAACAATATCTTATGATATCCGGAGAATTATATGCATTATCTCAAGTACCTTGACAGCAAATTTGTGCATCACACTAGTGATTGAACCAGTTGGGCTGTTGTTCTTGACCACTTTTCCAATGAGTAATTTCCTGTTGGATAATGCTCATCCCCATTCTTCTGCTGCTACTTGATGGGTTGTACAGTGTTAATGTGTTGTAGTGGCCCCTTGAGATCACCAGCTCTTTTTCTCATTGAGTACTTGTGGGACATTATTGAATAATAAATCCAGCATCATTCTCAGCCAACAAAATGGACCATTGCTAATTAGACTGACTAAAGACAACAAGCTTGGAACTCTATTCCACAAAATGATATACAGTAATTTACAATGCAACGCATGTATATTTTCATAATTGCATTCTTCATTGTATCAACTACAACAGAGAGTTATTCATGTAGAAAATATAGATTGTAGAAAATAAGGATTTCAAATCATGAAATAGCACTTTTGCACCATTTGAAATAGCATTTCTTGCAAGTATTTTAACCTGTAACCTTGAAACTTTAATAATATTCAAATAAATGTGTTACATAAGAAATGATGCTTTACCTAAATTTTATTCCTCCAAACTAATTTTTTCTTGGTGTTGGGATTTCATTTCCCACCAGTGTAGTAATGATCCTAAAAAAATCTACAAAAAGTTTCAAAAGTAAAATATTTAGCCGTTGAAAATTTTCTATTCTTTGAATTTGACATGCTAAGTTGTAAAATAATTCTGGTTATTTTATGGAAAAATTCTCTATTTTCATTTTACAGTTTTATGCAAGAGTTGACATTTTTTAAGATATCTTTGAAAAAATAAGTTACTTTGAGTTTTTTAAAAAAGTTTTATACTTTTTTATTTATGAGAGAAAAATAAAAGTGCATTGTTTATATTTATTATTTCAAAAGAATTTATATATTATTTTTTAATGATGAAATTTAATTTATAAATTTAATGTGTAGCTATTCTGCATGAAGAATGGAATGAGTTTCCATTAATACATTATTATGCCTTGTACAGTTTTAAATAATATTTAAAGAAAAATAGCTCTGAAAAAATATTTTTCTTCAATCAAGTGAATATTTTGTTTAAAAATATAAAGAGGATCAATTATATATATAGGAAGACAAAATTTATATATTGACAGAAATTGTTTTATTTCTTAAGATATTCAAAAGTAATACAAGTTGAGACTTGCATGTATTGACTCTGAAAGACTGAAACTAAAATATTCTTATTTCTTTTGTATTAGGAACAAAAAGTTATTTTATATCAATGAAAGATGTAATGTTAAGATGCTGGTACACTATTCTCCATTTTATATATACAGTTAGATTTCCATTTTGTGAATTTCTCTATTTTACAAACTTTTTTTTGGAACCAACATGGAAAGTATATTGAAAAATGAATCTCTATTTAATGAATTTTTCACATTATGAACATTTTTGGGATTTAGTGACTTTGTTGAATAGAGGTCCTGTAGTTTGTATGTGGCATCCCATTTCCCACTGTGTATCATCTGTAAAATTCTGTTCTACCCTCTATACAGAGAGTACATGATGCAGCACAATTACACAGGAAGGACTGAGGAAGAATGAGTCTTGACACTTGAGAAGATGATTGCCTTTTTGTTATGGTCTCAGTGCGAAGGCTGTGAACCTTTGTAATCTGTCATTAATTATTAAACGTTGTAATTTTCACGTTTTTTCTCCAGAAAATGTATTGTTTGTGAACAACTTTGGTTGATTTAATTCACTTAGACACCAATTTTCTTAAAAACATTTATAAGTGTGTGTGTGTATGTATGTAATATACATATGTATTTATAATATAATCATGGTATATTAGTATATATAGAGGCTTATATGAATTGTTTGTATATCAGCAATATTATATTTTTCCAAAATAAGGATTTTCTCCTTGAATGTAAAGTGAAATATACTTTACATATAATTTTTGATGGGATATCATGTATATGTTTTTAAGTAATTTTTATATATTAACCACATTATTTTATTCATTACTTTAAGGTGGACCTTTAACAGTTACTGATGCCAATCTGTGCCTTGGACGCCTCCAACCTGATTTCTTTCCAAAAATATTTGGATCAACTGAAGATTTGCCTTTAGATAAAGCAGCTACCATAAAGGCTTTTGAAAAAATAACTGATGAGGTGCTCATGTGTTTGTTACTTATATGTACTCAAAATATTTCAGAATTTCTATTTCGATCTTCCAAAGAAATTAGAATTAAATTTCTTCCTAAATGGAAATCAAAAGGTTAGACATTTATTAATTGTTTTAAAAGTTAGGTATTTATCGTAATATTCAACTCTTTTAATTACTATTTTTAAAAAAGTATAAAGTAATTTATAAATATTTTAAGATTTTAAAAGATTGACAAAAAAATTGCTTAAATAATTACAAAGCTAAAGAAAAAGCTATGAATAATTAAAAAAAAAATCAAAAATCAAAAGTTCAGATAACATATAATCTGGTAACTGAAAATTTGGTAATGTTAATTGTGTCAGTGGTATTGAACTGAAATGTTTTTTTATGTAATTTTATTTACAAGTGAGCTCTTTTTGCAATTTTTAAGTATAATAAAGTATTATATTCTTAAATTTTTTTTTTGAGATTTTAAAATTTTTTTAGTATTAAAATGCGTATTTCATATTTGTGCTGATTAATTATTTCTTATGTTTTTATTAAAAGTTAATACATTTGATATTTCAGATCAATGCATTTAATCAAAATTTATATCAAAGCAAAGAAAAACTCTCAGTTGAAGAGGTTGCCCTTGGATTTATAGAGGTTGCTAATGAATCAATGTGTCGCCCTATTCGTGCTATAACTCAGGGTAAAGGATTTGATACATCAGAACATATATTGGCTTGCTTTGGTGGTGCTGGCAGTCAACATGCATGTGCAATCGCTAAAAACCTGGGAATATCAACTATTTTCATTCATAAGTAAGTGGTAAGCTTTATTTTTATATTGCCATATGTTTATTGCGAGGAAAAATGAGTTAGAATTTTTTTAAAGAAAATCGTTAAATTCTAATAATATTTTGAAGATCTAAAAATATGCCCAAGTAATAAAAGCATTTTGTAAATATTTTTAACTATTTATTTAAATAACCCTTAAGTGTTTAATTATACATAAATAAATTTAGACTCCCTTAAAAATAATGTTAAGAAATATGAACAGGGTGTATTTTTTTAGGTCTAATATACAGGGTTATCAGAAATGAATGACTCGATTATAAAATTTAATAATTCCCAGGTGAATAAACAGAAAATGATCATTAATGTGTCATTGTAAAGATAAAATATGAAATTTTGAGTTTGTAACATTATTTTTGTCAAATAGGTGGCAGCAATGTTGTTATTGTGAACAGAAGTGGAAATGGTGTCGTAGCGGGGGAAAGCATTTTGTGTGCTCTCGTTTGTAAAAAGTCTGTCAGTAATTATGGTTCAGTGTGAATTTCAGAGAAAGTACCGTATAAATGCACCGACATCTAAGAGTATAAGAAGATGGTACAAACAGTTCCAAGAAACTGGATGCCTGTGTAAGGGCAAAAGTCCAGGGCGACCAGGTTCGCAATGGTACTATAGGGGTGACTAAAGGAAGTCACATTGAACACATTTGTGAAAACAAATTTTGCTTTACGTCAAGAAAGGTTACGTATGAAAAAAATTTCATATTTTATCTTTACATTGATATCTTAATTATCATTTTCTGTTTATTCATCTCGGAATTATTAAATTTAGTAATCGGGTTATTCATTTCTGATAACCCTGTATATATATATATGTATAAGATGTCTCAAAAAAAGACACAGTTTTGTACAGCAAAGAAAAAGTTTTGAAAGAAGAAATTTAAATACTTTTTTGTTCACTTATAGATTTAAAATGTCTTCAAATTTTTTTGTAATTGTCAATTTGTATACAAATAAACACAACTTCAAATGAAAGCGACTTTGAGATTTAAAGAGAAAAATGTTGTAAGTGGCTTTACAAAGCCTTCTTAAAACAAACATGAAATTTCAGGACTACAGATTTTGAGTTTAAAAGTTGGTTAATTGTTTAATTAAATTTTTAAATAGGTTATATTTATAACTGTCTTTTTTGTGTATGTATTTTAAATTTCTAATTGAATACATATTGATAGGTATGCTGGTATTTTATCTGCTTATGGAATGGCATTAGCAGATGTTGTAAGTGAAGTTCAGGAAGCATGTGCTAAAATTTATTGCCCAGGTATATTTTCCACTTTGGACTTTTGGTTGGATAAAATGTTATTTCTGTAAAGTATTAAAAAAAAAGATATTTAGTGTTTGAATAGTGTATTGCTATGTAATATTCGCAAATTTCAATTTTTTTTAAAATTCAGAATTTTACAGTATTAATTAAAACAAATTAAACAACCGAGAATTTTTTGAAATAAGTATTATAAACCATATTCATCAAAATCTTTCCAAAGTTTTAAATACATTTTGTGAATAATTATGGAATTTAGGAATTTTCCAATTTATGAGGTATATATGTATACAATTTTGTGACAATTAATTGAGAAATTCTAACTTTCATACAAATTATTGGTTTATTAAGATTTTAGGATCACATTTAAACTAATATTTTATATGTGACCTCTGTAAGCTTTTAATAGAATATATACATGTTTTAGGATAGGTCTTTTATATTTATCTTGAACATATATTTTAATTTTATCATCTCTTACCCATTCTTCAGAAAAAAAAAATCAGTTTGTCCATTGTTGTGCAGTTTTTTTCTTGCAATGACCACAAATTTTATCATGAAATTCAGGTCCAGTGGATTTTTGGTCCATTCCAGCATTTGAAGATTGCTCATTGAAAAACCTTTTGATATTCTTTTTGATGGGATATGGAGGTCAGAATTCTGTTTGGAAAATTCTGTTTCCATATGGCCTTGGTTAAGCCATTGTTAAAATAACTTATTCATCACTCTCTCTACAGGTACAAGAGAACTTGTCTCAAAAAACTGAAATATCCTCAAAACAATTTTGGTGGATGCTTGGTTGCTTATGATGTCACGCTGAATAAAAATTTTTCCATCTCATGAATTTGAATTTAAATTTATGAAAATATGTTTTATCAGAAAAAAATGTTTCTATTCATTTTAAATTTAATTTTTGTATTTATCTTCCTATTCCATTATCTTTTTTCTTCATATGATTTATTAGGAAGTGTTTCTTGTACAATCTATGTGTCCTCTTACCTTATTTAAATCTATGTCATATGTAAAAGTTGCAATATTAACATTAAGTACTGACATAGTTTCAGACAAGTGGAAACTGATTGAGCACTGGTTTTTAACACTGATTTAGTATAAAAGAATGCTGTGTCTTAATCTGAAATTATTTTTTCTATCACACCATCCAGGATGGTAGGTGCTTCTTTCTTGTAAATTCTTCCAGGTCTTTCAACACTTGCTGTATTCTCTCCTCTGTATTTGACCTATCTCTTTATATTTTTTGGGTGTATTGTTTAAGAGTTATCACTTTAGCTCATATTTTTGTGCCAATATCTCTGACAATAATAAACTCAGCAACAAATGAAAAAAAAATATTAGTATTGTTTGAATAGGTGGCAGATGAATTTGGTTTCCTTTTAATAGATTAGAAAACATCTGACATTTTTCATCAGCAATGTTGTCATTGGTAAAAGGATCATAACATTATGGAGCTGATTTAAAAATGTTTTACTTATGCTTGTGAATGAAAAAAAGAAAATAGCACTTCTGAATTAACTGTTATAATAATGTATTATATGCTACATATACATGTCATTCCTTTTGTATAAAAATATATTTATATTGTAAGCTTTAAATAATTAACTAAAAAAATTCACCTCTCTAGATGAATTTGTGAAATGATTAATTTTGCAAATGATAATAATTTATAGTTGTGTTTTATTTTTTTAGTCATAGTAATTTTTAAATTATATTTTATTTGAATAGAACTTAACATTGTATAATTTTTTTTATCTATATATGTCACAATAGATACAAATAAATTTAACCTTTAATTTTATAGAAAATTTTGAATATTTCAACTCAAAAATAGATGAGCTAAGCCTTAAGAGTATAGAAAAACTGAGAGCTCAAGGTTTTGATGAGTAAGTTTTTAAATATTTATTTTTACTGTTTTCTCTGTACTGGAAATGTATGTTAAAATTATAAAATATATCTAGAGCAGTTTGGATTTTAAGAAATTTGGCATTATATTTATTTTTCTTTGACGTTTGAAAAGTTCTAGTTTGACTTAATTTTGTTTGAGAATTTTTTCTTTTACGTATTTCAGCATCTAATATTTTTAAATTTTGATTCAGTTCTGAAATTCGTCTTGAAATATATTTGAATATGAGGTATGAAAGGACGGATTGTTCTCTGATGTGCTCTGCTTCTATGGATTCTTCGGATCCATCCTGTTTTCATGGAGATTTTAAGAAATCTTTTGTTGAAAGGTAAGATATTTTCCTACAAATTTTACTTTACTTTCTTAAAAAAAGTCACATTTACAAGATTTTAATTGAAATATAGAATTGTTGTTCCTTATATTTCTAAATGTAAGCTGATCTTTGTATTAAACAAAAAAGTGTTTTTTTTTTCAAAAATTTACTCCAAATGCAAAACTTGTATAAAAGACGATTGAAAAAAAATTCTGTAATTTTTAAACATATCACTATGGAGGCAAAAATGCTATCAAATGGTTTGAATATTTTACAGTCAAATTGCTGTATAGCAAAAATTCTTGTTACATTACCTAAGCTAATACATCTTTTCCAATTCATTTGTCATCTACTCTATCTGTGCTAGTCAAACTTACTGCACTATTTTTCTTTGTTTGGAAAATGAGCTGGAAGATAAATTCGTATACCTTCCTTCCTCAGTGGCTCGACAGCCCAGGTTGAGCCTTGGCCTTCTCAAAAAGCCTTTTCCAGGCCAGCCTTCTTCCTGTTCGTTCAAATTCGTATACACCATGAGATTATTAATCTATGTGTCATAGCCTGGAGGAAAAACTTGTTACATGATCATATGCATTCAGATATTCCTATGAGTTAATGTGAACTTTGTGAGCTATTCCAAAACTCGGATTCATACACTGAGTTTGAAGGTTTTATGTGACTTTTCTTTTTTAGAATAAAAGTTCCATTCAGAACACCTGAAAAGTTATGTAATTAAAATGGCCAGCACATAATTAATGGAAATTGTTAATTTTTTTTCCCTTAGCTATTTCTTCTCCAAAATTTAGTAGATCTGTCTATAAACCAACCCTCTTACTTTAACTTTGAAAAGTTTCTAAAATTTACAGTTTATACACGGAAGTATATATGGTGTTATGTATAACTGATGTAGTCATCTCAACCTTTCCTTTAATATTGCTTTTTCTAAATAACAAATGTTAAAATAGAATGAAATGAATTTATAGCACATATAGATAGATAGACAGGGAAAATTAGAGAAATTTATATAAATTTAAATTTACAAAGGTTTCTAAAATTTTATTTTTTTATACAATTATTGCATTTATAACTTATTTTCAATTGTTAAAACTTATTGATAATTAAGTTTCAAATAAAAGTATGTTGCATGTTATGAGTATTTTATGTTGGATTTGACTTTTAAAGGAGTAAAATAATGTATGAAAAATATATCTTCACATTTTTTATCGCATTATATTAACATAATAAAGAGTAATTGTGCTTATTATGAAAACAATATGTATTGCAGAAAATATAGTGTTTCATATTATTCAGAGTAATAAAACAAAGGAAAAAAATTTCCAAGTTAAACCTTCAACTAAAAAAAGCAAGGCATAACATATTCATAAGTTCAATCTGGTTTAGATTGTCAGGGTTTAATAGGATGCTAACCAAAACAGGCGTTATTCTACTAATATTTCCCCAAGCCACACATGAAGTTAGCTAAACTATTACATTCTCAATGCTTCAGATTATTATTATAATAACAGTTTTACGATAAAATTAAGAATTTATAAAACTGTTTTGTTTTTGTGATGCTTTTTATTCTGCCTCAGTTTTCTATGTAATTTATCCATTTTTGCTCTTAGCAGGATATATATGTTTACACGATTATTTTATTAAAAAATTATATAAATAAATATTGAGGCCAAAGTTTTTATAATGGAAAATTATGCTTGAAATATATAGCTAGCAAAAAGTTCTTGCAATTGGTTACTAGAAGCATTAATTTGCAATTTTATTTGATATTGAATAATACCTGTCAAAGTTTTTTTTGTAGATTTAAATTGTATGTTATATAGGTACAAAAGAGAATTTGGTTTCATTATTGCTGATCGTCCTATTGTTGTGGATGATATTCGTGTTCGTGGTGTTGGAAATAGAAATTTTGATTTTGATTTGACTATTGATGATGCAGGAGATCCTCCTGAATATAAACAAGTAATTACTTTTACAGTTCTTGTGGATATTTCATGATAACTGAAATTTAATTTTGCATTAAAAAATGCTTTTAAATAAATGTGCTTTGAATCTATATTCGTGGAGAGAAAGAATGTTATAGCATATATTAAATGCTCTGTGCATATTATTACTTTTAAAAAGCTCTGTTAAATTCATATTACTTTATTATCGTAAAGTTATTGTATTTACTTTCATGTGTACATTTCAGAAGGATTTCAAATGTAGTTTTTCCCTGTGAGTATCATTTCAATATTAATAAAAAACTGACATTTCTTTAAAATTAGATTTTTTAAAATTTATATACTGAAGTACTTTATTTCTTGAAGTAGTTTTAAGTATGAACATTGAATATTTTTGTTTTCATAAATTCTATATCAACAATTTATAATAAAAAGTAAGACATTCTTATTTAATGTCATTATTATAATTATTCAAAAAAAATTAATTTTCTTGATCTTAAAGAACAATTTAAATGATTTTGATTTTTAATCTTGATTTATGCAAGTTTTACGTATGATATTAGAGGGGAATAATAAGGGATTGAATCTTATGAAGATGATAGTAATTAACTGCTTGAGATTATATATTTAGGATACCCTGAATATGAATGCTTTAATGACAAAATTGTGCAGTATGCATGTCATTGATTCTTATTTTGTTCCTCCTTCCTATGTACATCCCTTAGAATTAAAGAATTGTAAGTTATGAATAGAAAAAAAAAATGTTCATTATATATATGTATATATACATAGCAATATACAATACACTCTCCAGTAATATACAGTAAAAGAATCTTGTACTCCAAAATATACTTTTGGTTTTTAAATTCTTTGAAGGGTTTGTGTGTGAAATGATGCACTGGGAAGAAATTACCTGACTGTAATGAAATTTTTTATATACAAACACTATTTCATTCTACATGCTAATGATTTAATTTGAATGGCTAATGAATAGAAAGCTAGAGATCCTGAATACAGCAGTTGAATACTCGGAGGATATTGTGAAAGAGAAGAAACTGGGTTTTGTGCCAAGTTGAGTTTTGTATTAATGTTGTTTGTGAAGAGCTTGTAGATTGTAAATGACAGTGCAATAAGTTTCCAGTTGTAGAAGTTCTTTGTGTTCCCATTGTTGTGAATGAGTATGATTATAGAAGTTTTCTATGAGAGTGGATATGTCACTAAGCTCTTAACAGATGTTAAAGAGACAAGTGATGATGGTGCACTCAGGGTCAAAAGAAAATTCTTTTAGAGCATAGAGCCGAGTTTTCAGGCGATTGGAAGCAGGCAAGCTTTCAGTGACTGTGTTTTTTTCAAGTAGTTCACCTTTTGGATAGTTTGTTATGTTTTTTTTCTCCAGAAGTTAAAAGTGTTCAAAAGTTACCTCCTTTTTTTCATTGTACATTTGGGTGTGTTGGAAGCAATAACGTTTCTAATGCACTGAATAAATGTCAAGCCATATATCAATTTATTGATGTGAATTGACACTTTATTAATTCGCTTGTGTGCAGTTTTATCTCTTGAATACAACATTCAATTCCTCTGAAATTTTAATCTTTTTTTCCTGTACACCTCATGTACTTCTGAAAAACTCCTTCTTAATGCATTGATTTTTTTATCTTGAAGTGTTGCTGAATTTTGTAATATTAGAACTCCAGATAATATAATACTGGAAAAAAAAAATTCTAGAAAAATTTATATTTAGTTAATAATAAATTCTTAATAGTTTTTGTCTGAACAGTATTTTTTCAATACTAATATCCTCTACTGAAAATGTACCATCTGATGGGGGAAAGATAGATTTGGAATGAATATGATATTGCGAATCTCACAGTATTTAGTCTTCATAACAACAACAAAAAAAATTTAATATGGTTAATCTTTAAAAGAGAAAGTATCATAAATATGTAATTAATAACTTACAGTGCTTAGTTATCTTGTACACATGTAGAGATTTAGACAGATTTGCAACAAAAATTAAATACTCTCTCAAAATTAACTGAAGTCTAAAGTAATTATATTACGTAAGTAAATATTGCAATCACTTAATTTTTTTAAAAACTTCTTAACTAATATCTGTTCAGTTTTTTTTTTAAATCAAATATATAAATCACACAATGTGTCAAAATTAACTGAGGATATTTATATATATTTATATCTTTTTTTCTGCTGTACAACTACAGCTTTGTAAAACTTTTTAATGCATATTTTAAATAAAAGGTACAGTGACAATTTTATTAATATTTCAGGTTGTACAGTGCTATTTTGAAGGAGGATATCAAGATACCAAAATTTTTATGTTATCAGATCTGTTATATGGCCATGAAATTGAAGGGCCTGCTATTATTATTGACACTACATGGTAAGCAAATTATCTAAAAAAATTGCATTGAATAAGAATCATTTTAATTATATTATAAAAGATTTTATTAAATTTAAAAACAATTTCATTTATTTCATTAGCACTATTGTTGTGGAGCCAGATTGCCTTGCTTCTGTCACAAAAGATGGCAGCATTCTTATAAAGGTACTACTTCAACACTTTTGCTCTAAATTTTTATTTTATATCTCTGTAATTTAATTAATAGTTTATTAGCATCATGTAAACAATTACTTGAAATGCAATATTTTAGATTCTATTAAGGATAGTATCTGTGTTTGTCCAAATATTTTCTTAAAAATTTGAAGATGCATATTAGTGTTTGAAACAAAAAATAAATATAACAAAGATTTGTTTATATTTGTTAATTCAGTAATAAAATATTTCATAAGATTTTCCAGAAAATATATTTCTCTTGTTAGATAACTGTTAAAAGTTCTTTTACAATGATCTTACATATATTACATGACAGTAACTTTTGAAGTAATACTTGTAGAATAGAATTTTTTACATTTGTTTTATGTTACGTTTGTTATATGTTACTATTTTTTTATGTATTTGTAATTGATTACTTATTGAAAATGAATTTTGTAAAGTTTATTAAGAATAGAAAGTGGTTGAATTATAATTATATCACATTTAAATAAGGAAACATATATGAAGACAAAGGTGGAAAAAAAAAGACTAAAGATCAAAGCAAAAATAAAATGGAAACATGATTGATAAAAATAAAATGCCTTTTATGTTTAGAATGGAGTATTGATTCAAAATAAGTTTCTTTAATTATTCATCGTATCATTATAAATATAGATTTAAGAAGAACTATTCTGAATTTATTTTAGGTTGTAAAATCCGTAGTTAAAAAAGTTTCTTCAGAACTGGATATGATTCAGCTTTCTATTTTTTCCCATCGTTTCATGAGCATTGCTGAACAAATGGGAAAGTAAGTTAGAGTTTTAGTCAACCTTACACAAATTATAAAATGAAAATATAAAATCAAATTTTGTAATTTTTATTTACAATTTATTCTATATTTTATAGGGTTCTGCAGAGAACATCTGTTTCTACTAATATAAAAGTATGCTAATAAGTATATTTTTACTTAATTTTTTTAAAGATTTTTCTTGATTTCTTTACTTATTTCAAATGGTATTTTTTTCTTTTTGTAAATCAGGGTCACAGATATGCAAAGTTTATTAGACCGTGACATCTATCTCTCCTTTTTTTTTTGTTTCCAAGATTCTAATGATTTAATCTTTGGCATATATTCAGATCATTTTTGTCTCTCAAATATTGTATATTGAAAATTATATATACAACCCTGCAATTTTTGTCCTAAGTCTAAGAGTTTATTATACTATTGTGGCTAGTCTACTTTGACCTGTACTGTCATTATTTTCTTATTTAGAATTAAGTTAGAATTATTGCAATTTTGTATATTATAGATTATGTAATATATATAGCATTAGCTTTTCAAATCAACATGAAACATATTGAGGAAATTACAGGAAAGGCTAGATTTTTCTTGTGCTCTATTTGGTCCAGAAGGAGGATTGGTTTCAAATGCTCCTCACATTCCTGTCCATTTAGGAGCCATGCAAGAAGCTGTTCAATTTCAAGTAAGCCTTTGTATTTTAAACAGTTTAATTTTCTTTATTAATGATATGAGGTGTGTAATGAAGAAAACTTATAAATAAAGTCTATGATGAGCTAAAAATTCCATAACTGTGTGTGCATAAATTATTCATTATTTAAAAATTATCAATCTCTGGCTGTTATCAATACATCTTTTTATTTAAAATTTTCACTTTCTTTTTTGAATAAAATTTATTTATTTTGTATATATTTTTAAAAATTAAAGATGTTTCAAATATACAATAAATTCTAGATTTTTTGAGCTAAATATTTTTGTTGCCTTTTCACATTTATAATTATTAAAAATGTTGCAGTTAAAATACTTGGGAGATAATATTCATGATGGGGATGTTATCTTATCAAATCATCCTTGTGCTGGAGGAAGTCACTTGCCAGATTTAACTGTGATTACACCTGTAAGTAATTATATATATATAATCATATAAATATATTTGCTTCATTTTATTAAATCTTAGTAATAAATGTATTTCAGTTCTATCATCTTTCATGAACATAATTTCTTTTATAATATGCTTATTATCTTTGGTTTTCCAACTAACTGTTTGAAGATTTTACTTGCAGATTTTTCAGCATTATTTTTATTCAAATGGGTTACAAAATTAAGACATAAAACACAAATTGGATTCTGTATTTATTATTATTGTATATAATGTGAAAAATACATAATATATACTCTAGTTAATTACATTAGTTCTAGGAATGCTTTAAACCTGCCAATGTAGTTATCTTTGTTTATTATCATTATTTATTTAATAGTTATGGTCATAAGTTGAAGAGAAGGTATACATAAATACGAAAATTCACAAAGCCGTAAATATCTTGTCACACATACTGAGGATTTTATATGAATAATATTGTGTGTGTGCATTTTATAAATTATTTTACAGTTTTTTTTTGTTCAATTATAATGACTTTTATTTCTTATATGTATTACAGCTTAAAACTAAAACTGGAGTTTGTATTCTTTCTAATTATTAATTTCATTATTTTAGAGTAAAATGTATTTACTTAGTTTTCATAAATGTTTTGTATGAATATGCATGTATAAATATTTTATTCTCATAAAATAATTTTCCTATCTAGTAATTATATTACAGGTATTTTACGAAGGCTCTGTCAAGCCTGTATTTTTTGTTGCATGTCGAGGCCACCATGCTGATATAGGAGGCCTCACACCCGGTTCTATGCCTCCTCATTCTGCCTCTTTATTACAAGAAGGCGCAACATTTGTTTCCTTTAAACTTGTGAAAGATGGCGTATTTCAAGAAGAAGGTAACATACTTCATTTGATTTATAATAAAATATCAGTTACTTAGATCAGTGGCCCCCAACCCCCGAGCCACAGACCGGTACCAGTCCATGGATCAAATAGTACTGGGTCACACAAGAAACATTAAATTATTTCCATTTTATTTACTGAAGTGTATTTCTCTCGAATTAATGCGACTTTTTATGGAAATCACTTTATATTCCATATTAAATCACTTGATATTCATTTTTTTGTGCATCTGTATTTTATTTTGAGGGCATGTTTAAATATAATTAAATTAAAATTATTAAATCAAAACATTCTAAAATGTAAGTAATCAACGGCCCCCCCCCCCCAGCAGGTTCCGGTAAAATTATCAAACTTTAGCTGGTTTGTGGTGATAAAAAAGGTTGGGAAGCACTGACTTTGATAACAAGTCTGTAATGCATATTTTTTTTATAGATTGTTTTTTTATGGCATGGAATCCTCTTGAAACACATCCGGTTAAATAAATGACAAAAGAAATATAATTCAGATTATCAAAATATTATTTATAAAGTAACTTGCAAAACAGATTGGATAGTAAAATTATGTTTATGAGAAAAAGATCAATATCATGTATTAATGAAATTTATTGACAGTGAACTTATAAATCACTTGAATTATAAAAAATGTTTAAAATAAGCAGGTATAAAGCAGAATTAAGTAATCTGTTATGCCTCATAGTTAGGGACAAATACAATGATTGTACACATGGGTGACAAAATAATACGAACACCTATGAAAGAGGAGAAATGCTTTATTAATAGGGAGTTGGACCCCCCTTTGACTGAATTACAGACTGTATGTGACGTGGAATGGACGCATAGAGGTCATGAACAACTTTTAATGGAATATGAAGCCATTCTTCGTGGAGAGCGGTCTCTAATGCCGAAATCGTAGATGGTGGGGGGAATCGAGCACGGAGTTTTGACTCCAAATATCCCCACAAATATTCAATAATATTTAAATCAGGTGACTGAGGGGGCCAAGAAAGATGACCGACGTCCCCCTCATGCTCTGCAAACCATTCTTGCACGATTTTAGCTCTGTGGATAGGAGCGTTGTCGTCTTGATAAAATGGGCATTCTCCGGGAAATAAAGTCTGGACAAATGGATGCACCTGATCCCCCAGGATATCGACATAGTGGGCAGCTTGAACCTTGCCATGCAGAGTAACAAGTGGCCCAAGACCACGCCAAGATATCGCCCCCCATACCATAAGGGACCCACCTCCATGCTTCACAGTCGGCATGATGCATTCAGGAGCAAATGCTTCTTTGGGTGTTCTCCACACATAAACTCGTCCGGTGGTCTGGAATAGGGAGAACGTTGATTCATCCGACCAGATGACTTGTTGCCACTGTTGTGGGGTCCACTGTCTGTGTTCTACACCACTGGCGTCGCTGTAAAGCATGACGTGCTGTTACCAAAGGTTTACGAATTGAAACTCTTCCATACAAGTTCGAAGCATGCAGTTCCCTTTGGACGGTTCTTGCTGAAATAGGGTTACGAAGATGACTATTCACCTCAGACGTTATTTGGGATAGCGATTGCTTGCGCTTTCGGGCCACTATGCGGGTTAAGACTCTTTTATCCTTCTCGGTAAGCTTTCTTTTCCGTCCACTGTTGTGCTTGCCAGACGCCACATTCCCGCACTTCTTGTATGCTGTCATAACGGCAGATACAGTACTTCTTGCACGCCCCAAATAATTAGCTGTTTCCATCACCGAGCAACCAGCGCACCTCATTCCAACAATCATACCTTTTTCGAACTCTGACAGGTCCGTCATTATTGCGTTTTTCAGAAATTACAATAGATGCGTGCAACACCTATTGCAGCTGTTGAGCGACTGATACATTACCTCTCGAATCCGCTAGGCGGCGGACTGCAACGCAAAATGACATGCACGCTGTGCGTCTTTGAAATGGGCCATGCCATTTTCGCAGTGTTCATATTATTTTGTCACCCATCTGTATATAACAGAATAAAAAAAAGTACCTATGTTTGTAAATTTCATTGGATTTAACATAATTTAATATGTTATTTATCGGAAGATTTTATTGATCTCGCCATTGGTTTTGGATAACTATTTTAATATATTTAAGGAAATCATGTACATAAAATGCCATGGTAAAAGAGATACTGGGTGCATATTTGGTGGTATTAACTGTTTTATTACCTTTGATTTTTTTACATGGGATAGTATACATCTCAACAACAATTGAATATTTTGAGATTTGAAATTATTATTTATTTCCAATGTTTCATTGATTGATGAGTGAGAGAATAAATTAAAGTGATATAATGAATTAAGGCAACATAAAGATTCCAAGACATTCAGAGAATCTGCAGTTAAAATATTTTGATTATTCTTATTAGTGGTAAACATTCGAATTTTTTGTTGATGGTGGGTATTTTTATAATAAAATATTACACACAATGTGATGATGAGAATTAGAGTAATAAGTGATTGATCAATTAAAAAAGAAACGAGCATGGCTCGTTAATTTTTTACCTTATGTGTATATGTAAATAAAGCCAAACAGTGTGTTTCTTAAGTTATTAAAAATTTGTTAACAGCTTCTGCAATGTTTGGTTGGGTAGAATATTTTAAAAAGAGAGATTTTTTAAGTTCACATAAAGCTAAGTTCATGTTAAGGCAGGAAAATTTAGTTATTCTGGTTGTTTGAACATCATACTTCCCTAAGTCAGAAATGAATATCATTACTCTCTTAATGAGTAATGGAATAATGATTTATTTTTTTAGCATGATAAAGTCTTAAAAAATGAACATTTATTTGTATACAGAAATGTTTAAAATTAAAGGAAAGTAGTATAAAATAACATTAAAAAGACTGAAGTTTTCCCATAAGTTGAAAGTGAATTTAAAATCTATCTACAAATTCAGAATAGGTGAGGTTCAGAAATGCTTTTGAACGTTGATGTAATGTAGCCTGGTGTATCGTATTTAATTTACCTAATACTGATTTTCCAGCTATTCATCTCATGAAGATAATGTAAATTAAAATGACTGTGCATAATATACACATAAATATATGCTGTTGGATTTTCTTGAAGTGTACAGCACTAGTGTAGCTAGCTCTGAGGGGGCCCTGTATCAAAATTCCTTCAGGGCCCTTTTTTAGGTATGGGAGCCTTGTTAGTGGAACTGTAGTTGTACTTGTTGGGGTCGCTGTAGCTTGGGCGCCCTGTATCATTGATATGGCATTCGCTGTACCCCTGATGTACAGTAAATTTTAAAATATTTAATTTTTTAAACCTTTGCTAAGCTAAATAATATGCTATTTGAGACATTATTTAGATTTTTTTTCTAAAATTAAGCTTAGCAATTTTATTCTGTCTACTACACATTCGTTAAAACATAAAATAAATTCCAAATTGGAATGATATTTTTTTGACTACAAAAATACACACCTGTGCTTTTTTTATGGCAAAAAAAAAAAAAAAATCATACCCTTTTTATTTACCTATTTTATAATTTTGCTTATTGTTGAAGTTGCCATTTAATGATATACATTTCTTTCCATGCATGATGTTTTCCTCTTCTGTGCATAATTAAATCTTTTAGCATGGTAGTAATTATTTGTCATTATTAATCTCTATCTTGAATAAGTTAATGCTTAAAACATTGCCTTACTTTAAAATTTTTTTGTACTGATATTAGTATATTTTGCTAAATTTTGATAATGTTTTTTTATTGAAGAAATTTCTTAAATTTTTATGTGGAAATGACTAATTATTTTATACAAGAAATTCTTGTTTTTCTTTTATTTAATGTTTTTGTATGTAATGTCTAAAAATTATCTTAATTTAAAAATGTTACTGTTAGTGCTGTCCAAAATTTTTTTTCTCCTTTGTCTATTTTCATGAAATAGTAAAAAAAAAATTTAAAATTAAAATTTATTTGTAATTTGTTAATTTATTGTTTACTTTAATACTTTTATTGTTTTTACTTATTAACTTATTTTAGTACAATATTTTATATTGTGGAATCCCTAGTTACATGTATATTGATTCCTTTTATGAATTTCCATGTTATTTTGATTTGTTAATTCAAATTTTGAATTTCACACAATAGTTCTAACATAATCATATTTGGAAATGTAGAAGTGACTGAATTATTGAAGGCACCTGCTAACTTACCAGGGTGCAGTGGGACTAGAAATTTAAGTGATAATTTGTCAGATTTGAGATCTCAAGTTGCTGCAAACAAAAAGGTATGCTTCACATTTGTTAATTTTTTCCTCCATTAAAAATAAATTTAATATGAAGTGAAAATTTCTAAATTTAAAATGTTTTGAAAATTAAATTCTGCAATTCAAAACGAAATGACTTTACAGGAATCAAAACAAATGCTTTATTGTTTGTTGTTCTCATTCCATTTCATTTATAGGACATAACAACTTTCTTTTATTATGAATAATTATCTTAAATTATAAGCGTGTAAATTCTTATCAATTTTATTTATGGTTTTCTTGTATGTTTTTAGGGGATAATGCTTGTGCATGAAATAATTTCCCATTATGGTCTTGAAGTTGTGCAGTCTTACATGAAATATATACAGGCATTTATATATTTTAAAAATTACATTTTTTGAAATTTTATTTTGATTTACTCCATTAGCTTTGATAATTGAATTTTAAGTAATGTGTCTTTGAGCATTTTATCAGCTATGTCTTTAATATGTTCTCTATTTTTTACATTTAGAAATTTGTTTATTCAGTATTTTAAATTCATTCTGTATTTTTGTTTAAAATATATTTATTTGTATTGATGTTCTGAACTTTTATTTATTTTAATAAATTATAATTTGTTTCAGTTTAAATTTTGTATTTAAAATAAGTTATTTTATATATGATCCCCCCCTTTCTAATTTTAGGTATGGTTTGTTATGTATTCATTGAATAGCTATACCTTGATTTTTTAACATCAATATTGCATAGTATTTTAAATTCATTGCATTTTTGATGTATTTGTATTGAGGCTCTTAAACTTTTTTTCTTTCAGATTTTATATTTATTTACAATTTGTTATTTTTATTTAAAGTTTGTATTTAAAATAAATTATTAAATATGAAATTTTTTCTTTTCTAATTTCAGATATAATTTGCTATTTATTCATTGATTTAATAATACTATGATTTTTTAGCTTCAATATGGTATTGTGTTATATCCTTTAGAAAATGTACTCGATTTTTTTCCATTTCCCACAGTAGTATTTAAATACAGTGCAATTGTTTATGCATCTTATTTATTGCAGGAAAATGCTGAATTAGCCGTTAGAGATATGTTGCGAGAAATAGGTGAATTAACTCTGACTAAGACTGGTGCTTCAATACTAGAAGCAAATGATTACATGGATGATGGATCTAAAATAAATTTGAAAATAACAATCAATGTTAAAGAAGTAAGAAGTTTTTACTGTATAAGTTTCATATTTAATATGATTGAATTTGCAGTTTGTTGTATTAAAACATATTCCGGATATTTGCAGGTTACATGAGGAATACTATTTACTACCATGTTAACTGACTATATTCATTATAATCACAATATACGAATAATTTGTTGTAATTCTATGTTTTTATGTTTTTAGTTTTAGCTTAATACAGTAGCTATTATACCTAATATTAGTTTGAAAGTTTTATTTTTTTTTAAAGTTTTTTAAATAGATATGCTAATTTTTTGTTGTTAAAATTATCTTCCTTCAATTATAAAAAAAAGTACCAAAATTTGGAACAATTTTATGTAAAAAAATATTCCTGTATTGATATCATGTTCTGGGTTCACTAACAATTGGCGAGCATTATATTTTACTATGAGTGTTTATTTCTGTTTGAATTAGTCCATTTTTCTTGTATCAAATAGGAATTTTCCATATTTGGTGTCATAATATAATTGCTTTATGGATTTGTAACTGTACATGCTGAAATAAAAAACTAACATAAAATATGGTGTAACATGCACTTATTCCTTCAAGCTGCATTTGTTTATTTTTTAAGTATATTTGCCATATAACGCGTGCCCCTTTTTTTGTGAAGAAACCTGAAATGTGTACATGCTGAATACTCTTATGATTCATTTTTTCTAGGTATTATTTCAAGCTTTAGAAAAAAATAGTATACTTCTGGTACTATAACACTTTAAGTTAATAAGGAATGCCATTTCTTTTAAACAAACAGTATTTCAGTATACGTAGAAGTTTAATTTTTTTTATCTAAGCTCGTCTTTTTTTATATTTAAAGCTCTCATTTTTATACCTTGCATATAAGCTGTGCACCCCTAAATTTCGATCTTATTTTTTTGTGTTCAAAGTGCGTGTTATATGCCGGATTTTGCAGTATGTATCTAAAGAAGATTTCGAAATTTTAGAGATAGGTTGTAATGATTTAAGTAATAACTAACACAACCCCATATATTCTGTTTTTATGCAGTCTATCTCATTGTCTCAAGCTCAGTTTCAAGATACTAAAATGTGTTCCATTTTGGCAAAAGAGTAATACTGTAATAAATAAATAATATCCAATGGTAGTGTCTGGTATTGTTGTAATAATACTTCTCAAACAAACTATTCTAAAGCCTGTTAGTTGATTTTAGAAACAAAATAAAGTACATGTTAAGATATCCTGCCAAGAAATTCATTTAAAATAAAACAAAATATGAAAGAAGGCAAATTTGTTCTTAATTAAGAATATAAGACAAAATAAATTTCTTTGATGGATTCACGTTATTTTTTTTAATAAATGAAGATTGTGAAAAAATGTGTTTAATACATGTACTATTATCAAAAACTTAGTAGATGTTTCATTTCAAGGGAAAAACAAATGGTTGCATTTGTTATAACTCTTTGAGCTTATGATAATATTAGTTTTGTTATGTGAAATAGTATTCTAATTTGGTCTTGATTTTTAATATTAGGCAAAAAGAATTTGTGCTATTTACTTGTCATTATGAATTTCATTTCATTTTAAAGAATTTTAATAATTTGGGATTCAAGGCATTTAATTTTTCTGTTGATATCTGAATTTTGGTTATGATATAATAGTTTGAATAATTATTCACAATTACAGAGATGGATGTACTTTGAAAATATTTCCTCCATTATGATCCTAATAGTTATTTCCAGATTGTATTAATTTTTATTATTTCTTCTGTATTTAGTTAGTGATGAACAAGTCAATTCATTTCCATTCAAGAAAGATTTTTTTGAGCATTAATCCTTCTTATTTAGGGCGTTGTACAGTGTATTTTAATTAATCAATCACTCTTGAACTGATTCATAGTTTATTCTTTATTTCCAGATCATTGGTTTTTTTTTTGTGTTCCCACTAAAATGGATACTTTTATTTGAAAATAAAAAAAATAAATATTTTTTTAATGGTATTTAAAAACTATTATTAATGAATATGAAATTAAAGACAAATTATTAAGCTGCAGAATTTAGATTTGATTAAGATACATGGATAATTACTGTAAATTAGTTTTGTCTTTTTCCTGTTTCAGGGAAGTGCTATATTTGATTTTGAAGGAACTGGATATGAAGTATATGGCAATTGTAATGCCCCCAAAGCTGTTACTCTTTCTGCAATTATTTATTGCTTAAGATGCATGGTTGGTCATGATGTTCCTTTAAATCAGGTGATAATTCTTTTTTGTACTCATACCTGTATAAACTTGTCTTATGTTTTAGTTACTAAATGATTATTATATGTCTAATTATTATGATTATTATAAGATAATTATTATATGTCTAATGTATTAATAAAAATCGATGTTTTTTATTTATTAAAAAATTATTTTACATTAAGGAATGTAAACCCTGTTTGACATATGTTTAACTTATGACATATGTGTTGTTTTTGTATTGAATATGATTTTATTATTTATAACTTTTTAAAGATCAAACAAGGTTTTTATTTATTGTATTAGAGTTGAAATTCATTATGATTCAGTTGATGATTAAGGGGAAAAAATCAAAATGGGCTGAAATGTTTTTTTGAAAGAACTTGATATGTTAAAAATTATTTTATTTAACATCTCATTTTTCTGTGATCTATAGGAAAAATGTAATTTTGAGAATGATCGAAATATTTTAGTCTGATTCATTTTGGCAATTAGTTTATTGATATTAAAATATTGTACATTTAATATTGATAATAAAATTGAATTTGGATGTATGTACTTTGTTTGGATTTACTTATTACAAGGTTTCTCTCTAATTTATTTTGTCTCGGAAATCATACTTTGATTCATATTTAAATTTTTTGTTAAATATATCCATTGTAAAAAAAATTTTGTATTACTGTATTTTATGGGGGTTTTTTTAACACCAATTTGATTTTATTGTTCTGAAAGCTTATAATTTTAAAAATTTATTTTTTAAATAAATAGGATTAATTAGTAATTTTCATAATTTTTTCTACTTAATGATATAAATTAAAACTGAAATTGTATTCATTTTATAAATCAAATTTTAATTTAATATTCATTGTGTGTGTGTGTGATCAACTAATTTTCATTTTGCAGGGATGCTTAGCACCTGTCAAGGTATTGATTCCTCCTGGAAGTATTCTAAATCCATCAGATACTGCTGCTGTTGTGGGGGGAAATGTTTTAACTTCACAAAGAGTAGTTGACGTAATATTCAAAGCTTTCAAAACTTGTGCTGCATCCCAGGTAAAATAAAATTCAGTTAATTTATGTTATATGAGACCTCGAAAATTCTTACATCATGATCAGTATACAAATAGTTTGAAAAATCATAAAAAAAATGATGTACTAATTTAAACCTGGAACTCTCCCATACTCATAAGCCTCGGAAAACGTAAGGTATAATATTATCACAATTTATTGAAAAATGTTAATTTTTAATAGATTATTGGCTTATTCATATTTTTTATCATATTTATATTATTATATGACATTCATGTGCCTTGAATATATCACCTACATATTTTGTCATAGAGCTTTACTAACTTAGAAGATATATTTTAATTCCATCAACTCTTACCCATGGGTTGGAAATAAGAGAAATCAGTTTGTCCATTGCTATGAAGTACTTTTTGGAATTTTTTTATGGGATTCAAATCTGATGAATTCTCAGTTCATTCCATCATTAAAGATTGTTTATTTAGCAAAATTTGTGATTTTTTAAAAGTGTGACATAGTGTTCCATTCTACTGCATTATAGTTTTGATTAAAAGAACTTTTCTGTTTAATATGACTATATAATCGGAATGTTTCATCATTTCCACTATAGGTATGAGAGAACTGTCCTCTCAAAACATCTTTGATAGATTTTTCATTGATCTGGCATTCATAGATTCTCCTTTAACATGTGTTTTGTTAAGAGAAGAGTCTCTTTTTGGTAATTTTCAGTGTAACTTTTATGCTTGTAGACTTTTTCCATTCTTTTTTTCTTTATATGAATCATCAGGAGGTGTTTGTTGTATGGTCTACATGTCTTTGAAACTTTGTTTTAATAGTCTTCATTGTACAGCAGTAGCTCCAATATTAACACCAGCTACTGACATAGATGTAGACTTATTAAAACTGATTAAACAAGGATTTTAAATTTACATCTGATGTAAAACAAATGCTGTCATATTCAGGACATTTTTTTCCTTCAATGGTTGCTTTCACATTTCTTATTTCTAGATAATGCTTCTAGTTCCTTTCAGTACTTGTTCTCACCCCATATATTTTACCTACTTGTGGAGTACCTGTTCATTGCATGGGGGACTTTTTAAAATAAAACTCATCCATCTCTCCAGCTAGCTTGCGTAGAATTTTTTAAAGTGAGGGTTTATGTTGAACCTGAAATAAGATAACATATTCAAAAATTAAAAATAATTTTTAAATGATGTTTCACTTTTTAATAATCTTCCAATTTATTTCAGTGACTTTTAAATGTTTCCCCCACTATGATTAATTCAAAAGAGAATTGAAATTCTTTTATAAAGAACTGACAAATATGTACAAAGATCTTCCAAAATAGTCCATAATGTCATATGATGCCATATACTTCCAAACAACACCAAGTACCCTTCTCCCCTTCTATAAAAAAGAAAAATGAAAAAAATTATTTGAGTATTTTTTAAGTAAAAATTTGTATAAAATGTACCAAGTTACCCCCCCCCCCCGTTCTGTTTTTATTTACATGTTCTAATTAAAGTCAGTCATTATTAAAAAGTTTGAATTTCTAAGGTAGGGTAAGAATTGCAATTCTGTAAACTTTTGCTTAAGCATTAGGTTGAAAAATAAGCCAAAATTACTGAAACATTAAATTTAATAAAAATCTTAAGTAAGTATTCAAAAAAGTAGTATGCATACCTTCATCACATATAGTTTCAGTGTATTGAGTTTTGTACGTTTGTGTTGTCCTTTTTGTCTTAGTGCTCAGCTGTGCTCTTCCTCAAACTCTTCATTTTATTAATATTGATAAACTAAGCAAACCATATAGTCATCTAAGTAATCATTATGGACAACAGCAAGTCACAGTAGTATGTATCAGTGCAGTTCATAAAATAATCATTATTGATCAATAGATATAAAGCAGACTTAAGCTGAAAAATAAATTATAATATTAGCTTAAAACTAATTAAAAACATTAATAACTGAAACAGAAATTGTATTTATTAGTTATTAGACCATAGGTTGGTTATTGTTTTTCAAGTTCTTGCCTACACAAACATTGGTTATATTATCCAATAAGGTACATTTACTACAAACACAATGATGGAACTGAAGAAATAAACCTATGGCTTTGATGAAAAAAATTACAATGCTATAAACATTTCAGGGAAAATTCCTAATTTTTATTCACACTCTCAGCAATTAAGAGGAAAAAAAAAAAGGAGGGCTTTGAACTGTACCAACAGATTATTATCAGAATTGGACTTCCACTCAATATGACAACAGGTATTTGCTAAAGTCTTGATCTAGGAAATAAATTTAAAAAAAAAAAAAAAAAGTTAAAAATTACTAAAACAAATAATTTGAATTAATTTGCCTGAAAAATAATTATAGTATTAACATTAACTGAAATCAAAAACTTTGTGAAACATATAAGATAGGTTTTGATTGAATTGATATTATCAGCACAAAGGAATAAACTAAAATAAATTGCAGTTTTAGCATTAACTTGAGCTAAAAACTAAGACATAAATGGGACTAAAATTTTACTTAGATTTTAAAGAAAATAAAATAAGCTTAATTTTGTGTGATTGAATTGTATTCAAGGTACAGAAGTTACTAAAACCAAAATGAAGCTATTGAAAGAATATTTTTTATGATTTATTCAAAAAGAATTTTGATTCTGCCTTAAGGATTAAGTAAATCAGAAAATAAAATGATGAATAAACTTAATGATGAAATGTGTAATGAAATTTTAAAAATTGTGAAGAATGAGTTATCCCATTTTGAGATAGACATGATAACATAACAATTCCAGATTGTAGAAAATTGCTTTAAGATTGTATTTTTTGAAAATCTAAAGTGCATTTTGAAAAATCTCTTTGAAAGGTCAATTATCACCACCTATAGTTTCAGAGTCAAATTTAATGCACTTTGGTTTCTCTGTTTCTGTGCTACACTGTGTGCACACATACATGTTCATATATGTTTACAAAATTAGCTATGCTTTTTCTTGATCTCTCATTTTGTTATGCATTACTTTTACAAATATTGAATTTAACATGTGTTGTTTTTTATAATGTAGTGAACTGCATTTGTTAACATATTAATTTATAAATTCTTTGTACTTTGATACTTTATCATATAAACATGTATTTATGTTTAAATACAGCCAGATTTTGCTGTAGTGAACTGCTAGCAAATGAGATTTCATATATGCCAGTTTTATTTTTTATTTTTTTTATTTTTTATAATTTCACTTTATTTCTTTATTTTATTAGTCAATTATATTTTATCTACAATGATTTTCTTGACACCCAATAAATGCTTATAATTAGGATGAACATCAGTTAGTGGTAAGAAATAAAACAGTATAAATAAATCTTGTACATCAAATTGTTTAAATTTCTCAATTCTTGGAACAAATTCTTTAAATTTCTCATTAAGGAGAGGTTTTTAATTTACTGCTGGTAATCCTTTGTTAAGTGGTCCATATTTGCAAAGCAGACTGTTTTTATTCAATAATGATATTTTTTTTATTAATAAAGGATCAAAAATTTATATTTATTATAACAATTATTAAATTTCACTTTTATTTTTAGAAATTTGGTAGAACTTCCTTTTTCTTCCATTTTATATATTCTTTTGAAAATGCATTATTTTTGTAGAGTCTTATTTCTGTATATCTGTACTAAATTAATCTAACTTAGACTAAATTGAACTACATGACTAATTTTTAAGAAATTTAACTATTTTTTAAAGTTTTATGTTGAATTTTCCATGAATGAATTTACATCTTAATAAATTCAATTAAATACTTTAATGCAATTATTCTGCTTTTCATTCATTTTTGAAAACTGTATATATATGTGTATATATTTCTCCCTTCAAATAATACAGTAAACTTTTTTTAGGGTTGTATGAATAATATTACATTTGGAGATGCAAGCGTTGGATATTATGAAACTGTAGCTGGGGGTGCAGGAGCTGTAAGTTTCTCTGTCACATTTTAAATATTCTCTTTTACATTAATTTTAATTGAATTTTTCAGTTGAATGTTTTCATAAAAAAATCAATGTAGAAATTACTGATATCAATTACTTCCTTAAAGTTTTATGAATATTACATATAAATATAATTACAATTGAACTTAATTTGAAAGTCTCATTAAAAATATGTATTTTTTTCTTTTTGCCAATAATTATAATTTTTATGAGCACTGTTATATGTAAATGCAGATACTTAACTCAGTGGCACAACAGCCCATGAAGGCCAAGCCCTTCTGTGCCCAACATAATGATGAGCAGATATACACAGGTGCATGAGCAGATATTCCAGTCAGATGGTCAGTCTGATGGGAAAACCCCAATGTGTGTTGTTCCCAAGTACGCTTGGTACTTATTTATCAACCCACTGAAGGGATAAAAGGCTGAGTCGACCTTGCCGAGCCCGGGGTTTGAACCTCGAACCTGTTTGAACCTTGAAGCGCGATGCACTAATCACTCAGCCACTGGGCTTCAAATGCAGGTACTAAATTATAAATAAAGGCTTTTGATTTCATTTAGCATGCATTTAAGGTAAGGGTTTTTTTTATGCATAAGTATAAGAAAAAAAAAACTTTTCCAAGTCTGTATTGTCCATGTCTTCAATAGTTGTATGCTGACAGATCAATGGTTCAGACTTTTCTGCTTATTATATGGACTAAATTTCATCTTCATGGGCAATAACGTTCGCCCACACAGGCCTGAGTTGGTGAATGAACACCTCCAATTGGAAGATATTCAATGATTACAGAGACCTGCGATGTCCCTTGACCTTAATCCCATTGAACATGTGTGGGACATCCTTGGATGCTCAATTGCAGCTTAAAGACCAGCTCCAATGACTGTCGATGAGCTCAAGATTGCCTTGGTGCAAGAGTGGGTGTGGTTACTACATGGGTTGATAAGGACCCTAGTAAACAGTATGAAACAGCGATACAAGAATTGTGTAGCTGTTAGAGGTGATTGTACTCTATTAGACATGTTTGACTGATAGGGTGCCAGTCAGCTGCTGTGTTGGACAAGTGACCAGTTTCCTTATTTGGTGTGTAGGTTGGACCCACATTTTTGTTTTCCCATTTTTTTTTTTTTTGGTCTTATATTAGATGATATTTTGACCAACTTTGGTTTTATTTGCTTTGTTAGGTTTTTTTAACTGCAAAAAAACCATTTGTCCTTTCTATTGTTTTCATCAGTGTAAGAAAAATAATAAACATTTAGTTGCCATAATAAATAAATATGTTTATTTAAGGGACCTCATTGGCATGGTAGAAGTGGAGTTCATACTCATATGACTAATACTAGAATAACTGATCCTGAAATTTTAGAAAGAAGGTAAGTTTATTGTATTATATTATTTCATAGAATAAATTTAGGTGTTCAGATTGGTATTGTAGCTTCATAAATAAAAAATTAAAATAAAAAAAATTGTTTGATCATTTCTTAAAATTTTGCCAAACTTACAATTTTTAAAGAATTGTGTTTTTAAATTTTATGATCTTTAAAAATATTTATTTCAATTTATTTTTACTGCCACTTTTTATGGTATTCAATTCCTGTTGTATTATATTTTATTACATTAAGCATTTTAGATTAGAAAAAACAACTAACCAGTATTTTAATTTTAATGATAAATGTTATGTAAAAAATTGAAATACTAACCAGTATTTTAATTTTAATGATAAATATTATGTAACAAAGTACTAGGATAGCGAGCACTATGCATGAATGTATATATACACAGTTTCTGAAACATAATTTTAATATTTTTGAAGAAAATCCTATCGCTTAAAAGTGCATTTTTCAGAAATAATTTAAGTATTAATCTTGTTGATTGTTCTACCATATAAGGGGAAAAGAATGTTCCAAATTTATTTTTAAAAGTATGTTTTTTTTTATTTGAGTTATTCTTTTCTAGATATCCAGTGATCTTAGAGAAATTTCATTTAAATCCTGGAACTGGAGGTAGAGGAAAATTTAATGGGGGGGATGGAATTCTTAGAAAAATGATTTTCAGAAAGGATCTTACTCTATCAGTATTAACAGAGAGAAGAGTATTTGCTCCATACGGCTTAGAAGGTAATTCTTTCATTTCATGAAATCAGTTATTTAATTTTTTATAAATATTAGTTTTGTTTGAAAATGAGTGATAATTTCTATTAATGATATATTAGAAAAAAAAATTAATTATTATAAATTTTGTTGAATTCTGAAGTAAATGAAACAAAAAGGATGTTTTTATTATGTACAGTAATTGTATAACTATATATTTAATTTAGTCTTATACAGCAGTCGCCAAACTTTAGAACTTCGTGGACTACTAAATGTATAATTTTATACTTTTGACAGACCACTAATATGATTGACCATTATAGAGCAAACTACTATAACTATATCGTCATTTATTTACATCTTTAACATTTGTTAACATTCAACTTCATGAAAAACAAGAACATACTGGCAATGCAAAGCTACATCCACTAATTGAAGTATTATGTTGCCAATTTACTGTGGTTACCAACTCTCACTTTCAATTGTCGCTACATACACCTGTAAAAGTAGCTAAAATTTTTAAGAAAAGTATAAACCATATTCCATGATACATTTTTTTATCTTTATAAAAATATAAATGTTACAATTTTTCTGTGGACCATAGGAAACCATACTCCATGAAAGTTTCTATGGACCACCAAAACTTTTTTCACAGACCACCAATTGGCGACCGCTGCACAAAACGGATCATTTTTCGATTAATCTTTTATTCTAACACTTATTTTTCTTTTAAATTTTTAAAAAATAATTTTGATACTTTGAATGAATTTTGTTTATTATGTTATTATGTGTGTTTGTTATATAATAAAACAGGAATTATTATGAAATACACTGCATAACAAAAAAAATCGATGCAGCAAGAAGGAGTTGCTGGATTGTTATGAAATTTTGTATGCAAAGACATTTAGACCTAACCTGCTAGTGATTAAAATTTGGTGTCCAATGAAGGATTCCATTGCATCGGAACTGCGAAAGTCGAAACGAATTTTAATCTGATGGTCAAACTTTCTATTGCATTTCGAATGCGATATCTTGCATTGGCTGTAACAATAGATTTCCGAAGGATTCGTGCATAGTACGAAAGGATGTCAGAGTTTGAAAGAGTTCGTTTGATTGGATTTAAAGAGCTTGGTTGGATGAATGGATGAATCGCTTGACATCTGGGTCGAAGCGATGCGGCGATTAGACGATGCTGGCAAGAATGAGTCAACAACGGCAGATATTAGCATCAAAACGGCATTGGTCAACCGAGATCCACAGTGGGAAGACAGAGCGATTGTCAGAGCGGC